>JAQPPZ010003121.1:0-585000 GCA_028583015.1 Wollemia nobilis | reverse complement strand
TAGAGAAAAGCTAGAAAAGGTCCTATTGCATATTTTAGAAGAAATAGATTTCAAAGATCCAAGAAAGAGATCTCATTGAAAAACTTCCATAGTTAAAGATAGAATGGATCAAGGAAGGTCTCATTGAATTTTTGAATACTAGAGTAGAAGCTACAAAATTTGAAAGCCCTAGGAGAAGGTCTCGACCTAGTTGAAAGGAGAAATAAGGACAAGGCTAGGAAATCCTCATTTAAGGAGATTTGAAGAAGTACATTGGAGAAGAATTGAGAACTCAAGGAGAAGTTCGTAATAAAGAAGAATTTGGGATAATTTTCACCATTCAACAAAAAGACAAAAAGAAAGAAATATTTTGCAAGACATTTGCTAAATTTTGGAAAGGATTTTCAAATACCTCAAGACATTCAAATTCTAGATAAGAAGGCCAAAAAATATGGCAATATCAAAGTTGAAGGAGAAAGGAGTTAGAAGAAGCCCACAGATTCGAGAGTTTTAATAACAACCACCAAGGATTTAAAGACTGATTTGAAAGGAGTTTGTTGATTTTACAATAGAAAATTGAAGGTTTCTTGAATAAAAATATCAGCTGCAATTTGGAGTTTCCTGCCAAATTTAGGAGATTCGAGGACAACATTTTAGAGGATAAATTGACTGCTTTATAATATAAAAATTTTAGATTTGAGGACAACAAGAAAACAATGATTTGGTTAGCCTTAATAGCTACTAATTTTCATATTTTCAAGGTGCATCCTAAAGGAGAGTTGAATCCACAAAACTACAATTTCGGGAAGCAAGTTAGAGGAATTTCAAAGGTGCAAAATAATCAAGTATCAGGGAAGCAAAGGATATAAATTAAATTTGTAAATTGGTGAGTGAAAGAGTTGTTTTTGGACAACAATAAAGAGTTACAATTTCATTAAGAATAGGGTAACATTCAGGTGATCCAAATCACCAAGAACGTCATCATCAAATTAAGGTTGAAAAGGTAAGCAACTTAGGTGCAAAAGGTTCATTATTTGAACTCTAATATTTGGTTCATTATTAATTTTATTAAGCACCAATTTTGAGGTTTAAAATTTGCATGAAAATGTTTCAAATTTAAAGTCTTCAAGATAGTGCAGAAGTTAATTTCTACAAGGTTCAAACCTGCACATAAAAATAGGAGTTAAATATATTTCAAGAGAAAGAAAACATCAACTTTCTATTGTCTATTCAAAGCAAAAGAAGACATTATTCTAGAGCACATATTTGATATACTATAGTGCAAAGTATAGTCATCTAAGAGGCATACTACTTGCATGATTAAAAATCTTGGAATCATAATTGAAAGTTAACCAAGATAGGAGAAATAGTAGAAAGTTGCCAAGGAGAAGAAGGCAACATTGAAGCCTCTTTTTAGTGAAAGGAAGGGTGCCAATTTAAAGTATTGGGGGTAAGCACTTAAAGTAGTGGATATTAAGTTTTCAAGAGCACCACATTAGATCCATCAAATAAATCTCTAAGGTTTAGTATCTCCAAGATGAAAAGAAGACATCTTGAACATCATCAAACCTGCACATTTACAATCAAGCAAATCAACTATTGCTTAGAGAATAAGTCATTAAAATAAAGGTGAAAGCAGAAGATTGGTTTTATACTTCTCAAGTTAAGTATTTATCTAAGGACTATTGAGCTAAAATAAGTAGAACTCAATAGCAAGACTAAATACTTCAAATCAGGTGCATCTAGCATTTAAGAGCCTTTGGTGAATGCAAGGTAAAGAGGTAGCATCGCATTAAATAGAGCATCATTGGGCATAGTTTCCATTTCTCCCATGTACCAACATTAATGCACTAGAGAGAGCATCATTGGCACTAAGACACAGTCTCTATGCTACCCTCACAACAATATTGACTTGTACAAAAGTAGGCATTTTCATTCAGGCCATGTGAATATGTTGAAGACCTTTACAGGGTGTAAGGCAAATCCATCAAGCTTGCACCACCAAAGAGAGGATAAGACACATCATATTGCAGCGTTGAGTCATCAAGTTTACACCAGGTTCATAAGGAAAATAAGGATAAGTAGTACACTACTTGAATCTACCCTAAAAGCCAAAATATATACTTAGTTGACACCTAAAAGAAGCATTGGAGAACAAGGAATATTTGGATCCTCATATCACCATCTAGAAGCTAGAAGGATTGCTATCATATAAGTTGAAACCTCTACCATTGAAGGAGGATAAAATATTCTCGAAGTGTTGAGTAGCTTCAAGAAGTGTAGTGAGTAAGCATTGAATAGCTTCTAAGGTTGGAAAAATATTAGGGCACAATGGTTGAAGAGCATCCACCACATGAAGAAGACACCTCATGCCATTGGGGCAAGAAAAAGTAGAAGACATCTCCTATTTGAATATAACTTAAGTGTATCATCAATAATAGTAAAGAAGTTATGTTGATTATAATCCATTATTCATACACTCAAGCATATAACGCTCTTAGGAAGTGTTAGACAAACACCTCAAAGACGTTGAAGAAATAAGGGATATTCTTGGTGCCACTTGGCATAGGCAATGGAAGAATAAGGTGTTGTAGGAGATGTTACCAAGGAGGTGGAAGACCGTGGGTGCCACTTGGCACCAGCTATCTTGCATATCAATTAAAATCAAGAATGAGAAGCACGTCAAAATAGCACACATATAGCACATGAGTTGGAAAAATATTGAATGAGAGCAAGGCAACATGAATGAGAGAAATACATCACATAAGATAGTAAGGCATCACAAATTAGAGGAATGTAGCACATAGGACAATGAAGGAGAGAAAAGATAGCACGTGAATATAACTACATAGAGCTAAGAGAATAGTGGATAAAGTGCCTTAGAGAACTTTAAACCTTTAAGGACAATCAAACACCAAGAGACTACATTAAATGAGTGTAGATACTAAAACGTAGCCACTTGTTATCCAACCAGGTCTTCCCACCATTTTACCCATTTATTTATATATATTTAGGAATATTTGTTAAATATATGTTTAATATTAATATTTTAATATTATATTTTATATATATTTAATAAATATAAATATTATATATGTAAATAAATCCCAGCCATCCAATTTGACTTAATCCTAGCCATCCATCTACATAAATCCATGCCACACACCCAAAATTAATATCCACCCTCCGATGTGTTTTAATCTAAGCCACATAATTTGTGTCATTCAAATCCTAACATACCCTAGTGTGGATTTTTAATAGGAGCCATTTTGATGGCTCAACCCCTAAGTTTTCTAGGCAACCCCTGAGTATCCTAAGTCTTATGTCTAAGCATTTGAGTTTGAGTTCATCCAAGCATCCTCATTATCCATCCTCACTCACCCTCACCTTCGCATCTATTGTCATAATTCTCGTTCATCTTGATCTACTTTTGTAGGTCTTCACCTCTGATCTCAAACACCTTTGGGTGCTCCCTATCACCATCGAATGTCTTTGGGTATTTCCTTCTACCACCAAGTGTAAGTGGATGCTCCCACCATCCCAAAGCACCCACGAGCATCCTAGAATCTACTAATGAAGACTAGCAAAGTCCTTGGGTGACACTAGGGCATCGTTGCACCACTTCCCTGCAATAATGATGACAGATCAGAAAACAACAAGTTAAACAAGGTAAATATTTCTATTGTTATACTACTTTCATTATTTCCATATTTTGTATGCAGTTTATTAATTGGCATTTAGGGTTTGTATTGATTTTTGAGGGTCTCACACAGTGGAGCCCTCACAGTTACTACTAACCTATTATGTCATTATTTGTGCAAGTTTTGGAGATACATAAGCATTGCACAATTGTCTAAGTTGGAGTGGCCCAGTATTGGATAAGAACAAATCCCACTCACCCCTGTTGGGATTAGAAGCTATATTGAAGACACCACTAGAGTTATTCACTAGGGTTTTGAAGAACCCTAGTTATTGTAAATATTTGTATCAAAGAAATCAATTCTTTCATTGTAACATTGGAGATTTGAGGCTCCCCCCATATTAATAAAAGCATCTCTTTTTGTGCAATACTGAGTCTTAATTTTAATTTATATTGTCATATATTCTTAGTGTTTTGCTTTTGCATCTACAATGAGCAAGAGACTACATTTATTGTAGGTATATTGGATTATTGTTCAAGTGCAACATATAAAGTTATTGCATGTAAATTTTGGCAGCTTGAGAAGGTAATAATTATTCTCTTAAACCTTTGCAAAGTACAAAGGATAAATAAGGGATATATTAAAGTTGAAATTAATTAAGTTTTAAAGGGTCATTTAAATATTAGTAGTAATAAGGTGATAAATAATACCCTATAAAGTATATTGAATGCCTTAAGAAAGGAGTAGAAAAAAGAAGCAGTGAAATCATTATATTCAATTCATATTGCATTATATATTTGTAATTTATTAAACTAGGAGATATAACGATTTTACAAATTGATTTGAAATTATAATTGCAAATACATAGTTTTTCTAAATTTCTAATAAGGGAGGTATTTGGAGTTCTACATCAAATTTAAATTTATAGAAATTTAGAAATGACATTATTCAAGGATAAAATAAGCAAAACCATTAATTGCTTGAAAATTTAGAAATTGCATTTTGCATTAGTCTCTTACACTAATTCATGAGATATTAGAAATCCAACTAAAAGGTCTTGAAGGAAAAGAACCTTATCAAAACTTGAAGATGCATCATTATATTTAGATTTCTACTTACTAATTAATAGGAAGAAATAAGGAAATACATTGAAGTTGAACATTAGGGATTCAACTCAAACTAAGAAAGCTAAGCATGCTATCAAGTTCATAGTACATTAAAACACTTGCAAGATAGAAGACACTTTATAAAATTTGTATTTTAAAAAGTTCTTATCAATATCATAAACTCAAACTAGGGAGTCATAAGGTAGACAACTTCAAAAAATTTTGAAATACAAAATTTCCATCAAAATTGTCCTAAATACTTGAGAATTAAAAGGTATTCTAACTAGATATTTGGGAAAGGTAAAGTCTTATCAAAACCATAGATTGAACATTAAGATTCTCAAGGTATTCTCAAAACACTAAAGAGCTATAAGGAATTCTACTTCAAAGGATAATATAGAAGAAACATGGATGAAATAGTAAGGAATGCATTCAATAATGAGGAACTATTTCATGAGGTGGAATTTTAATCTCAAAATGTAATAGATACTTTTAATGGATACAAATACTTGTCTACTAGTAAAAAGGAAATATTTTCATCATTCCTCGAAGAATCAAAGGAATGAAACTCTACAACATTAATTGGTTATTTTCATGAAGTATTTTTTAGAGCTTGGTGGAACACTCAAAATATAGTTGTATTCACATCAGAAGAATGCTTGATGACATATCTATCATTAATTATTTTTGAACTTTTTCAAAACATGAAATGAACTAGCAATCCTAGTCAATATTATTGTGATGATATACTAACTCATCATGAAGGAAACATTCCTCTAGTAAAAATGCAAAAATAGATAATGAGGAAGAGGAAGCATGATAGGAAGGAACAAGATGAAGATACTCATCAGGATACAAACAAAGAATATAATGAAGAAATCACAAAGACTGAACCAAATGAAAAATAAGGACCAAACCAAGTTGAAGAATATCTAAAAGGTAAATATATCATAGACTCAAGCAACAGAAGAAGAATGACCAATTCAAACTAAATAGTACTTGAAATATGAAGGACCAATACCCAAATAATTTAATATAGGGTGATGTTGGAATATATCACATTATTTGGTACTTGCTAATATACCATCATGGGTACATGTTTAGATTAGGATTTATTGTTTTGCTTAATAAAATATAATAAATGCACAAGTAATATTAGAATGAGCAATTATGTAAATGTGTATGTAGTCCACATGTACATGAGTCCTAAGAATAAATTGATCAAGTTTCATAGGAATATAGGAGGCCAAGAGTCATGTCACACTATATATATGCCTTCTTAGAGTAAAATAATAAGAGGATTTTGGAGTGCATAGGGTAGAGTTGTAGTAGTAATAATGAATAACACAAGCTTATACTGAGAGGGGGGGGGTGAACAGTATAAGACCTCTTTTTACTTTTTCCTTTATACTTCAAAATAGTAAAGCAATATACCCAAAGCAATATCAAAGCAATGCACAAAATCATCCACAAAGTGACACCAATTTTAACGTGGTTCACCCGAATGCCGGGCTACGTCCACAAAACTTTTCTCTAAAAGTTATCTCAAAGTTCTTTGGGAAACCTTCCCAATTACAATGTTTATGAGCCTCGGCTCAAAGGAGATACCTTCCCCCAATCTGAATTTATGAGCCTCTCGCTCAAAGGAGATACCTTCCCCCAATCTAAATTTATGAGCCTCCGCCCAAAGGAGAAACCTTCCCCCAATCTGAATTTATGAGCCTCTCGCTCAAAGGAGATACCTTCCCTCTCTGCTCTGGATATGATCCCTCAGAAGATCAACTGTCTCTACCTCTTGCCAGGATGTGGAACTCCTTTCCAACGAAGACCTCCTACCCTCAATGCTTAGCCTAAGAGACCTCTGCATTCTATGATCATTTCCATAGCATCTCAGCAATCTATACCAAACACAGTCAGTCTGTCTAGTACAAGTCTTCCTCTCGTCATCGCATCTGTCCAACTCTTGAAAAAATCAATCCTCTATCCACAAGCCTTCTCAAAGACTTGCCAAATCTGTCCTCAGGTTCTCTAATAGAACCAATGTACCTCTGTCCTCAAGTTCTCTGATAGAACTATCAATCTCAGCTCACAAGTCCTCTGCTAGGACCTATCCAAATCTGCTCACAAGTCCCCACCGAAACCTGTCCAAAACCTGCTCACAAGTCCCCAACGGAACCTATTCAAAACCTGCTCACAAGTCCCCAACGGAACCTTAGAATGGCTGCCCTTGAAGAATCTAAAAATCATGGAATGGCTGCCCTTGACGAATCCAAAAATCATGGAATGGCTGCCTTTGACGAATCCGAAAAACGTGGCACAAAATACGTTTTAACAAAAACGTGACTTAATCCATGCACAACTCCCTCTACGGGAATCAAAATGCAGACCTCCACCTACGCAAAGCCCAAACATAGCCTATGTTGCCACTAGCCCACAAGGGGCTAACGAAGTCTAAGACAGACTTCCTACCACTTCAACGAACAAGCACTTCGTAAGTTTTTCAAACGCGAGCTCTCTTCTTCCGCGACGTCAACAGAGCATCGATCGCAGCCAAAAATTAATGCATTCAAAATTCTCAAGAGGAGTTAAACCTTAGGATCCTTCCCATATTTATAGTCCAATCGTGGACTTTAGAACACGTCGGCGATAGAGAAACGTAATTTCGAATTTAATCGAAATTGCTTTCTAAAGGGTTTAAAAACCCTTAATTAATTTTAATAAATTAAGAATAAAAAAGGTTTAAAAACCTTTAAGTATTTTTAATAAATTAAAAATAATTTCTCCCTTAATTAATTAAATAATTAATTAATTAAAACCTTGAAGGGTTTTAAATAATAATTAAATAATAAAGAGAACCTCCATTGGTTTTAATAAAAACCATTTAACTTGGTTTTAATAAAAACCCTATCCAAAAACCTTATCCAATGGAATCTCTCCGGATTCTCTTAAGAAGATTCTCTTGGAATCTTTCACCTTTGAAGCCAACACATCCTCTTAACATTAATGCCATTTCCTTTTGACATCAATGACAACTCATAGACAAGGAGCTAGGATCTCAAACCCAAAATTGCCAACAATCTCCCCCTTTGTCATTGATGGCAAACCATGCTTCTCAACAACAAAAAACTCAACATAAATAGCTCCCCCTATCTTGAGGCTCTCCCCCTTACTCAAATATCTCCCCCTTTGTCATCAATGGCAAAGGGTCACCTTTGGGGCTTGGGACTAAGAATGAGCCTCTTAGCTTAGTCCCTCCCCCACCTCCTGATGAGGTGATTAATTCTGGGGTGGGAGTAAAACTCCCATTAGGCACTGATCATCATCAGCATCTATAACTTCCTTGTCGGACCTTCTCTTGAACTCTTTGTCCATATTCCTGTTCTTGTCACTATTCTTGTTCTTGTTCTCATCCCTGTTCTTGTCCATGCCTTGATCCTTGGACCTGATCATGCCACTGTTCCTGTTCCTGTATTCTGGAATTTCAGCTCTACACTATCTAGCTATGTGACCTTTATTGTTGCACTTATAAAAAGTAACAATGTTATTTCTCTATGGTAAACCTGATCTTTGAATCCACCAGTTCTGACCAAACCTGTTTTGGCCAACCTTGTTCTGACCAAACCTGTTCTGACCAAACCTGTTCAGCCAAACCTATTCTGACCAAATCTGTTCTCGTTATTTGCCTTGCAATAAACTGCATTGTGCCCAAACTGTTGACAAGAGTAGCAATACCCTTGAAAGTAACTAGCACTTCTGAAACTGTCATTTACCTTCTTCACTTGAGCCATGCAATGTGAAGCCATGTGACCAAACCTATGACAAGCAAAACATCTGCCTTGAAACTTTCCTTTAATTGACCTCTTGGGTCCTGAAAACTTCTTCTTCTCATTTTGAATTTTGTTTTCTGTTTCTATGCATCTATCATTCAAGGACTCATGATCTGAAATACTTTCCTCATCAGAACTCTCTTCCTTTTGGAGTCTCTTACTAGACTCTTCAACTTGTTCCTTGTGTGACTTAACAAAACCAAGGCCTATTTTATCTGTTGTCTTTCTTTGACCTTTGATGAGTGACTTAACCTTTTTGGAGCTATCTTGAAACTTGTAAAGCTTATCCTTGTACTCTTTAGTTTCCTCTTTCAAAGAAGCCATTTTCTGTTCTAACTCACTATACTCAAGAACCTTAGACTCTAACTCATCCTTGAGTTCTTGTGTCTTAGCTATAGAGAAATCAAGATTTTCAATAAGATCATCTCTCTCCATACAACATTCATCTAACTTATCCTTGAGTCTAGCATTCTTCTTTCTTTCATTTTTCAAAGCACTAAGAGCACTAATAAGTTCACTCTCAAGATCCTTTATTTGATTTCCTTTTGAATCATCAAAGCCATTTTCAGATTTCTTATCACTAGAGGTGCTACCCTTTTCAAAAACCATACATGCATCTTCCTTATAGTTTTCTGAAGCATCCTCATACATACTAGAAACCAAATCATTATTTGTGCAATCATCCTCAAGGTGACCAAAATTTCCACATCTAAGACATTTCATGATAATGAATCTATGTTTTGGTTCTTCCTCTTTTTTTGATATGAACAACATCTCATTTTCATTATCACTTGAAGAACTTTCACTATCACTACTAGAACACTTACTTGCTTTGTCTAGGTAGAAACTCTTCTTGTGCTTGTGAGAATACCTCTTTCCTTGATTGTTGTGCTCATATTTGTTTTTCCTGTGATGCTTGTACCTTTTAGAATCCTTGCTCTTAGAATCTTGTTTATCTTCATCACTTTCATTCTTGGAAATAGTACAATCAATAGCATAATGACCAAACTTTCCACAATTGAAACATCTTACATTTTTCATACTTTTGTGCTTTCTAGAGAACTTGCCTTTCTTGCTGTAATATGCCTCTTCATCACTAGAAGACTCATCACTATCTTGAAGTTGTTTACCCTTGGATTCTTTTGTAGCCTTGAAAGCTGCCTCTTTCTTGACATCAACCTTCACTTGAGTTCTTAACTCAAATGTTGCAAGTATACTATGGAGCTCATCCTTTTTCAATTTATCCAAATCTTTAGCTTCCTCAATAGCAAAAATATTTTCACTAAATCTATTAGGAAGAGATCTTAAAATCTTATCACAAACATCATTTTCAGCAAGCTCAAGACCTAAGTCTTTCATGGAGTTAACAACCTCATCCATACGAAGCATGTAGTCACTAATATTTTCATCATCATTCATCTTGAGTTGTTCAAACATACCTTTGAAGTGTCTCAACTTGGCCTTTCTGACATTTGTATCACTCGTATGAACCACCTGCAATCTGTTTCCACATTTCACTAGCTGTCTTGTAGTGAATCACTTTGGTGAGATCTGCTTTCTGTAAGCCTTTCAGGATTGCATTCATTGCTTTTGAATTGTCTGTGATGTAGGAGCCTTTCTTCTTTAGTATTAGGACCATGTACAGGAATAGTGTACTCATCTTCAATCACTTCCCATACCTCATTCCCAAGTGCCATTAGATGAACCTTCATCCTTGCACTCCAAAGACCAAAATCTGACCCATCAAGAATAGGTGTTGCATTGCCACTTGAATGATCCATTGTGTTCTTTACTAGCTTTTCCTTCAAGTCGTTAAACTTTCCGAAGGCACCCGCTCCGATACCAATTGAAGAACACAAGCTTATACCGAGAGGGGGGTGAACAAGTATAAGACCTCTTTTTACTTTTTCCTTTATACTTCAAAATAGTAAAGCAATATACCCAAAGCAATATCAAAGCAATGCACAAAATCATCCACAAAGTGACACCAATTTTAACGTGGTTCACCCAGAATGGTCAGGCTACGTCCACAAAACTTTTCTCTAAAAGTTATCTCAAAGTTCTTTGGGAAACCTTCCCAATTACAATGTTTATGAGCCTCGGCTCAAAGGAGATACCTTCCCCCAATCTGAATTTATGAGCCTCTACTCAAAGGAGATACCTTCCCCCAATCTGAATTTATGAGCCTCTGCCCAAAGGAGAAACCTTCCCCCAATATGAATTTATGAGCCTCTGCTCAAAGGAGATACCTTCCCCTCTGCTCTAGATATGATCCCTTAGAAGATCAACTGTCTCTACCTCTTGCTAGCACGTGGAACTCCTTTCCACCGAAGACCTCCTGCCCTCAATGCTTAGCCTAAGATACCTCTGCCTTCTATGATCACGTCCATAGCAGCTCAACAACCTGTACCAAACACAGTCAATCGGTCTAGTACAAGTCTTCCTCTGTCTATCATATCTGTCCAACTCTTGAACAAATCAATCCTCTGTCCACAAGCCTTCTCAAAGACTTGCCAAATTTGTCCTCAGGTTCTCCGATAGAACCAATGTACCTCTATCCTCAAGTTCTCTGATAGAACTATCAATCTCAGCTCATAAGTCCTCTGCTAGGACCTGTCCAAATCTGCTCACAAGTCCCCACCGAAACCTGTCCAAAACTTGCTCACAAGTCCCCAACGAAACCTGTTCAAAACCTGCTCACAAGTCCCCAACGGAACCTTAAAAAAATGTCACCACACACAACCCTCAAACTTAGAATGGCTGCCCTTGAAGAATCCAAAAATCATGGAATGGCTGCCCTTGACGAATCCAAAAATCGTGAAATGGCTGCCTTTGACGAATCCAAAAAATGCGGCACAAAATACGTTTTAACAAAAACGTGACTTAATCCATGCATAGCTCCCTCCGCGGGAATCGAAACGCAGACCTCCACCTACGCAAAGCCCAAATGCAGCCTATGCTACCACTAGCCCACAAGGGGCTAACGAAGTCTAAGATAGACTTCCTACCACTTCAACGAACAAGCACTTCATAAGTTTTTCAAACGCGAGCTCTCTTCTTCCGCGGCGTCAACAGAGCATCGATCACAGCCAAAAATTAATGCATTCAAAATTCTCAAGAGGAGTTAAACCTTAGGATCCTTCCCATATTTATAGTCCAATCGTGGACTTTAGAACACGTCGACGATAGAGAAACGTAATTTTGAATTTAATCGAAATTGCTTTCTAAAGGGTTTAAAAACCCTTAATTAATTTTAATAAATTAAGAATAAAAAAGGTTTAAAAACCTTTAAGTATTTTTAATAAATTAAAAATAATTTCTCCCTTAATTAATTAAATAATTAATTAATTAAAACCTTGAAGGGTTTTAAATAATAATTAAATAATAAAGAGAACCTCCATTGGTTTTAATAAAAACCATTTAACTTGGTTTTAATAAAAACCCTATCCAAAAACCTTATCCAATGGAATCTCTCCGGATTCTCTTAAGAATATTCTCTTGGAATATTTCACCTTTGAATCCAACACATCCTCTTAACATTAATGCCATTTCCTTTTGACATCAATGACAACTCATAGACAAGGAGCTAGGATCTCAAACCCAAAATTGCCAACAAATAATGTAGAGTATTTTACGATATGAAGTGTTAGAGACCTCCATTGCATAACATTATATATTTTTATGAGTTTTCATTAATGGTTATTCCATGATTATTTTATGAAGTTTCTTATCATATTTACATGCTTATTATTTATTCATTATCATTTTTATAACATTCCTTGTTTATTTTATCACTTGTGGTTGTATTTCCTTTAAGTTTATAATATAAAAAGCTAACAATGGTATCAGAGCACTAGGTAGACTGATAGAAAATAGAGAGAGCCACAAAAGAGATTGAGAGGAGATAGAAAATCTCATTTTTAGAATTTTTAAAATTTCTATTTGGCTAGAGCCTTTCCACAGAGTTGCAGAAAAACTTGTGAAGACTAGGACTCAACATTGATTCCACTAGATTGAAAAATCAACTAGTGAAGACTCATTATCTCTAGATTTAGATATTTCTCCATCACATTTTTTTCTAATACTTTGTTGTAGAAAATTTTATTTAAAGAAATTTGGGAAGCTTCCTACAAGAGCTAGGAAGAATACTTATTTGAAATCCATCCAGTACCTGAAGCAACAAGTTGGAGATTGAAGATTTTGAGACCTAAAGAAAATGTTACATTACAGGATTTATAGATTGAAGACTCCAAGTTGTAGATTGAGAAAATATCTAGAGGTCAAAGAAGCCACATTGAGTACTATAAATCAAGGAGGAGGTCCTAGAAAGAAGAACCCATTGAAGGAAGAAGAGACTCAAGGAAAATATTCTCGAAGCAGATTGGAAATATCCATTGAAGATTGAAGACTTCATATTGAAGAGAAGACCCAAAGGAGGTCTCATTGAAGAACTTCCATATTTGGAAGAGTGAAGATAGAGACAAACTAGCAAAGGTCCTATTGCATATTTTAGAAGAAATAGATTTCAAATATCCATTGCATAACATTGCATATTTTTATGAGTTTTCATTAATGGTTATTGCATGAGTATTTTATGAAGTTTATTATCATATTTACATGCTTATTAGTTAGCCATTATCATAGTTATAACATTACTTGCTTATTTCATCACTTGTGGTTGCATTTCCTTTAAGTTTATAGCATCAAAAGCTAATAGTTTCAATCGTCTATTCATTGTTGGATTTGCATTTTGGTGCTTAATAAGTTCCTACATTAGGCTAGTAACATCTTACAAGATTATTTTTAATTCCTAGCCACTTAAGTTGGGGAAGTACTTGGGCTAATATTTCCCTAAAACCCATTTTGAGTGCCCGAAGAACCCTAGAGTAATTGTTTTAGTGTGTTGCTAGTGAAAAGGGTCAATGACCCCACACCCTATTAGTAGTATTTTTACCCTATGAGAGTATACAAAGAGCTATCATTTAGAGGTAAAACCATGGTTGGTTTCTCAGTAATTATTCCTTAGGGAAATATTATTGGTAATTATAGAGAGATATTCACTTAGGTAGCCTTTATGGCCAGTGATATTTACCTTAAGCCACTAGAAATCCAAATTCTAAGGCCTAGATCATTGCAAAATTTTTTACAAAAGTTCCATACAACCATTAGCAATAGCTTTAGAAATAGTATTTGCATAGTTTCCATAATATATAATAGTTCCACAACTTCAATAGAGTAGATAATTACAACCAGTTTATAGTTGATAACAATTTGTCAAACAAAAAAAACAATTTATAGTTGGTAGTAGTTTGCTAAACAAAAAAATTAGTTTGTAGTTGATAGTAGTTTTAAAAACAAAAAAAAGTCTACAGTTGGTAGTAAACACTTGTATTTGGTATTTTTTTGCCAAAAAAAATATTTTGTAGAGAAAACCATCATAAATGCTATTCTAAGTGCAAAAAACACCCAGTTCATAGAGCAAGTTGTTATTAGAAAAAAAGAATAGTCTACAAAGGAGGTTGTTAGCAGTTGCCAAAAGTACACAATTAACAAACCGTTTATAGTTGTTAAGGTGAGTGCCAAGAAATAGTTGTAGAACAAACCATTATCATTTACTAAGAGTATAAATTCTAGAAGCCACTAATAGTTGTTGAGTGTAAAAAATAAATAAAGAGAAGAAGAAAAATGTTTGTAGTGTAACAACTTGTAGTTTGATAGCAGTTCATAGAGTAGCAACCAAAATTTGGTAGTAGTGCCAAAATATCCAGTCCACAAATTGGTAGCATTTAAAAAAAGGGTCTATAGTTTGATATAGTTTGAAAAAAATAAGTCCACAATTTGGTAGCAGTCTAGAAGTGGTAGTTTTTTTAAAAATTAAAATAAAATAAAAGTTTACAATTTGGAATAGTTTAAAAAAAATCAAGTTTTAAAATTTTAGGGTTTGATTCCATGGAGTTGTCAATATTATTTGGAAAATATAATATTAATGTTCAAGAATAGTGGGTAATGTTTAGATCTCTATATTCAGATGATGATTATTTATAAGCCTAAGATTTTTAGACAAAGAAGCTCTTTCTTGGTGGATAAGTTTTGTTAAGAAAAATAAAAATTACACTTGGAATGAAATGGAGCAAGCATTTTTGAGTCAATGGGACCCATATAAAAATATAACTAGTTTGAAGGTCACCAAAAATGGCTATGCAAAAGAATTGAACAACTCTAAAAAAGAACAAAAAGAAATTAGATCTAATTTTTGAGAAATTAGCAAAATGAAAAGACAATGATGATAATGTGCAGATAGAAGGAAGGCCAACTTATATGTCAGATGAGTTAAAAAAAGTTTAAAAGGGTCTATGTCTACCAAAATGCATATAAGAAATAAATAAAATAAATAAACAAACCAAAAATTGTATAGAAGAAATAAATAAGCAAATGGCATGCAAGAAATTGGCCAAAGAAAAAGAGAAGGATGATAGTGTGCAAATTAAAGGAAGCATAGCTTGATGTTATATGAGTCAAATAGTGTTCAAAAAGGTATTTTGAATCTAAAAATTTTATTTTACAATTTTATGGTTGCTGAAGAACACAAGCTTATACTGAGAGGGGGGTGAACAGTATAAGACCACTTTTTACTTTTCTTTCCCAAATAATATTATGCAATATATCAATGGCAATATCAACAGTAGTAATGAAAGCAATGCACAAATCACCACACAAAATAGAGACATCGATTTAAGGTGGTTTACCCAATGTGGGCTACTCCATGGAGAAAATATTTTACTAATATTTTCTCAATCAATCTCTTTGGAATCCTTTTTCTATTACAATGTTTATGGACCTTTGTCCAAAGGAGACACCAATCCCCTATTTAATTTTGGTGATCTGTATCCATAAGAGACACCAATCATCTCAACTGGTTTATGGATCTCTATCCATAGGAGAACTCCTCCTCTGCTTTAGTTGGTGATACTTTAGAAGACTACTACCTCCATTGCATTGGATTGTGGATATCTATCCATAGAAGACTCTATCCTCACTCCAATGGATATATATATATATATATATATATATATATATATATATATATATATATATATATATATATATATATATATATATATATATATATATATATATATATATATATATATATATATATATATATATATATATATCCATTGGAGACTACTGTTCTCTACTCTATCACATCCAAATCTTGCTCTCATATCTATCTCAAATCTGCACTAAACACAGTCCTTCGATCTAGCACAAATATACTCAATCTCTATCTCAAATCTGCACTAAACACAATCCTTCGATCTAGCACAAATATTCTCAATATCTATCTCAAATATGCACTAAACGTCATCCTTAAGTCTAGCACAAATATACTCAATATTTGTCTCAAATCTGCACTAAACATAGTCCTTAGGTCTAGCGTAAATCTACTCAATATCTATATTTGATCTATACTAAACACAATCCTTTGGTCTAGCACAAATCTTCTCAATATTTGTCTTTGGTATGGCACAAACTTGTCCTCAAATATGCACCAAACTTTGTCCTCAAATTTTTCCTCAAGCCTTAACACAAAGCTTGACTCAATCACAAATCAACTTTGCTAGATCTACCCCAAACCTTAACTCAAGGTTTGAACAAATCAATCAATCAACTCTTCTCATAAGTATTCTCAAAGACTTATCTCAAAATATGCTCTACAAGTCCTCACTAGAACTTGTCCAATCTTCTCAACAAGTCTTCACCAAGACTTACCTCAAATCTTCTCAACAAGTCCTCACTAGAACTTGTCCAATCTTCTCAACAAGTCTTCATCAAGACTTACCTCAAATATTCTCAACAAGTCCTCACTAGAACTTGTCCTATATACTCAACAAGTATTCACAAAGACTTACCTCAAATATGCTCAACAAGTCCTCACTAGAACTTATCCAATTAGCTCAATAAGTCTTCACCAAGACTTATCTCAAATATACATTGTAAGCTTCCACAAAAGCTTACTCAACTCAGTCCTTAAGTACACTCTAGGACTTACTTAAATCAGCTCACAAGATTTCACAAAAGCTTATTCAACTCAAATCAATCTATCATAGAAAAATTCAACAAGTTTCACACAAAATCTTGTTTGACTCACAGAAACATATAGAGAATGGTTACAGACTCAATATGTTGCTCACTCACAACAATACTCAATCACTTTCAGACTCTCTTTCTTAACCACAAAAACATATAGAGAATGGTTAGAGACTCAATATGTTTCACTCTTACACAAAACTCAATAACTTTCAATATTTCTTCCAAATCAAATCATAATATGGAACAATTTGTTTCATAGAACTTGAACTATCACTCCAACACTTCCAATCAACTAAGACCAATCAAATCCACTCAATAAATCACTCAAATGAAAGCTTAGTCAACAATACTTATCAAAAAAACCTTACATAACAATGACACTCATGATCTTTCACAAACCCTAGTTCAAGATTATTCTCAACTTAACATAACAATGATATTAATGATATTTCACAAACCCTAGTTCAAGATTGTTCTCAACTTAACATATCAATGATATTAATGATATTTCGCAAACCCTAGTTCAATATTATTTTCAACTTCACTTAACAATGATACTCATGATATTTCACAAACTCTAATCATGCACATGGAGTCTCACTCAAATATTTCCAACAATGCTTATCAAACAAGTTTTCTAGCGTCAACTTTCATTCCAGAAAAACCCTCATCAATCAATATTGGATTTCTTAAATCCAAACTCAACAATGCTTATCAAACAATCCTTTTCACTCCAACTTAGCATTCATAACATCCAATAATATTTCACTCACAAAGAAGATATGCCCATACCTTTTATTTGATGAAGCTTGACCTCAAAACCTGTCTCAATCACAATCAACTCTTTGCCACTCTCAAAGGTTAGGTAACAAAATCTTCACTCAAAAATTCACTTAAATGATTCCTCAAAATATTTCACCATACATAGCATAAGATCTCAATTACACCTTATAAACTCCACACTTAAAAATTTAACAAAAACCAAGTAAATCACTTCACAAATAATATTTTAATAATCACCTTATTACTCCTCTTAATTAATTAACACATTTATATTTAAAATAAAATATAACTCCACTTATCCCCTTATTACTCCTAAAAGGATAATTTAATTTTTAACTTAACCAAAACCTTATATCTCCCTCTTTAATTAATTACCAACCACCTTAGAACTTAACAAAACCCTCTAGTGCACGTTCCGCAAATTCCACCTAGCAAACACCTTAGTAAAAATTAAATTTCAATTTGCATACATTTTGCTTTGGCAAAATGTTCTTGATGGGTTTTGAACTCCCACCTTTCCTCCACAAAGCACCTTAGCGCTTCAAGCTAGCATTGCTTGGGCTACGTTCCATCACGTGGTCTAAAATGTGTGCCCCGACACCTTTATATTCTTCCCTTCCATGAAGCGCAAACAAAAACACTTCCCTCTTCAGAAAAATGAAGTGCCCGTGATTCGAACTTGGGTCTAGCATTTCCCAAACGCTTTATCACAACCCCTAGCTGCCAACTGAGCTACAAATTACTTTGGAATAGTTTTTTCACTCCCCTATTACTTGTCCTCTCCTCTACATCCAACAAATTAAAACACATGTGAATCTCTTATGGCATGCAAACTCTTTGCATAGGCTTTGATTCACAAGGATGATTAATGCCAAGGTTTTATGGTATTATTTATATGCATTTTCATGTGCTTTCTCCAACGTCGGTGAAGACATTTGAATTTATAAAATTCAAATGTATAATTTATAACCTTAGGCCCTTTAACTTATTATTATTTAATTTTAAAATTTAACCTTAAGGTTAAATTATTTAAAATTAAATAATTAAACCTTTAACCCTTTAATTTGCCATACGGGTTTTTTAGATGCTTTATAATGTGATAACTCCTTGCATTTATTTTTCATGAACCAACCCTAGATACTTAAATATTATAATATTAAACCTTCTTCTTTGCCTTTTTGGTAAAACTATCGGAGAATATTAATGAAACTTGAACATCAACCTTGCCTATCAAATCTTGGGCATAGACACATGGATGACAATAAACTTGGTCCTTATATTCCTTGACATCAATGACAATAAAACTTGCTCATATTTCCAACAGTTGCATTCAAAAGAAAAAAATTATTGTCTCCATAAACCCTAGTTGCAAGCATAACTTCATTAGCAAGAATTTGGCTAACATTTTACAAGTTCCAACAAAGAATATCAAGGTCACACAGTTTCAAAGAGAGAGATGTTAAATATTTTAGGACTTGAAGCTTTCTATGGATAAATATATTTTACATGCTAATTTTTATGTCATTAATATGAAAGTAGTGGATATTGTTCTTGAATATCCTTGGTTGGAAACCTTGGGTACTATTAATATTAATATGTAAAATAAATATATGAAGTTATGGAATAGAAAATAGAAGATAACACTACAAGATATATCTTAGCTCAAGAAGCAAGAAATAGGGGAAAACCAAGAAGCTATTGGAAGGGAATCAATTGAAAAAGAGGCATAAAAACCCAAAATAAAATCCAAGGAATAAGTAGTAGCAACAGATTCCATGGAAGAAATAACAATAAATTCTATGGGAAAAACAAAAAGTAAAGTACAATAAAGACATAAAAGAACATAATGATATTTCAAATTAAGGGCACAAAAGAGAACATTATGCAGAAGGATTTAAAATAGAGAAAAATATGGATGAGATAAAGAAGCTAGAACATTAGATTAAGATTGTAGCATATCACCATCCACACCACCAGGACTGACAATAAGCTTGGATGCATGGCTTAAGACAACAATATTATGGTTCTACATGGAATAAAAACTACACCAATTATTGAAGTGTTTGGCAAAGAGAGCATAGTGACTCTAATTTTTAGAGTGGTGCAACATCAAGAAATAAATGGATCCATCATTCAAATTATCATAGTAGTGCAACAGAGGCATGGAGGCAACAAAGTAGTCCTAGATACTCAAGTAGTAAAAACAAGAAATTATGGATGAAAAATATTGATATTTATTGCTAGAAAAAAGATGCCTACAACACGTGGAAAAGGAGGATTACTTTCAAATTTTCAAATGGTATAATGGCATATTGGCATAAAAAAAGACAACTACCAATTAGAGTTTCACTAGGATGGATGGATAATCAAGATTGGTACAAGTTCACAACAAGCCTTAAAAGATCATATTATTTATTCTCTTCTTACATTTTGAGGATGAAATATTTTTTAAGGGGGATGGAATGTTAGGTATCCAAGATAGAAATTTAATATTATAATAGATGTAATTATCCCACATGTATGGATAAGTGGTAGTGGTAGGTAGTTGAGCATTATAAATGTGGGCAAAGACTCATAAAGGGGGCATGGAGAAGAATATTGTATTGTTATGATCTCATACTAAGATATTGAAAGGAGTGGTTTCATTCCAATAAGGATCATTGTATGGTGTTGCCCTACCTCAAGGGTTTGATTTATAAATTGAAAATATTAAAGTGACTTACATTTTGTATCTTGTATTAATTTATGTGGATTATTCATTATGGTTTATTTAATATTTATACAAATTTTTAATGATTTATGTGGATGAGCAAAGGAGGTTCATAACACCATGCCATGTATAGACATAGGTATTTAACCCCAATACTAAAATAATTTGCATTACAAGAATATATGGACACTATGTTAGTCAATCATGTCTACCCACTATTATGGGGGCCTAGGGGATGCCAACCTATGCCATGAATAATATGTAAGTATATATCTCCAAATCCAACTCATGCCTTACCACTAATAATGAAAATGTTGTTTGACAAGGCATGTCCTCCATGACAAAGGGAGAAGAAATATAAGAGTGATAAATGGTGGGATATATACATATTATAGCTAGCCTTAGGAGAGGGAGATATTATGTAAGGGAAAGTCACCATGCCCTTATAGTATCCATCCAAGTACATTGTTCAACAAGGCACATTTGCCAATACAATTGGAAACAAAAATGATGGAAATGATTAAATATGGGCTAGATACATGCTACAACTCGCCCTAGGGGAGGAAGATCCTATGGAATGGAAATTCACCATGTCCCTACCTTAATGGGGCTATCCACTATAATATATAGCCAAGTGCATTGTTCAATAAGGTACACTTACCACTATAGGGAGACACCAAAATGATTGATTGATTGAAATTTTTTTGTATTGATTATAATTTTATAAAAATTTAAAGGAATGTTGCCTTGGTGTTTCATTTGCATACCATATAGGATATAGTATGTTTGAACTAAGATGATTTTCTCTATGGAAATTAAAGTGTGGCGCTAACACAAGAAAGACTTTGATAATATCATGGTGTCCCTTACTAGAAAGAGTGACACCCTGACAAAGGAAAGCAAAAAAAGTATAAAATTAAGTCAACAATGATAAATGCCGATAAAAATAGCCAAAAAACACCAAGAAACAAGGTAACAATATAAAAAATAACCAACATTAGGTGGGAAAAAATCAAATAATCAAAGGGACTAGGATCACTACATTAAGAAGTAGTCATAGTCATGCATGAGAGAATCACTAAAAACTAAAAAATAACAAAGGCATGACCAAAAGAAAATAGCAAAAATACTGGATGACCAAGATCATCGCTTAAAGGGGTGGTCAAGGTGATAAGAGGAAGGGATATGAAAAAACACTTAAATATGTGTTAAACTGAAGAATTGTATAGGACTAACACACATAAACAAACAGTCAAAGTAGTCAAAGTGAAAATTAAGGAACCAAAGTCAACATGCAAACCACTAAAACACCAAGATTGTATAAATATATTAGGAGGAGCTACACATAAAAGTGTTTGATATGCATGAAATTGATGAATCCATCCAACTCAACTGCATCCATTATTTTAAATTTCATTACCCTGATATAAATAACTCTTTGACAATATAAGGACCAAGCCATTTTGGTATAAACTTTCTCCTACATTTCTTATGCACATTATTGAGCTTGAGGATAAGGTCCCTAACTTTGAAATCATAATGATAGACTTTCTTATTATATTGCTTGGTAACATGACTCTTATAGGTTTTATTATGCTCAAGAGCACATATATATATCTCATCAAGAATAGTAGGCTCAATAATATGGGCCTCTTAATACTCCTAATGGTACTCATTATGACTCAACATTTTTTTCAAATCCACACTAAAAATTCAATTCAATTTCAAGCGATACCATAGCCCAAAAAAATGAGTTACCCCTATAGATATTTGAATACTAGTATGGTATGTACATAATGCAAGATATAACTTTAAGTGACAATATTTTTTTGATTCCTTAACTATTTTTTTCAAAATATTTACTAAATTTTTATTGCTAGATTCAACTTGACCATTCCCTTTGGATAGTAAGGCATAGAAAAACATTGTTGAATCCCTAATTGAGAATTCAATTATCGCATTTTTCTTTTGATATATTGGAGGAGGGGTTTTGAAAGGGACCCCAAAACCTTATTTACAAAAAAAGAACCTAAAATACCAAGTCATCACTAAACCAAAATAAAAAAAAAGTTAATAGAAGGGGCATGAAGTACACCCCAACACACCAAAAGGGATTTTAGGGAGACTCCAGAATAGGAAAAACAATGAGAAAAGTACCAATGAAGGAAAACTAGAAGAACCAAAACTTAATTTGACTCAACACTATTTCTATGAGTCACCTTAGTGGTCTTAAGCTGATATTGAAGGTCTTCCATCACCTTCCAGGCTCACTGATACAAGGTCCAAGCGGTCCTGGATGCATTGACTACAATAGACAATATCACCATGAGGTTGGCTAGAGGATCAAGAGAAGTTTTCTTGAACATACAAGCAGTGGGTTTGCTCAAGGACTCAACAATTTTTGCATTGGTGGGGTTACCTTCCATATTCATTTTTAGGAGGGACCCTTTAACTTTCAATTTTTGGAGCTTTAGGTATGGCAACTCTCGGATAATGTCAAGACTATCTTTGTGCTTATCCCCAACCTTTTTGCTTCTAGAGGAGTGATGTCAAAGTTTAAATTTGTTTGACTGAGGTGTATCATCAAGATTTGAAACAACGTTTAAATTTATACCCAATTCAATGGACTCAATCTCTAGACCACCTTCATCATTGATTGTGTTATTGATAGGGGAATCCTAGCTTAAACTCTGAACAAGGGTCGGTTCAAAAGGGTTGATGGTGCAAGACATGATTAACTTATGGGTTTACTTTTGGAGGGTATGCCTATATAGGATAAAATGCAAGCCCTGGTGGATAGGGTATGAGGAATTCCATTTTCTTACACTATCAATGGAGAGCTCAATTGACCTATACAAGTAATCGAGCACATTAATTTTCTTGATGTCCTTGAGGTGGTTTAAAAAGGCAAGGTGGGAGCTCCAGAGGGGAAGGTCAATTTTATTGATGGTGAGATATTACATCACAAGGATCATGACTCTATCCCAAGGAGCTGGGAGGGACTCCCTTATGATCCCACATTTATTCCTGATAATATTCTTTCCTTTGTCAATAAAGAAGTTTATTTCCTCCACAAAGAGTGTTTATCTCGACGAATTGCCAAACCCTCATTCAAGAGTTCAGTAACCTTGGCTAGCATTCAAAAATTGACTCTGAATTAGATGCCACAAATATTGATGCACCCTGTAACCCATGAATTGGAGAACTCATCAGCTATTTCTAAATTGCTCTCACTAATTTTTTTTTAGAAAAGGCATGAACCCATGATTGGCAAGGATATCTTCAATAATTGGGTCTAATTGTAGGGATTCAGGTTCCAATAGGGCCATTCTCAACTGATGATGGGGATATTCTAGGATAGTGATAAGGTAGGGATGGAAACTCAAATAGAGATGATGGTTTTGATTGTCCCTATAGGTGAATTTAAATCACTCCGAGAGGGTCGATCTAATGGAATCTTTCAAAGTATGCATGCCAAAGGTTTTGGAGGTAATCAAATATAGGAGGTGTTGATATTACATTTTTTATTCTTAAAATAGACACTATTTTCTAAAATTAGAGTAGATAGGAGACCAAATCAACACACAATATAAATAAAAATAAACTTGTATGTAGTGAGAGCTATGTGATTTTTTAATGGCATATCTTGTATCAATTTTGTAAAATATTTTGTGGCTATGATATAAATTTGTGCCCATGTGAGGGTATGGGAGAAATAGGTCCAACAAGGTCAAGACCCCAAGTGGGAAAATAATAAGGAGACTCAATTAGATAAAGAATATAGGTAGGGGTATGAATTCATATTTGTGGAATTGACACTTATTACATGATTTAAAATAGTTATTGGCATTAACCTCCATTGTTGGTCAAAATTAACCCATTCCTAGCAATTCATGAGTTGTGGAATGACCATTTACCTCCATAATTACCACTATGAACATAAAATAAGACTTGGATACATCAGGTTCTATAAGGCATCATAAGAGAACACCATCAATATTATAATAGTATATAAATCTATTGAGAACAACTTATCTAAATGCTCTCTTAAAAATATAAGCCCACTATTAGCCATGGGTGAAAGGATTAATCATTGAGGAAGCATAAAATATCATCATACCAAGTATTATCAAGAGGTATTTGGTAATTAGTAGCATTTAATTCAATTGTATGCATATCCACTAGACCATCAATGATAGAAATATATGTTCATCATGAACTTTGACCACAAAATTAGGTTTAGAATTATTTTCATGTGGTACAAATTTACTAGTTGAAGTAGCTAGGGATGCAACCTTATCATTATTATCCCTTAGGGGAGTTTTTAATGGAAAAGTATTTCAAAACATTGATCAAATTAGTATCCTCCTAGTGGTAAGGAATCAAATGGGGAGCTTTGATAACATATTCACCAGTGATATAATGGAATACAATTTGAGATTCATGTAACACTTGATATGCTTAATATTTGTACATTGTGTATTCAAGAGTCCTAATATTAAGCCTCATATTCTACCACATTATTAGTAATTCCAATACAAATTAAGTAGAAATCCATAGGAATAGCTAGGCCATTTGGAGACTTGAGAAAGATACGAAATCCTACCCCAAATTCATTCTTACTCCATCAAAGTAACAAATCCAAGTGTTAGGGTGGAGGTATTTTTTAGACTCTTGAGAAGAGGAAGGTGTATCAACTTTAGATTTACTCTTTATTTCATTATGTATCTCATCATCCTCATGAGACTCCATGAAGATATTTTCTTTCTTAGCAAGTTCATAAGGAGCAAGATTCTAAATAAGGTTGGAGGCAATGGAGGAAGGAAATATGACAACATCATGAGGGGCACAAGACATAATAGTTATATACCCATCATGAAATGACTCCTTTAGGGGTTGTTGAATAATGCCAGGAGCTACTACCAATTGATTAACAATTACCTGAGATTAATAGCCTTTTGTATAACAATAAAAATATCAAACTCTTGCATCATAGTGATCCATTTTTTGTATCAGGTGTCACTAGGGATGTAAGGATTTTATAGAAAGTGTATCAAGGGGTTAGTTTCAATGACCGCATATTGTCTAATACAACATAGAATGGAATAATTTCTCACATACAAAGTAAATATCTAGGCAATCTTTCTCCATGGGAGTGTACCAAGTTTGTTTCAGAAGCATTGTTTGACTAATATAGTACACAACATACTCCTTTTGTTATCTTCTTGTTGAGTGAGGATAACTACTAAGGAAACCTCAGTAGTTGAGGTATATAATACAAATTACTTATTCGAATTGGGTGGGGGAATAATTGGGGGACATAAAATAAATTTCTTTAATTCTGGAAATGCCTTGGTACAACTTTCATCCCACTTGAACTTGACATCTTTCTTAAGTAAATGATTCAATGGATAAGCTTTAAAAACTAACCGAGGGATAAATAGCCTAACAGCTTCAAGCTTACCCAAAAAATATTTGATATCTTTAATAGTTTTATATGGAGGTATAACATAAATGGATTTGATCTTATCTTGAATGAGATCTATGCCCCTACAAGACATCATAAATTCTAGTAGCTTACCACTATTAACATAAAATACACATTTCTTGGGATTAAGTCTAACCTTGTAGTGATGTAATCACTAAAATATGGTATGAAGGTTAGTGATGCGGTAATACTACTTTTTAGACTTACTCAAGAGGTCATCTACATAGGATTCCACTATATTTCCCATTAGGCCATGAAAGATAGTTGTAATAGACCATTCATAAGTACCATTGATATTTTTCAATCCAAAGGCATAAAACCATAACAAAATATTTCCCAAGGTGTAGTAAAAGTATTTTTTTGTTTGATCCTTAAGGGAAATCAAGATTTGGTTATACCCTAAACAAATATCCATAAGGTACAATACTGCATACCCTATGGTAGAATCTATAATAACATCAATAGAGGGAAAATGAAAGTGATCCTTAGGACAAGTTAAGTTGATGTTTCTAAAATAAGAGCAAATATGGATAACATTTTTTCTTTCTTTTTCATAGGTACAATGTTATACACCCATCGTGATTAGTATATATGTCTAAGGAAATTGGAATCTAATATCTTTTTTTATTTTAATTTCACATAGATCTTGTATAAGGGGAGAGAATATCTTTTTATTTTCTTATATAAGAGTAGAATCCTCATAAATAAAAATGTTATGGACAACCAAATCCTCACCCATTCTAGACATGTTGGAATATTCCCAATAAAATATATCCTTATACTCCTTAAGGGAGTAAAGGTTGTTTTATTTTCAGCAGATAAGCCTACCCTAATTTTAACTATTCATGGTTGCTTGGGGGTGCCTATGTTAACATTTATGGTTGGATCAACATTCATTACATTGCCTTCTTCAAAATGGTCTAGAGTAGGGGGAATATTCTCTAACTAAGAAATAATCTCAACCTAGCAAACATAGTTAGACCATTTATGCCTTCCTTAATTTTGATTAGGCTCTTGAAGTAACTCTTTTTTATGATATTTTTAGGGAATTATTTCCTCTCTCGCATATAGGGATTCTAGGATAGCATCATCATTGGGAAATGATAAGATAAATATGACAATATCAAGGATTTGAACTATTGGTTCTTTCACGTACCACTTTCCCCTAAGCTTAGAGAAGATATGAACATGAGATTGAGTATTGAGAAATATAGGAATATGCTTAGCCAAGTATGGTCATATTTCTTATAAATTTTCATCAAAGCCTTGATGACTACCATAGTTTTTAGCTTAATACAAAACTTATCTTTAATTATATTACTCAATGTACAATAGGGTATAGGATCAATCAAATAATCAATCCACTTGCAAAATAATTTATTTAAATAGGAAAATATTTTCATATTTGGAAACAAGGGTTCTCTTTTTTTTCCTAGAATCTATTGTAACTAGGATCGCCACATTTTGGGGTAATCATTGTTGCCAAGAAAAATCCTTATAAATATCAAATAATTTGTGCATAGTTGGGGTTCTAAAATTCAAATAGGCATTAGATACTATCAAAATAGCATGAACATGCCCAAAAATAGGTAGAACATTAGTGCTAACTAGGATCATCTCTTTTAGAGGTATTCCTAGCATGGCTAGATAATTTTCAATAAAGAGGGAACCAACAATATATTCTAGTTTAGGATGAGTTAAAACTATACTAGAATTAATATTTTTTTAAAAAGGTAGTCAATATGATAATTTTAAAACTGATATATTTCATACTTTGTTAAGTTCCTAAGCAAGGGAATAATTCATATTTCACTTGACCTATGTAAATATTTTGAAGTAGAGCACACAATAGGTAAACGAATTACTATTATCAATTTATATCAAGTTGGTCATTATTATCATCTAAAGTAAGAACTTCCATTAAAATAGGAGTAGAAGAATCAATCTTAGCTTCAATGTTAAAGGCTTGATTAAAATTATCGTTTGTATCACTATCAATTTCCTCCCCCATGTTGTCATTATCCACACAAAATATTACTTGTTTCAATTTGGAAACATCCTCATGGGCTTTATGAACATTTCCAATTGTTTTTAAAATAAAATAGAACCTTATTTTATATTTGGGTTTCAAAAATGGTGGTAATTTATGTGCTACATATTGAGCAATGGGAGTGATGACATCCATATCAAGTTGATCATCTGTATATTCATACCTATCTTAAGGGCATTTCAAGCAGATTTTGAGATTCCCCTTATGTAACTTCCTTCTAATAGTCCATTAAGGCTTGTGTTCATAAATAATTTTTTTTTTTTTCTATCATTCATAAAAGGAATAAAATAGTTATCATGACTTGTAGAAAGAGGCCCCCATTCATCCTTGTGCATGCTAATGGTCAATTAATTTGCAAAACCCACAAAATCTGCATAATTTTCCAAAAATCACTATTCATCTTGCTTAAGCCTCTTTTGCCACTTAATACCCTTCCTACACTTAGCCCCTGGTCACCATGTGACCACCCATTTTAGCCTACCCTAGGGCCACTTCACATGAGTCTACCATTTGACTAGTTTAGGTTCCACCTAAGCTTAGCCTGCTCTAGCTTAACTGTGGTAAACCTAACTCTTGATCAATATTAAACCCATGGTCAACCTCACCCTAGCCTAGTTTCCACCTATGTCTAGCTTCCACCTTACATTGGTCAAACTTAACTCTTGCTCCCCCACATACCTATGAACATTCAATACCATAAATACCATTTGAATACTTTCTTTTTTAAGGTATTGAAGGTATTGAAGGCATTGATGATTCATCATCCACCATGCCATTATGGGTGAAGACTTTCATACCTCATGCATTTATGAGGCATGGTGCATCCATGCTCATTTATTTCATGTGGATGGATGAGGACTTTACTCCACCCAAACTCATTTATGAGGCATGGCACACCATGCCACCTCACTAGACACCTCATAGGACACCTTAGGCCCCCCTAACCTTGTACAAGTCTATAAATAGAAGGTCATTTCTCATATTTTAAAAAAATCACACACCTGCATTCCTAGACTCTTTATAAATCACTCTAGACACCTTTACACATAAGCCCTCATTTACCATCAACAACCTTCTTGTATTTCAATTTCTAAATCAAGTCAACACCACACACTTACACATATCATTACACATTGGTGAAGTTGGATTTCATCACCAACCACCAATTGAGATCAATGATGTTGGCATTCATCTGCAACTATTGACTCATCCCCTAGCCACCATAGTAGCCCCCTTGAGTAGTTTTCTAGGATTCATCATCAAAAATATTGCTACCCTTGGGATTATCTTGGGGTAGTTTAGGATCGATGCCCATAATCATAGGGCTACACATAATTAGTTATTGTGCAGTTTTTTTATTGACTAAGACCATACAAGGATGAAGAAAAAGTTGACTAGTCTACGCAGGTCTTAGACAATACCATATCTTGCATAAGAGGTGTAGACACCCAAAAGTCACACATTGCTGTTTCTACGTATCCATAGGTGATTCCAGACATCCCTAGGCTATTGTAGGCTATCATAGTCATGCGTAGTCATGCGTAGTAATGCGTAGATTGCCATAGTTCACCATAGCAATATGTAGACTTCCATATACCACTCCATCGGCTTTCAGGTCCTAAACCCTCATAAGCCTTCAAAATCACATCCCATGCACTGGGATATCCTTCGACAACCTATTTGCACTCAATTGAGGCCCCCACGGGGTATTAGTTGACCAAAACAATTAACAAGTCAATACCTAAAATCTAATTTAATGTTGACTTCACTTAAGTCACCTTTTTAGGGAAAAATTGATTAAAAGAACCCTTAATCTTGATTAACACTAATTACATCCTCCCACATGTGTGAAATTAGGGTTTGTTAGGATATTTCTTTAATCATGTCCTAAATTGACTTAAAGACCTCCTAATCAGGATTAGCCCTAATCCATCCTCACACATGTGTGAGGATGGGATATTTCCCATAAGGAATGTGATGTTGCCACATTGCATTTCCTAACCTAACCCTAGTCAGAATCAAACCTAGGTTTAGTCTATCTAACCCCCCCCTGCACCTTGCCATTTGCCTATAAATAGTGGGTCCTAAACCCCTAATTACCTCTCTCTCCCAAATTCAACAAAGCATAGAAACTCTACAAAAATGGAAAGTGAACATTGAACAGTCAGTTTTCGATGCACACAATCAGATTTCAATAGCATACAGAGGCACCCCAACTGCCTAGGAATCGATCCACCAAAGGGATTTTGCAAAAGAGACCTCACAGCTCAGATCACCCCTTGCCCCATGAATCCGGCCTCAGTTCACCCCTCGGTGGCGAATTGGGTCTACAGGCCCCAAATCACCCCATATTTGGGAGGTAAGCTCTATTTCACCATATTATCACCTTCTACATATTTTATTCCAGTTTTTATCATGTTTTTACAGTCATTTCATCTTCCTAAATATGGGGCCTGACTAAGGCAAGCCCCCCATCACACTAACCCCCTTTTGCAGGTTCTTCATAGGTTATTTAGCAAATCTGAAGAGGAAGAACAACATCAAACAAATAACAACCCGATGGTGGCCCACATACAAAGAAGCCCACCTACATTGAGGGACGATTGAAGAAGACATCAAATTGATTGTAACATTATTAGGAAAATAAATGGATAAAGGGCATCATGTCCCTCTTGTAACACGTATCTCTTAATATCAATGAAATTACAATTTCTTTGTTTAATGCATCATTGTGTTTTGTGTTAAATTATCAAATGTCATTTTCTACCCATTTCATTCTGGCACGCCCGGTGGGACCCCCACAATGGACAATGCTAGGTTAACTATTTTAAGTGAATCTAACTTTGTTCTCTATTTTCTATGTTTTTAGGTACTATATCTATTCTTCATAGAGATCTCCAAAGCCCTAGGAACCACCCTAGGCCATCAGATTTCATATTTGGAGCTTCTAAACTGGATTCACCCCCGCCCCATGAACCAGTCACCAATTCACCCCTGGGTGGTGATCTACATCTAAGAGCCCCAAAACCTCATAATATTGACTTCTCAGACCTCCCTGCAACCTCCAGAGGCCTTCTGAACTATCAGATATCAGATCTGAGCCTTCAAAACTGAATTCGCCCCCGGGTGGTGATTTGAGCATAGAAGCCTCAAAAACCCCCAAATCCATAGGGGTGACTCTTTCAGGGGCCAAGAAAACCCCCCATAGCATCAGAATGTAGGTATGCCTCATTTTACACCTCTGTTCTGTAATATTTTGAAAGCACAAAGCATGCACTAGTCAAATAACAATTTCTAGGTGTAGATTTGCTTTCATTTCAAGTTCGTAGGATTATTAAATTTCTCTGAAGTTTCAAGACCTGCAACTTTCCAGCAAGTTCTTAAAATTTATTTTCAAATAAATTTACATTTCCTTTAGTTGTTTGCATGTAGTACAAGCCTACCTTATTTCCCCCTTTGTTTATAGCATCTATCGCTAAAAGAAGTGTACATTCTAATGGTTAAAATTAGGGTTTCCTAATCCCCTTCTTCTATGTCATCTAATTTCTGAAGCATATTGTAATCTATAGCTTAAATCAGGGTTTCCTAATCCCCTTTTACTTCACACACTTGGATTGCATGTTTCCATGTTTTGCAAAGTAGATTAATTTGCTTTATAAAGGCATTTAGGACTAGACCATTTCTTTGCAAAGAATACAAGTTATCTAATCATTTGCTTTCGAAAAGGCATTAGGATTAGTTTTCTTTTGAAAAGGCAACTAGTTAGTTTCTTACCTTGCATACACCATTAGCAAAACACAAACCCACACACACTCACATGGTATTTAAACAAGTGGTGAGATTGGACTTCATCCCCAATCCATCACTCGAGACTAGTGTGGATCGAGTTTCACTCTCCATCAGCTCACCCCCTAGACACCTAGCAGCCCCACATGAGCGGTTTTCTAGATTTCATCACCAAAAAATCCCCCACTTTTGTGATTGGGCCCTAGATTTCATCACCAATGGTTACCTACGGAGTGGGACAGGATTAGACGCCTTCATCCACAAGGCTAATATAATTAGTGGACATGGTAACTATCATTCTTGACCAAGCCCATCCGAGGGTGAAGCGAAAGCATGGGGTATGCCAACCATGCCTAGCACATCATAGACAGTGCCACCTCTTCTCATGAGAGGATATAGTGAACTCACTTCAGCATAGTGGGTTCTCCTCCTTTAGGATATCATTTTACCGTACCTTCCATATAGGTCACCATTTGCACATTGTGATACCATTCTATTCTGTGCATCTTTGGGTGTTGTAGGAGGTTTGATATTGATGACATTCCCAATTTTCTAGAGTATCCACTCCATTACCTTTGATTCTACATAGGGAGTATCAACATTACAACACACAAAATGAACAAAACACTTTTACTTTTTTAGCATTTAGAATTGATTCTGGTCTATCATTGTTTGCATGATCACGGACCGGTCTCAACACATTACACTATATATTGTCTTGCTACACACAACATGTCACTTACTTTACACTTACATTAGACATAGTTGAGTCTACATCACATAGGGTTTATTCCTAAAAACCCCTTTTACACATGCTACTATGCCTGTGGTCACCCGTAGTAGAGCGCATGAGCAAGCACGCTCTATGGAGGAATGGCCTCCCCCTTCCTCTAGTCAGTCCACTCTTACTCCTTCGATCATGAAGGGGAAGACCATAGACACATCTGATTCATGCATAGAATCTGATGTACAACTCACACACATGATGCCTCATGATGAGATATCAACCTTGAGTGAAGCCCTTGCTACTTCACTCATAGAGGATTACCCACTCCTTTCAGCCCCATCCTCACCTAATCCATCGACCACATTCTATGACCATGTAATCTACATAACACTAGGACAACCTCCTCCATTATTTACCATAGACGAGGAGGTCATGCCTACTTCACCCACATTTGCACACCCTTTCTTCCAAAATCTATCTCAATCCCTTTTTGAGAATGATTCCTCCCTCCTAAACCATACCCATCCTGAGGTCGCATCATTCACCCCTACCATAGGAATGGTGTCTGACCCATCCTCCTCCACTATAGGAAGCCAAAAGCCATCCTTCCAAACTACACAATAGATCCCTTCCCAGTAGGAACCACAAGCATTCCCTCAAACCTCACACCCATACTCTTCACAAGAGTACCAACCATCATCTTCCCAAGAGCCATTCTTCACCATATCTGAAGGCATCTACCAACCACCCCTTCAGGAGCAAGATGCACAAACCCAAGAGGGAGTGTACACATACACTTTCCCCTCAACCCAAGCTCCTACCTCGATAGCTTATCCCACCTTTTTAATAACTTTCCCACCAATCTCCTAGGTATCCGAATTGTATGATACCCAACCTTTGGAGCCACCTTTGCCTATGATGACCTTTAGGATACCACCACCTCCTCCTTTTTAGGCTCCCACTACCAATATCCATCCTACCTATGGATCGAGACCGATAGCTTACCCACCCACTCAACCAAGCTATTCTACATAGTTTAGCTTCCCTACCTCTTACCCTCTAGGGCAGAGATAGATCCCATCCTTTGATACCTCATCTCGACCACCCCTAGTATCGGTAGTTCCGACACCTACACTACCACCAGCTGCACCTAGCTTCTTTATGCCTCCTCTAGCTTGGTCATCACCACCTATGGCCCAACCATTATAACAGGCTCCAACCCAACAAGTACCCATGCCACAACCACACGTTTCCCAATCATAATATTATTATCCTCAATAGACACCTACCCCACAACCTAGTGTACCAATGGATACGATAACACATGTCACCCAGTACCCACCTTATCATGATTAGGCACAATAATATTCCCCATAATATTATGAAGAACAACAATACCAATATCCACCACATCCATAGGGTCAACCTACCCTAGCTCAATCCCCTACGACTATGACACCCAAACTTCAACTCTTATGAGATGAAGTCAAAATGTTGAACCTACGCACCTCTAGCTATGGGCCACAAAATCCTTGTTATGATGAACTATGCAATGAGCTAGTTCACCCATCAGTTCCCATTCCTCCCTATCCCTATCACTTTGAAATACCAAAATTTGACAAGTATAGAGGTAAGGAAGACCCTAGAGAGCATGTGAGCAATTACCGCTCCTCCTGCTACCAACTTCATAGTAGTAACCCTCTTATGTTGCGTACCTTCTCCCTATCCCTCATTGGGCCAGCACTAGATTGGTACAACATGCTCCCATGCCATAGCCTGTATACCTTTGAGCAGCTGGCCAACTCCTTCCTAGAGCACTTTTCCATCAACATCAAGAAGAAGACCACATTCTCTGATGTCTACGCCTTATGATAGGTGGATGATGAACCCATTACTGAGTTCATTGCCATATGGAGAGCGATTATCCATGACCTCACCCATAGCCTCCCCACTTCGGAGCTTGTGACACTCTTTTCCAAGAGTTGCCACAAACACATTTCCACATCCCTCCAACTTCACCAAAGTCATACTTTTGAAGATGCCATCTCACAAGAAAAAGTGATCGAAGACATTAAGGTTCAGTCTAGGAAGATTAAGTTGAGAGCCAAATCCAACTATAACTCCAACTTTCCACTTCAATAGACCCACACCAAATCAACCTTACCCTCGGCCACCACAAGCCAACCAAGTCATAGCTACTACCCTAGCACTAGCACCGACTCCTCCACCCTATACACCATAGCCACAAGCATTCCAAGCTAATGCTCCTGCCCCACCTCGACCATAACAATACCGAGGCATGCACCCATAGGGTCCACCATGCAACTTCACACCCTTATCCGAACCATTACCAGCCCTATTCCATAGATTGTATGAGGGCAACCATCTCGTTCTACCTGAGATCCACCCATTGGATCCAAATTCACCCAAGCCTCATGACTATAATGAGCAGCTCTTCTATCCTTTCCATAGGTAACATGGCCATAATATCGATTCATGTCACTCCTTCCATGGGCAAGTTCAAGACCTAATCGATAGGGGTACTATTCAGGTAGCAAACCCTCTAGCCCCACAAAATCAAAACCTAGGGATTTTCCAAAACCCCCTACCGGATCACAGAGGACCCAATCCTCCTAGACCTCTAAACAATCCCCTAGCTCCACCTCACCAAGTGAACAATGTACAACATGATCCTCCATCACGTGGCGTAGTAGGTATGATCAACCTTACTACGAGGAACCAATGATACCCATCTTGCTAGACCACACCTATCATTTCTCCCCTATCTAGTTCACATCACCACAAGTACCACAAATGCCTAATACTATACCACCACCTCAAAATGTGATTACCATCCATGGTAGCCTAACCCATCAGTTATGTAATGCCCCCACATGGCTATCCATATTCGATCTCCTACAACAATCTCAACCCCATCATGAGGCATTGAATGACATCCTACATTCCATTGACTTAGAGACACATGACACCAATGCCTTTGTCAATTTTATTGGAAATATCCCATGCTACCTCTAGCCCTCAATCAGTTTCCATGACCATGAGATAACAGAACTCGTAGGAGAAGGAGCAGACCCCCCTCTCCACATACAAGCCAATATCAATGATATCACCTACAAGCAGGTACTCATTGATACGGGCTCATCCATTAGTATCATATCCACAATAGCTCTACATCACCTACACATCCCTCAAGCCCATTTTGCCATACCTTCCCTTGACCTACATGCTTTCGATGGCTCCATGAGACCTACCATAGGATCCATAGTCTTACCAATCCATGTAGGCATCCATACCATTCCCATCCTCTTTCATATCATCCAAGGAGAAATGCAATACAATATTCTCCTCGGTCACCCTTGGATTAGAGATATGCAGTGTGTCCCATCCACACTACACCATTGCCTTAAGTACATCCACAATGGACTAGTTCACTATGTCCCAACCGATGGAGACCCATTTAAGTTTTGCAATGTGGTAGATCTTCCACCTGCACCATCATTCTCATCATCCCAACTATTCCCTGTATCTTCTCACTAGTCAGTAGGAGCATCGATATCCTCCTCAACCTCCACCTCAATATCCCAGTGTTCATCAAGAGCACAAACCTCGATGTCTACACCATTAGCACCATATTTTGAGGGACCCAAAACCTCTACCATACCTTTTTCACCACCATCCTTATGGCCTCCACAATCATCCCAACCTCTACCATTCCAATTTCCACCCATGGTACCCCAACCATCATCATCACCCATTACACAACCTATTATCGTACCTTCCCCACCTTTGCATACGGGAGCCCCTATCCTTCCTACACCATAAACACCTCCTCTTCCCTTTCGACCAAAACCTAAGACATTCACATCTCCATGTATCCCAACACCTATGCTGATACCATCCCCTACGTAAAAAAACAACCTATTCAAGACACAACAACCAAACATCATGAACCAGAACAACCAACATCAAATTTAGAGGAACAACTCCCACACCCTTCAGCCATGACCATCAAGGAATCTCAACTTTCTCCTTCCTCAACTGATTTTGATACCCCACCTCAGTCACCAGAGCGTACCACACCATGCATATCCATATTCATGACAAATTTGGGCCTAGGAGACTATAATGTATGTGATGCTCATGTATGTGACCCTCCGATCCAATCCACCCATGATTTTGGTCACCCTTCAGCTTCGGTCCTTACCATTGGAACCATCATACAGTTAGGAAGTCCCAAAAACCACACCAACTTTGTGTATGCAGGAGTCGACTCTTCGATCCCTCCACCAACTGCTCCAATACCACAATCTAGCTTTGGTGATGCAATTACACATCTAGCCAACCCTCAATTTGCCTTGCGCTACTTACAACATTTTCATTGGCATGGGTTTGGGCTAGGTCATTATGAGCAAGGGCTACGTACACCCATAAATCCTTGTGTTCGATCACCCATCGACAAAACTGGCCTAGGTTATCACCCAACCACCATCTATACATTAGAAGATGAGATCCAAGATTTATCCCTACATCCTCCTCCATGTCCAATGCACACCTTGGAAGAATATATCGATATGGATATATTAGAAGACACGCCTTCACCCACTTCAACCATCACAGTCCCCTACGACTTCTTCCAAGAATCTCCTACAGTCGATACCTCTTTATTCTATGATGTTGAGATATTGGTAGAACACTTTGCTACCTTATCCCTGGCTGCCCCACCAATAGAGCCTGATCCAATCCCACCTGATCCACCACCAATATGGATAGTCATGTTCCCACCTATACATAGGCAACTCTAGAGAGCAACTTCTCATCCGCGTTCACCGCCAGTTGTCTTACGACCTCCCTTGAGCCTCTTAAGATGCACACAAGTCATTGAACCTCCCTCACCAGAGTCTTCCCCACCTACTTCACCTACATCATCGATCAACATGGTTGAAGTAGATTTACGCTCTCCCCTCTGCTATAGCCACCAACTAATTTGAGATGATACCCCAAACCCAAACTTTATCGATCTCGCACATATCTCACACATACCAGTACCTAGAGACTTCCTTCTTTCTCCTCATGTCTTGTGGGTGGCAAATACCCCTTCCTCATCCATGTCATCCCAAACCCCTCAGGTCCATCACACGGGCATTTACATAGATGATGAATATGAGTTCAGTGAGGCCATTGATGACTTCAACCTCATTCCTATCCCCAAATAATTGCGTGATGGATCTCGCATGCTCATCGAGGACACGATCGATGTCGACATCGATGATGATCCAAAAAATCCACACATCCTCAAATTAGCCGCTAGCCTCTCACCCGAGGAGCGCATCACCTTCATGAACTTCCTATGCAAGTATATAAAAGTTTTTGCATGGTCATACAAAGACATGTCGAGACTCGACCCTGCTGTGGTGGTTCATAATATTATACTAGATCCCAATGCCAAACTAGTAAGACAAAAGCTACGACACATTCATACAACTATCACATTGATAGTAAAATCCAAGCTCCAAAAGATCCTAGATATTGATTTCATAGTACCCATCGACTATCCCGAGTGGGTATCCAGCATGGTCCCTGTACCCAAGCCATCCGATGACGTTCGTGTTTGCACAGATTTTCATGACCTAAACAAAGCTTGTCCCAAAGACAACTTCCCTCTACCCAAAATTGACTCCCTCATTGACTCCATCATGGGTCATGAAATGATTTCCCTCATGGATAGATTTTCAGGATATAATCAAATCAGAATCAACCTAGCCGATCAACACAAAACTTCCTTCACAACACCTTGGGGGACCTTTTGCTACAAGGTCATGCCCTTTGGCCTCAAAAATGTTGGGCAACCTATCAACGAGCCATGACCTACATATTTCATGATTTAATGCATAAAAATATTGAGGACTATGTGGATGATCTTATCGCTAAGTCCAAGAAATGTGTCGACCATCTCGAAGATCTCCATCAGATTTTTGATCGATTGTTAGAACACAACGTGCGCCTCAACCCTAAGAAGTGCGTGTTTGGTGTTACATCAGGAAAAATACTAGGGTTCATTGTCTCCCAATGAGGCATTGAGGTAGATCCTAGTAAGGTGAAAGCCATCATCGAGATGCCTCCTCCTACCACACTAAAGCAATTGCGTAGCCTCCAGGGCAAGATTACTTCTATCCATAGATTTATAGCACAATTATTAGATAAATGCCAACCATTCAATCATCTCCTATAAAAAGGAGTAAACTTCAAATGGGATGATAACTATCAAGCCACATTCGATGCTATCAAAACTTACCTTACATCACCATCGGTCATGTCACCACCGCACCCACAATTACCACTGACTCTATACATTTTAGCTATAGAACTTGCGCTAGGTACACTCCTAGCTCAAAAGAATGCTCTCGACAAAGAGCAGGCTATCTACTACATCAGTCGTACACTAGTTAGTTATGAAATGAGATACAGATACATGGAAAAGCTATGCCTAGCAGTAGTATTCGCTACTCAAAAGTTAAGACACTACATGTTAAACCACACAACTTTTGTCATCGCCCGAGATAATCCCCTTCGGTATATGATGAACAAAAGTTATCACAATTCATGCACAACCAAATGGATCATGCTCCTAACTAAATTTGACCTAGAATTCGTATCTCAAAAATCCATCAAAGGGTAAGTCATCACCGACCAACTGGTTGAAGCCCCTCTAACTGACAATCAACCCCTACTCATTCAACTCCCCGATGATTCCATCTTCCACATAACCGAAGAGGAAGAATATGTCAAACCCAAATTCATGGCTGATCTCACCATGTTCTTCGATGGTTCTAGGTGTCTCCACATTGGGGGTGCAGGCATTGTCTTCTTTACACCAGAAGGAGAACCGCTCCCCTTTTCATTCAAACTCGATTTCCCTTGTACCAACAACAATGTAGAATATGAAGCCCTAATCCTAGGACTAAAACAAGCACACTCTATGCACATCAAATACCTCCACATCATAGGTGATTCACTCTTGATAGTAAATCAAGTACAGGAACTCTGGCTATGCAACTGCCTAGTCCTCCAGTAGTACAAGAAAATCACCCAACAACTCTTATCCCAATTTGAGTGGTATGACCTCGAAGCCGCTCCATGATCATCAAACCATTTTGTAGACACTATGGCCTCCTTAGGGTCCCTTATTCTACAAAACCCAACATCCGACACAACATCTGTATCCATTCATACACTTACGCAATCTGCTATATCACCCACACCTCCCATAGATGATGGTGGTGTGTATGTGGTAAACATCGAACCTCATGACCCATGGTTCTCACAGATCAAAGAGTACATCAAACTAGGTTTCCTACCATGTGATTTTCCCCATGCCCAATGCCAAACTTTTAAACAAAGAGTGATCCACTACACCTTGTTGGGGGACATCCTTTACCATCGTAGCTATGATGACATACTCTTGCGTTGCCTAGAACCACAAGAATCACAATGGGTTGTACAAGAAACCCATGATGGTACTTGTGGTGGCCATTTTAGTGGCATGGTGATCACCAAACGCATCCTCTGTATGGGCTACTACTGGCCCAAAATGGAGCAAGATTGTTGTAAGTATGTCAAACATTGCATCAAATGCCAACAACATGCCAACCTAACACATTTACCATCCCAAGCACTTCAACCTATCTAGTCCATGTGGCCTTTTTCCCAATGGGGCCTGGATCTAATTGGATAAATTACACCTGCCTCCTCTAGCAATCATAAATTTATCATCACAACAATAAAATATTTTACCAAGTGGGTCGAAGCCATCCCACTGGTTCAAACTATAGGAGCCAAAATTGTAGCATTCATCATAGAGCATATCATATGTCGCTTTGGAATTCCCTCCCAAATCATTTTTGATAATGGGAAATCCTTTAAAAACAAGATTGTTCGAGCCCTATGTGACATATTTCACATACACCATAGCTTTTCTACCCCATATTACCCTCAAGGAAATGGCTAGGTAGAAGCCATGAACAAAACCATCTGCTCCATTCTCCATAAAACTATAGCAGAGTCTCATCGGGACTGGCATAATCAAATACCCCTAGCATTATGGGCATATCGTACCAGCATTCATACCCCTACTGGGGCAACACCTTTTTCACTTGTATATGGGGTAGAAGCTATCATGCCCCTTGAGCTTGAGATACCCTCCTTAAGGATATCTATGAAGGATTTCATTGATGATGACACCGCTCGCCAAGCTCGTCTAGATCAATTAACACTCCTCGATGAACATCGCATCCATGCCATCGAGCACACATGAGTCTATCAAGATCACCTTCACCATGCCTACAATAGTAAGGTGCATCAGCGCGAGTTCAAAATTGGTGACCTGGTTCTCAAAGAGAACCAACAAATCACAAGTCAACCTCACCAAAAGCATGATAAATTCACCCCAAACTGGTTGGGCCCATTCATTATCACACACAAATATGGCTCAGGAGCATATCATCTAGCCAATATTGAAGGCCTTAATGACCCTAAACCTATCAACATCTTACACCTTCGTGCATTCAATGCATGATGCACAAGCACATTCACCATCATGAGTGCCACATAGTACTAGTAATAAATCACTAAGCACATCACCGTGTAGATCTATTACTTTACTTTATTATTTCACTATACATGTATTTTCATATTTATGTCATTTTTATGCTATAGGTATTTGTTTTTCCTTTTGTAGGATCCACATCATCAGTAGGAGAGTACTACAACATCCTCACTCACCACCATGCAGGACCATCCGTAGCCACAATATATACCCATCACATCGGCTGATCTAGCTCGACCACCAGTCACCCTTCATACTAGGCGCTCTCCACATTCATCCCATTCAGGCCATCATACCTCACCTCGACACCATTCCCCTCACCAATGAGGTCCATCCTATTCACCATGCTCTGGAGATAGCTAGGTCACCCTGTCCTCTTTTGATGAAAAATAGGAATCCACCCAACCCCAAGAACAAGGGTCACCCTCCCATCCGTCTGATGATCTTAGATATCACTATTCACCAACAAATCATCCCCTTCACCCCCTAGGAGATTATCATCCTCCTAATAGAGGATACACCCATCATCCGGCTCATCCATCATGCCTACCCACCCTACTGCCCAATGGTGAGTCCACCTACTCCCAAGCTTTGCAAGCCCATGCGGCCCAAGCTGCTCAAGCTGGTCATGCAAACATGCCCCCTTCCCATTCATGCCACCGCTTAGAGCCATCACCTATGCCATCGGTCCTCAAGATGCCACCTTCCCCTCTATGAGGCTTGTCTTTCCAGCAAGCTCTCCAATCCTCGAGACCTTTTCATTCTTCCCCATCATCATCGAGACCTCATCCACTATCCCATGCCTATCAGGCCACACCACTCACATCAAGGTCTCGATCACCACCTTCACCAACACTATCACCATAACATCATGAGATACAACATCTCTTCTCCCACGTAGAGGCTCTAGAGCTATAGATGAGCCACTATCATTGCCATGTTCACCCATGGTAGTCTCCCATGACCCGTCCATCCTCACCACCACATAGATCCCTCCTTTGACCTCAGACTCGACCCATGCAGATCCTAGACCCATGCCTCCATTATCGGATCACCCTTCACCTAGGCCTCGCTCACCTCTAGTGGACCCATACATTTATCCTATGCCTATTCCACACACATCGCTATCTAAAATGTTTTACCATCTCATGCATCAGGGCCTTATTGACCTACCCGAGATTCGGCCCATTGATCCCTCACACCCCAAACCATGTAACTACAATGAGAATCAATTTTATATTTATCATCACCAACCAGGTCATGATATTGAAGAGTGTAGATCATTTGAAACCCTGGTGCACAACATGTTGCATGGTGAGCGTACCCCATCACTAGAGCATTCCCTCCCATTTAGCTGACTTGTCAGTCCTCCATGTCGCACCACTCCCAGGACCTTGCCACCTCGTAGCACCCTAACATTGCCCACCCACTATATTCATAACATTTCCAACTATAGCTCCATATACAATCCTAGCCACATCATCACTTCACCATCCCACTCCCACTCGAATCCATGCCACTTCACTCGATAGTAGTTCAAATTACTTCCCTTCTTCTATCTTATTTCTTCTATTTTCTTCCTACATTGACTCATTTCTTCTCTCCTATCTTCGTTGGATTTTGGTAATCCCCTTATCTTGTTGGTTACCAAAGTCTATTTCTTCTCACTTCTTCCATCTGTACATTCCACTCTCACATCTTCCTTCTCTTGACAACTATTACATACATCTGTACAACTCATAGCTTATACATCTACTACACACACACCCCACACATTGGGGCAACCATGATCATAGCATCATACTTTTTGTCATCATTACACACTTTACTCATCTGTAAATAGGTTCTTCTAAAATTCTCCTTCTACATAGCGTAACTTTCCTCTTGTAGATATTGCATTCCCCCACTTGCATCATTTACATTTACATCCATTGCACATATTCATATGCTTTATATTTAAAATTTTAATTCATGTTTGTACATTCTCCCCCAAAATGCGCCTCAGCAGGAGTAATAAATGCACTTGTTAGCATCACCACCTGGATGTCCATTCCCCCTTTTCAGGATCAGGGTATACATAGGTGTCGTGTTTGATTTTGACCACTCTATAGTTCAGGCAATCAAGTGTCACCCTTACCTACTGAGTCTTGTACATTCTTCTTATGGTCCTTTAGGCTGGTTCAACTTCTCTCATGAACCACTCACAATAGGTTACACATTAAAAATTTTGAGCCTAGGAAAGAGGACATCTTGAGTAGATATCACCATCTAGCGAATGGTATCCCCTGCTCATCCTATCACTTGCATGGTCAACATACGACCTAGGGATAAACAAAGGGATCAAGCATAAGAAAAAATAAATGATTGGGTAGAAAATAAACTTCATCACCCATACAAAAAGAGCACCACGAGAATAAAAAAAAAAGAAAAGAGCACCACAATCATTAGGTCAACACTAGATGAGGGGCAGAAAACAAAAGGAAACGCCTCTTGATATCACCAATGTTATGCTTATCGCCTTTGGTCCTTAGGTTCAACATAACACCATGGGATGATTTCCATCACTAGCAATAGGCTCCAAGAGCCTGCCTACCAATGGAATAGTCTTACAGGTGGCAACACATCTGTAACATTAGCATCTCACTTTTGTATAGATCACTATTGTGGATGGATGAGCTAGCTAGTTCGGTAGCATCTACAATGGGTTAATCCTACCTCCCTCAAAATGGATAAATGAACCTTACACATTCACACACATAAGTCCAAGATAGACTTTGAACCAGCCTGATTATGTTATAAGTTGCCACAAACACTTGTATAGCTAAGGGTTTGAGATTTTATTGTCACAACTATGTTGGTCAAAACAATTACACATGCCTTACATTATCCACCATCCCTAAAATCATGGAATGGATCACATCCATATAGGTAAATGCCATGATACAAGTGCTTCCTTGGTGCATTTCAGTACGTTCATACATGCATCCATGCATCTATGCCATATACATTTAATACACATTATAGCATTGCATTCATACTACATGCATCTCACAAATCACATTACATTATTCCATCCATGCTACATGCATTTCAAAAATTGAATCACAACATTACATTTACTCTACATGCATTCATTACAAAATCACATCTGATATCACTTCATACTGCATTCAAAATACAATCATCATACTATTCTACAATTAATTCATATCATAGAATGATAATAGATCTAAACCATTCACACATGTATATCTATTTATCATACATACCTACAAATTATACTATGCTAATCTATGCAAACATAAACAAGAACACATTTCAAACCATCAAAATGACACATGTATATATAATAGCTAAATTTTTATATATATATATATATATATATAATGTCAATACAAAATACCCAAAGGCTACAATCTAGGACCATGCCCATCATCATCTAGCAATCAAAATACCCATAGGCTACAATCAACATAAGAATATCCTAACTCCCACTAGGAGTCTCCCCGTAGCCCTCATGGCTAGCTCACATCTCCATAGCCTGGTTCGACTCTACCCTGAACTCTAGAAAACTGGATCCATAATAGGCTGATCCTACACCTCAGCCCTAACACCAATCTATCCCACCATAGTAGCACTACACTGGCTCTGATGTGATGGTGCCCACACTCATGATCATGACCTAGACTATGACACCACTCGATCATAGTCAGGGAGAGGAATCTCATGCATCGATAGAGTAGTCTCACACATCATCTTCTTGGTAGACTCAACTACTAACTGACTAGTCAAATTGTCAATCATCTACTCCTACCTAGCCATAGCAACCCTCATCTCCACCATCTCAGCCTCCAACTACTAAACTCTATCATGCAGTCCTCGTACCTCCTCCTCTATAGCCTGCCTCTCCACGATATCAATAGGAATCTATTGTGCCATCCCAAAAAATGCACCAATATCAATGGTATCATCGATACCACCTATACCGACCACCTCGTCTCCCTCAACCTTAGCTCCAATAGCCTATCCCATACCAATATCTACATCTACATGCACCTCCTCCACCCTCACATCTTGGGTGCTCACTCCACTACCCAAGTGATACCATGATCATCATAGAGGAACCTCCTCCTCATCACTAACCACACCCTCCACCCTCACTCGAGTTCCCCTACTAGCTCTCCTCTCTAGTGGAGGTGCCCCAATAGCAGGTGCCACCCATCGATCAACTACACCTCTCCCAGGCTCCCAACTCTACCATGCCCACCATGCATCAAACTCTGATGTAATCCCAACATCCTCCATAGTCAAGATATCCATAGGAGGATCCCTCTCCCCAACCCAAGGCAACACCATAGGCTGATCCCCTCTGTCTCCCTATCACCTATAATAAATTATAGGAGCCCCTGGAACATCCTATTATAATCCAAACTATCACCTCACTCTATCAAACTAAAAATACTCAGTCTATCGAGTGTACCACCCCACCAACCATCTACCACATCGGATGGCCCATAGCTACTCATCATCCTCATCCCAACTCACCCCACCCAACTAGGGCCTCCATATAATATCACCAGGATTCAGGCCTCCAAACTTATCCCTCCATAATAGTGGGTCACCCTCATGTGGTCTCTTGATACCCTACTCTACCACTGTACTCCATCTCAAAGCATAGGGTAAATACTCTTTGCCCTCCACATGTATAGGGTGAGGTAATAAATATGGCCTCTCAATCGCTATGTGCTCCCATGCCCATACCTACAACAAGGGAATCACACTCAGTCCTGTCCTCCTACCCCGAACAACATTGAACAACTCTCGATAGACTTGGGCCAATAGTGTAGGTGCCCATGCAAATACAACCTTCCTCTCCACCAGGTCACTCACTACATCCAACATATTCTAGGTAAACAACACCCTAAAACTATCAGGTAGAGCATACATGGAGATCATCATCATAGCCACGCACTGTCGATCCGATATCTTATCCTGTACCCATAACCACTCATAATCCATCTTCGAGATATCTATGTCCCTCCAATCACCCCAAAGAATCTCTCCAACATAACATCCTTACTCTCATCCATGGCTGCTCTCACAGGAACACCCTCAATCGGTAATCTATATATCCGATACACATCCTCTAATGTAATGGTCATTTCCCTAGTAGGAAAATGAAAGGTGTTCCGATCTGCGTCCCACCACTCACACAATGCAGACACGTATGCTCTATTTGTATGGATACTCTTACATTCCCATACACCTCAAAAATGTATGTCATCCAACCAAGATAACTCTTCTTCCGTCTTCATCAGCTCCTCAAAACCCTCCTTAAACTTCCTCACCCGATGACGGGGTTCAAGCATCTTCACCTGTCCAAAATACAATAAAACACATATCAATAATCCACATAACAATCCAATCAAATAAAATTGCATCAATCATAATTTTCAAATTAAACCTATTTAATTTGACACACACTTCAAAGCAAAACAATGCACAAAACACATGACAAAACATATCAACATAATAGTCACACATTTGGATACCCATTTTGTCATTTCATGGCAAAAGTTCAAACTGACGTGACAAACAACATAATTTGGACTCCCAACAACTCAGTTCAAATTTAACACTACCTATTAATTGGCACATAAATCAAACATAAGCCAAACAACAACATCTACAAAAACAAATATTATTTTTGGATACCCATTTGCCCACTTAGCGGTAAATGTGTCGACAAAATTCAAAAACAACATACCAATCTACACAGATCTAAAAGTCAACTCTATCATAAATACACCAAAACCGAACACACATCAGAAGACATAATTAAAAAATAACAATCATATTTTTGGATACCCATTTGCCCACTTAGCGGTGAAAGTTCAAACAGATGTTGAATACAGTCTAAATCAGGCTCCCTACAACTCATTTTCAGTTTAACATCATCTACACCTTGGCACGCAAATCAAAGGTAGGCCAAATGAAGTCATTCACCAAAACAAACAACATTTTTGGACACCCATTTTGCCCTTCTACGATGAAAGTTTCATCGGTTTCCAAAAATTCTACCTCTAACATGACAAATCTAATAGCCTAGGTTTGATAAATTACACCTAAAAGCGACATATTCAGAAATCATACCAAACGAAAACAAAAAAATATAACAGTCGCATAACGGGATACCCATTTCCTACTTTAGCGGACAAAATACAATAACATGTCAATGTCAGTACACCATTACTTCAAAAATTGACAGTCAAACTTCACATCTACTCTACCCATTACCCGGTCAAATTGGTGATAAAACAAGTCCAATTCAAAAATTGATCATATTTTTGGGTACCCATTTGGCTCGTTTATCACTATGTATTCAAATTTTAATTAAAAATTATGAAATTTTTTAAATCGGGATGAAAACCTCCCCCCTCATTCACATTTCTCTGGAAAAATTAAAACAAAATCAAAACAAAGCAAAAGATCACTTACCGGTGGGTCCCTGCCTACTACCAGCCGCCCTACATCCCCTCATCATCGTCGCTCTCAAAGTCATCACCCACGCTCTTCTCGTGCCATCGAATGCCTCCACAAGTCACTTTCCAATGTCGTGCACCATCAAAATGAGCCCATTCCATGCAAATCAGGGCTTAAATATACCTTAATCACCGATTCACCCCTCGAGGGGTGAACTGAAACCCAATTCGCCCCTCGGGTGGTGATTTAGGTCAAAATCACCCCCGGGTGGTGAACTCAACCAAAACACCCCAAAATGCACCCAAAACCCTAGGAAAGTAGGCACATGTCCCCTAAAACCCTAGGAACCTTCCAAACTTATCTTTTAACTTCATTTGCAATCATATTCATCATGCATTGGTATTTTATCAATCATTGCATCATCAATTCACCACATTTCATTCACCTCATTGTTGATTCCTCGTTTGAGGGGGTATTCATATCCAAAGTCAGCTTTGCATGCAACCACAACATCAAAAATCCAAAAGTGTGATTAGCACATTTGTCTACAAAATTTTTTGTTGAAGATTATCATACGATCATAATCTCAATCCCAAATAGACATGGGTTACATCATGAGAGTTATGCGTCACCATGGAGAAGTCAATCTAGCATTCATGTACGTCGAGTACATAATGGATGATACATTTGAAATAATCCTAGCACAAAATTTAGAGTATTTATATCTGGCATTCATGGAACATCATGAATGACACATTTGAATAATCTAAATGTCAACTAACTCAAATGGTTTGACACTTGTCACCATGTTCTCATCAATCAATCAACAACAAATATTTAGTTAGGCTTTTGTCCTAATCATACTTTTGGACCATGTTGATCTGGTCACAAAAGCAAAGCAATCAAAAGTTGTCATTCTCAAGCAACTGGTATGGCATCGTAAATGTCATACGGACTCAACAAAATCACATCATTGCATCCACAATCATCCATTTTCTTTCCCAACATTGTTTTTATTTCTTTCCTCTTCTCCTTCTTTTCTTCTTCTCTTCTTTCCCTTGGATATCGATTAATGTTGTATGGTCATGCTTTGAGTGGCTACATACTCTTTGATTGGATTCCATTCCCCTTCTATCCCTTTTCCTTCTACACAAACCCTTCACATTTTTGTATTAAACTATGTTCTACATAGTATAGTACAAAAAGGGGTAAATGTAGACACCCAAAAGTCACACATTGCTATTTCTACATATCCATAGGTGATTCCAGATATCCCTAGGCTATTGTAGGCTATCATAGTCATGCGTAGTCATGCGTAGATTGCCATAGTTTGCCATAGCAATATGTAGACTTCCATATACCACTCCATCGGCTTTCAGGTCCTAAACCCTCATAAGCCTTCAAAATCACATCCCATGCATTGGGATATCCTCCGACAGCCTATTTGCACTCAATTGAGGCCCCCATGGGGTATTAGTTGACCAAAACAATTAACAAGTCAATACCTAAAATCTAATTTAATGTTGACTTCACTTAAGTCACCTTTTTAGGGCAAAATTGATTAAAAGAACCCTTAATCTTGATTAACACTAATTACATCCTCCCACATGTGTGAAATTAGGGTTTGTTAGGATATTTCTTTAATCATGTCCTAAATTGACTTAAGAACCTCCTAATCAGGATTAGCCCTAATCCATCCTCACACATGTGTGAGGATGAGATATTTCCCATAAGGAATGTGATGTTGCCACATTGCATTTCCTAACCTAACCCTAGTCAGAATCAAACCTAGGTTTAGTCTATCTAACCCCCCTGCACCTTGCCTTTGCCTATAAATAGTGGGTCCTAAACCCCTAATTACCTCTCTCTCCCAAATTCAACAAAGCACAGAAACTCTGCAGAAATGGAAAGTGAACATTGAACAATCAGTTCTCGGTGCACACAGTCAGATTTCAATAGCACACAGAGGCACCCCAGCTGCCTAGGAATCGATCCACCAGAGGGATTTTGCAAAAGAGACCTCACAGCTCAGATCGCCCCTTGCCCCATGAATCCGGCCTCAGTTCGCCCCTCGGGTGGCGAATTGGGTCTACAGGCCCCAAATCACCCCAGATTTGGGAGGTAAGCTCTGTTTCACCATATTATCACCTTCTGCATATTTTATTCCAGTTTTTATCATGTTTTTATAGTCATTTCATCTTCCTAAATATGGGGCCTGACTAAGGCAAGCCCCCCATCACACTAACCCCCTTTTGCAGGTTCTTCACAGGTTATTTAGCAAATCTGAAGAGGAAGAACAACATCAAACAAACAACAACCCGATGGTGGCCCACATACAAAGAAGCCCACCTACATTGAGGGACGATTGAAGAAGACATCAAATTGATTGTAACATTGTTAGGAAAAGAAATGGATAAAGGGCATCATGTCCCTCTTGTAACACGTATCTCTTAATATCAATGGAATTACAATTTCTTTGTTTAATGCATCATTGTGTTTTGTGTTAAATTATCAAATGTCATTTTCTACCCATTTCAAGAGGTTTTTATTTCCCATTTTTATTGCCTTGAGTCATCCTCATACTAGGAAGTTATTATCTGTTTATGCATTATCTTTCTTTACGTACCTTTGGGTATATTGGAAACTATGCATCAACACACCTTCATAGATTACATCCATCTCCCATTTTATGTCTTAGGGAATTCCAAAAGAAAAAAATATAAAACATAATAAAATCATACAATAAGTAATAATTTGAGCAAGTTCAAACACATTAGTACACAAACACGATCAAACGTATCATCTGCTAACTTGTTTATTGTATGCCAAAATCTCTTGTTCGAAGAGTTAGGTTTACTACCAACTACCATGAAAATAAAACAACAGATCAACAAACAATACCAAAACTTATATTTTCTATTTTTTCCATCATTTTATCTCTATAAACTACTTACAGGGTTATGCATAGTGGCTATTTATCACCAAAATGGCTAAAATTAGTATTTTCAAAATCTAGAATTGGCTAATATTTGGGGCCCTTGACAAGGGCCCATTAGCCAAAAAAATTTGGATGTAAATTTTTTTGGGGATTTATTCACCCCAATTTTATAGTAATTTAACAATTTTGAGTTTAAATTTCCAACATTGCTCCTAATAATAGTGAACCTTCTACATGCGTTTGGACACTATTCAACTGGATTTCGAAACTCATTCAACAAATTTTTATAATACATTTTGGGGCTGACCCCTTATGCATAACTCTACTAGTAAATTAGGTATAGTATGGATAGGTATAATTGACTTAAGAACCCACAAACATATATAGTCCCACCCAGAGTTGCTCAAACAACTAAAATTCTTGATCCAACTAGTTATAGTTCCTTTTCACAAAAATCCACATACCTCTTCCTCTTCCATCATGGTTTTTACCTGTAACCAAGCACAAGAGTAAGAATGCTTAGCCATGGAGGGCTACAGGATAACTCCTCCCTAAACCAACTTATCCATCCCATTAGAGTAACCTTCACTCCTCAAAATTCACCCACATATTTGAATAGCTAGAGCATGGGAAACATGTCCCAACTTGGACCTTTTACGTACGAGCAACCCCTCACACAAAATGCCACCAACACCTTGTAACATTTGAGCCCTTGCAAAGATATTCCTTCCACCAATGCTTTCTTGCATGCTGTATATTTTGTGTCCAAAATTTCCTTACCTTTAATCTCTTATAATTATCATTCTTCACATTCTTCACATTCTTCTCATCACTTGTAGCAAAACTCACCTTGCATTTTTTATTCCCTCTTCAGATCCTTAATAGTGATTACCCTTCCTTATATAAAAATAAGACTCACCTTGACACTATCTACCAAACCATGGACATGGTCTCAACCACTCCTATTCCTCCTAATTCACATGATGCTTCTTCTTAAAATATTGCTTCTTCATCACAAAATCCTTCTCAACCACCTCCCTCATCCACATTCCCTGCTTATAATTTCTTTCTAGATCTATATACAAGGGTCCCTTATTATTTTGGTTCTCTATCCCACCCATAACTTGGTATGAACCTACTTTACCTCTTGAGTCTAATATTCTCAACATCACTCTATTTTCAAATTTCCCTCCAAATCCTTTTCAAACTGGCACATATGGAACCTCTTCTTCTATATATCCAACTTCTTTGTCTCCTTCCTCTTTCTATATTCCACCACCTCCTTCTTTTCATCCATCTAATTCTATTCCCCTACCTTCATTCAATACTAAATTTCCATCTTATCTTCAACACCCTTCCTTCTACTCTTATTCATAGTATGTACACCCATACTCTTCCAATATTTTTTTGCCTCCTTTCCTCCCTATGGTCAATCCTCTATCCTCACTCAACATCCTCTTCCCCCTTAGCATACTTAGGCCTCTTTCTTCATTTCTCCTCATTCTTGTATTTCAACCATTCCTACCACTCCACCTTTTTGACCTCTTCCCCCCTCTTCTTATGAGTGGTCTCCTTCACAATCACACATTTCCAATCAACATGTTCTTCAAAAACAATCTCCCCTTCAAGATTTCAACCAAGCCTCTTAGTAGATCCCTCAACAAACTCCTTAATAGATACCTCAATAATCCCCTTAGAAAATTCCCTATCAAATCTCCCAACAAGCTCCTCATCAGATCCCTACTCATGTTTTCAATCAGGCTCCTTCATTTCCATATTAGTCACATGCTCCTCAACCTAATCAATGGGCTTCCCAACAAAAATATCAACAACCTTCATCCTCGTATACTTCTTACTCCCAATATCCTCAACAAACATATCCTTTCTCCCATGTAAATCTTTCCACTTCCTATCCATAAGCTCCCCATGCTTCTTATCCACCTTCATCACCTTACAAATACAACTATCCCTACTCCTATTATCCAAAGCATCCCTTTCTAGATGCACCTATTTACCTAGTCTAAGCAACTTATACACCACCTAACAAAATGAAAATCATGAGGTAGTAACTCAAGAACTTGGAGTTTCAGATAAGCTATTATGGGTATCAAAATCCTAGTTATAGCCAAACCTGTAATGATCCCATTAATTCTTTGGTCCCGATTCATCCTCATCCATATAGGTTTGAGTTACCTAAATTTGAGAAATTTAAATCAAAGGAATATCCTAAGGAGCCTCTAAGCAATTATAGATTTGTGTGTCATCATATCAATGACAATGATCCACTAATGCTTAGGACATTATCTTTGTCCCTTGGGGGAAAAGCTTTAGATTGGTATAACAATATACCTAAAAAATAGCCTCTTTATATTTGAGCAAGTGGTAAACCTCTTCCTAGAACATTTATCCATCAATATTAAAAATAAAACATCATTTCCAGACTTAACCTGACATAGTTTGATGATGATTCTATTAATGATTATATTCCAGATGATGTGGGGTCATTAATGATTTGACCTTTACAATTCCCCCCACATAGTTGGTGAAAATGTTCACCAAGAGTTGTGTAAAGCATGTCTCTACAACTCTGTAAATACAAAAACACCACTCCTTCAAGGATGCCATTGCTTATGCCAAAGTGATATAAGATATTAAGGTACAACAAGGGGAAATCAAACATCACAAAAGGACTAATTTCTCCATCAACAACAAGTTCACAAGGGGCAATACCAACCCAAAGTAGTACAAGCCTCCCCAAACAAACCAAGTTACATTGAATATGACAACACTTCTGCAATAATAGTATACTCAACCACAACATCAATATTATCAAGATTACCAACACCTAGGGCCCACTTTTCCCCCTCCCCAGCCAAACCAACCTTTTTCCTGCCCTCAATGTCTACATCATCCATTGTGTAATTGGACACCCCTCTCAAATTTTTTGATCAATATCTTTTAGAGGTTGCAAGCAACAGGAAACCTTAATTGACCTTATGTTAGACTAGAAGGGATATAATGAGCACCATTACTGCATATTTCATTAGGCAACAAGGCCATGATATTAATGATTGGTATAACTTTCGATATTTGGTGTAAGATCTCATATATCACAAAATCATTCACATTGACAATCCTTTAGCTCCTCCCAACCAAAACCTAGTAATATTTAGGAATCTCTTGTCCTAGCATGGGATGAATAAACACAAGATAAAGCCTTAACATCTCAAATAGCACTCAACCAAATTAATCAACTTAATGACATCCCTTCCCAAAATGTTTTTGTTGGGATGATAAAAATAGTAACCTGAAACCAATGTTATTTGGTGCAACTTCCTCCATAGTGTGATCCTCCTCACATGCCATCCATTTATATGGATCCTCCCATGTAGAGTGTCCTTCTTACACAACTTGTCATTACCATAAGGAGCATCCTTATACATCAGCTTTGAACAACACCAACAAAATTCTCCATCTATGACCTTCTATAACAATCCTAGACTCATTGCAAGGCTCTTAATGACATCCTACGATCAATAGATCTAGAAACCAATGACAATAGTACCTTCAATAATTTTATAGATAGTATAAGAACCTATGTGCAGCCCTCAATTTTCTTTTATGAACATGATATCACAACTCTCTAGGGACCATGGGATGATCCTCCTATGCACATAATGGTATGTATAAATAGCACAATGTTCAAGCATATATTGATTGACATTGGTTCCTCCATAAATATTATTTCTATCATCACCTTAACACACCTCAACTATACCTCAACTTACCATCTGGTTATCTTGCCACTCCAACCCTCAACTTACAAGCCTTCAATGGAACTCTATGCTCCACATTGGGTATAATCATCCTACCTATCCATGTAGGCATTAAAAATCTACCCACCTTATGCCATGTTATTTAAGGGGATATGCAATGCAATATTATCCTAGGTAGACCATGTATTCGAGAAATGTAATGTGTACATTTAATTCTCCATTACTACCTCAAGTACCTCCATGAAGGGTAGGTACATCACATTTTGGTTGATGATGATTCCTTCGAATTTTACAACATGGTCATCCTATTATAGGTTTCACCCCTTTCCTCCACTCATTTTAACCCTACAATGGTTCAACCTACCACACCCTCTTAATTGATTCCTTCACCTGAAGACCAACCATGTTCTTTAGTGGCAACCCCTTATTTTGATCTCACTTCTTCAATAAACCCTTCTCCTAAACTAGATACTCCCCCATGCCATAACTCAAATCCATTAAGTGGAAACCCCTTATTTTGATCTTATTTTGGTTTCTTCTCTTCTTCTTCATCTACAAATCTTGCACCTACTCTATTTTATTCAGATCATTTTCCTCCTCGACTATCACCTTCTTATAGTGTCACTTCTAATGATCCCATCCTTCCTACTCCTCCTAACCTTTCTCTTAACACAAATTCATTTCTAGTATCTTTATCCCTTGTCCTCTCTCTTCCACTGATCATTCTTGATTTACCTCATAATTCACATGTGCCACCTATTCTATCTTACCTAATCCTAGAGAGTACCACTCTTGGGAGCGATATGTTGCTCAATATGACTCAACTCACTCAAGCTACTATATCCATATATTTGCTTCCTATAAACCTTCCTCATCAATATCAACCACCATAAACCGCTTCTTCTCCTTAAAACCATGAAAACAAGGGGTCCATATCATAATAAGCACATCAAGGGATATCCCATGTATCTATAATGATGACTAGTATTAGTTCAGGGGAGTACACTATACATGATGCTCGTATCTCCCCTCCTAGTGTATAGTCCATTATATATTTTGGTCATCCTCGAGATGTACCCCTAACTATAGGTGCCATTATCCCAATTGGTCTCCTAACCAATCAAACAAATTTTGTGTATGGAGGTATTGATACTTAATTCAGAAAACCTGGGCCCAAAGAGTTAGAGGCTCGATTTTATGTAAATCTCAATTACATGTCTAACATATCCTTTTTTATAAGGTATTTTCAATGCTTCAACTAGCATGGGTTTGGTATTGGGAACTATGAGCAAAGCCTTAGGAACCTTATTGACCCACCTTACCAAAGACCTAAAGATAAATCTAGCCCAGGATATCATCATAACCATGCATATATTATTAAGGATGAACTCCAACACCACACCCTCAATGCTATAGAGGATAATTTTGATATCGATCTTGAGTATGATCATCTCAATGAGAGCCTATCCCCTAAATACATGGTAGAAATTTACCCTAGATTTTTCCAAGTTTCCTCAATTTATATCACTTTGACTAACGCCATTATGACAAGCTTGATGAGAACCTTGACGATCTTTGATCGCTTCTACTAGCTTGAAATATGTGTCCTCTCATATTATTCCCTTCACCATCAATCTACAAAATTAGTTACCTCATCTCGTTCTACCTCATCAGACCCTACATCAATACCATTCTCCTCCAACCATTATACAACCATTCTTGCACTAATTTTTTATCCGATCAACATTGGATACATCCTCTAGTGATTCCCTTTCTACACCTCATTTTTATCCTTTTATAAATATAATTTATGTTTATATTTTTGCCCCACTTTCCTGTGCAACTCATTTTGATAGGATTCTTAGCATTGATCCACATTGTATCAACTTTGATCACCATCCTTCTTATCCTTACCCACACAACTTTCTTCCTCCAAAACATGTGCTACAATAGTCTAACATTTACCTTCTACCCTTTCCTCCTCTACTCTCTTCCATGAACCAAGTCAAAGTTATTCATGATGATGAAGTTATTGTCTAGAATGTAGTAGATGATATACATCTCATCCCAATTCCCACCCAGCTAGAGGATGGCTTCCACATGCCCATAGAATACACCATCTATAATGACATTAATGATGACTCCACTAATCCCTATATTATCAAACTTGAAAAGAGCTTGTCTCCTCAATAACAAGAAAGCTTCACTGAGCTTCTAACATAATACAATAAAGTTTTTACTTGATATTACACGAACATGTCTGGCCTCGACCCATAATTAGTGGTTCATAATTTAACCCTCAACAATGACACCAAGCCTATTAAACAAAAACTTAGAAAAATACACCCCATAATTGCTCTAATGGTAAAAGAAGAGTTATAAAAACTTGTAGATGTAGTATTTATCCTACTTATCAATTAACTTGAGTGGGTATCAAAAATGGCACCTATTGGAAAGCCAAAGGGATGGATATGCGTATGCACTAAATTTCATAATATTAATAAAGTGTATCCCGAGGACAATTTCCTCCTACCCAACATTGACACATTGGTCAATTCTATAGCAGGTTATGAAATGCTCTCCTTTATGGATGGTTTTTCAGGATATAATCAAATCTAAGTTAACCCTGATGATCAACATAAAATGTCCTTCACCACCCTTGGGGATATTTTACTATAAGGTCATGTCATTTTGCCTTAATATTATAGATGCTACATACCAATGCACCATGACCTACATCTTCCATGATTACATACATGACATTATAAAATATTATGTGGATGATCTTTTGGCTAAATTTAAAAAGTGCAATCAACATATCGATGTTTTGTGCAAAGTCTTTGATGGACTCCTTGAGCATAACATGAGATTGAATTCAAAGAAGTGTGTCTTTGGTGTCATCTTAGACAAGCTTCTAGGATTCATCATCTCTCAATGGGGTATTGAAGTGGACCCCAAAAAAGTTAAGGCCATTACAAAAATACCGCACCCTACAAATTTAAAATAACTATGTAGCTTGCAAGGAAATATCCAAGTGATTCATCATTTAATCACCCAACTATCTGATAAGTGCAATTCATTTAATCATATCTTAAAAATGGGGTTGCATTCGAATGGAACCAAGAATTGCAAGACACCTTTGAAGATATCAAGTAATACCTTACATCTCCATCAATTTTGTCCCCTGCTAGACCAAGTTTTCCATTCCATTTGTACATATCAACAGCCAATTTTACCTTAGGAACTATGTTGGCTCAAAAGAATGAGGCCAATTGAAAACAAACCATCTATTGCATCCATCATACCTTGGTATAATTTGAAGTGCAATATGCATATATGAAAAATTTGTGTTTGGTAGTAGTATTTTCTACCAATAAACTTTACCATTACATGCTAAACCATACCACCTACGTTATAGGTTGGGAAAACCCATATGATACATGATGGATAGGCCCTACAATAACAACAAAAACACCAAATAGATCATGCTTCTAACAAAATTTGACCTCAAATTTGTTAATAAAAATACATAAATAATTAGGTCATCATTGACCATTTAGTGGAAGATCCACTTGCCAATGACCAACCTCTCATAGTTGAGCTTCCTAATGACTCTGTCTTCCATGCCATTGAGCTTGAAGAATATTTCAAACCATAATATAAGGTAGACCTAACTCTCTTCTTTGATGGCTCTTGATGCAAGCAAGGGGGAGGTGTTGGAGTAGTTTTCTTCACACCAAGGGGTTTTGCTCACCTTTTCTTTCAAACTCGACTTCCCTTGCACCAAAAACAATGTCAAATATGAAGCTCTTATTCTTGGCCTCAACATTGTAATTTCAATGTGCATCAAGTGACTTTGAATCATTGGTAATTATGTTCTCATTGGAAATCAAGTGAAGGCAATCTATCAATATAGGTGTGAAATACTACAACAATACAAGAAACTTGCAAAAGATCTATTGTCAAAACTGAAGTGGCATGATATTTAAGCCTCACCAAGATCAAAAAACCACTTTGTGGATGCCATGGCCTCTCTAAGATCCCTCATCCCTCAAACCTACATGATAGAGTAACCCATGTATTTGTAACAACCCTCCACAAGTTTTTGATTTTTCAAAAAACCTCCCCTAACGACATGGAGGTCAATTTTGTTCAAGAAAAGACTTATAATTATTGGTTTTCCTAAATCAAGGATTACCTTAAACATAGCATGCTTTCTCCTGATTTACCTCATGTTGGAAAGTGAACCTTCAAATAGAAAATTATGAGGTACAACCTCCTAGGGGATATCCTCTACAAACACAGTTACAATGGTATCCTCCTTCGTTGGCTAGAGTCGATTGAAGCCAACCATGTCATCTCTGCAAATCATGACAATAGTTGTGGTGGCCACTTTAGTGGGGTGGCCATCACTAAGCACATATTGTACATGGGTTATTATTGGCCCACCATGGAACATTATTATTGTGCATACATCAAGAAATATGTTAAATTCCAGCAACATACCAATATAACTTATTTACCATCACAAGTATTTTAGCCCATTCAATCCATGTGGTCATTTTCATAGTGTGGTCTTGAACTCATAGGAAAAATATCTCCCACTTAATTAGGAAAAAACAATCTTATCATCACAATAACGGTGTACTTCACTAAGTGGATCAAAGCCATTCCTCTGGTCCAAATGATAGGACCCAAAATTGTTGAATTCATCATGCATCACATTATCTATCATTTTGGTATTCCTTCTAAAATCATCTCTAACAATAGTATGTGCTTCAAGAATAAGGACATTTGAGAAATGTGTGATAAATATCATATCCAACATAGCTTCTCAACCTCAAGATAATGACCAAGCCAAAGCCACCAAGAAAACCATTTTGTGCAATCCTTAGTAAGATGGTTGTAGATTCTCATTGTGATTGGAATAATCAAATTAATTTAGCACTATGGGAATATAGAATAAGCATCCATATGCCCACTATGGAAACCTCATTTTTACTTATCTATGGCATCGAGGCCATTATGCCCCTAGAGTTAGAAATCCCTTTACAAATTTTACCCCAAGAATTCATTAATGATGATATTACATGACAAGCTCCTTTATACTAGCTTACCCTTCTTGATGAATGTCAAATCAATGCCATTAAGCATCTTCAAGTATATCAATATTACGTTTAGTATGCATATAAAAACAAAGTACATGAGCATGAATTCCAAGTTGGGGACCTAGTGCTAAAGGAGAATCAATAGAATCCAAATCAACCACACCACTTGAGGGATAAATTTGCTCCCAATTGGCTAGGACCTTACATTTTCAAACAAAAAATTGGTTCTAGAGCTTATAGGCTTGCCAATATCGAAGGAATAGAGGAACCTAAACCCCTCAATATCATCCATCTCCATGCTTTTTATGCCTAACATAAGGCTCTCAAATTCTTGTACATTCTTATTCAAAACAACAAAAATACAAAAATAATAACAACAATAATAAAATCAAAAATAAAAAAGTGCATTCAATGATAATGCTATAAAATCATTTTTCAATTCTTTATTCAACAACTTAATGGAAGTGCCTCAAGAATTCAATATTCACTTAGCTCCTTCCTTATTTTTCCCTTTCTATTTTTTCCATATTTCTTCAATTCTATACTTTCTCTTCCTCATTCTCTTCTAAGGATCATCATCAATATTTTATGGTCACACACGAGTGGCTACATACCTTTGAATAGTCCTATTTCTTCTCATTTCTTCTCTTTTTCATTCTTTCTTCTCTTTCTTTCCTATTTTTTACTTCATTCTCTTTCTCTTACTCATATTTTTTACCATCCCATGTCAATATTGTATGGTCATGCATGAGCAGCTACATACCTTTGATTGGTCCTTTCTCTTCTTTCTAATTCTCCACTCTTGTTTCCCTTGCTCCCATTCCCATTATTTTCTCCCCCACCATTATTTTTTATTTTTGTCATTCAACATTCATGCATATACACAATAAGACTTTGCATGTGTTAATTGGTCACTTTCTAGATAAGTGAATACGCTTGACCAATCCCACTTGGCATAATTAATCAAGGGCATATTTTATCACATACTATTTTTATCATTCATATGCATCGCATGTTCATATCATGGTCATGTGTTTAAGTGTAGTGTCATTCCTTGCCCAAATGCATTATCACTCATTTTGCATGCATACATATTTATCTTTTGTAAATAGTCCATAAGCATATACTATATTTGCACAAACTATCATGATATCTAGTTCAATCATATTCTTATATCACATGGTACTCAAAGTCTTTTCTATTATTCAACCATTTCTAATTGATTTAATCAACCATTCTCAAATGTCATCAAGTTCTAATGTAATTTCAGGCTTCCCTAGCTAACTTGAGTTCCTTATTGGACCAATCATGTCTCACACATTAAAATAAATTTTTAGTATTGAAAATACAACACCATGAGTATTCTTGCCACAAAGCGAAAGATTTTCTCACTCATCCTATCATTCACATGATCCAAACCTAAGTATCCACAAGGACAAGTTAGAAAAAAACCAATCAAAAGTAAAAGATAAAAGAGCAAAAAGAGTACTACTAACAACTCGTTCTTTATTTCCTAAGGTATTTTAGATGACTCCATCGGGGCTATAGACGCCTAGCTAATAGTGGAGCGACATTGACGGATTGTGGGGATAACCTCCATCAGGGCTATAGACATATTTATGGTAATGAAGTATGCCTTACATGTGGTGAAATATCTATCACATTAAATACTTTCTCTTGTATAGACCACTGCATGCTTAAAAATGAGATAACTTATACTAGCTAAGTTTACAATTGGCTAGTCCAACCTCACTAAAAATGGATAAATGAACATCACTACACACATACTGGTCCATGATAAGCTTAATCTCTTTTGGGATGGTCAACAATTTTTTTAGGATATTGAATAACTAATAGAGGATTTTGATTACTTAAACTAAGGTGTTTGACTTTCTAGAAATTATTCCAACATTCAAAAATCCTTGGACATAGGAATAAACAACATCATGGCTAGTTTCACCAAGCAATACAAAAGCCTCCCAATCATTAGTCCCATGTTCAATAATTTTGGTTACATGTTCATTGTTCATGTTCAATCACCATAATAATCAAAATATTCTATGCATAGCCTACATATGTTCATTATTATATTTGCATTCATCATATACATTGCATGTTTGTCTATATCATGTTTTATTAATACATTTGTGTGACTATTAACATATCCTTGATTAATTAAATAATTTATGGTTGTAAAATTCCAAACACATATATCCAAAAATTTGATTCAAACAAATGCATATAAAGTTTAAAATCCATGCACTTACGAGAACATACATCTTCTTTCATAACATCAACCATACCAAATGGATGACACATTTCACATAACATCTATCTAATCATATGTGCCTGAAGAACACAAGCTTATACTAAGAGGGGGGGGTGAACAGTATAAGACCACTTTTTACTTTTGCTCTAAATCAACTTTCAAATCAGCTTTATGTAGAGAACAGATAGCATTATCAAGAGCAGCAATTAAAACAATGCACAACACATCAACAACAAAGAGACACAACAATTTACGTGGTTCACCCAATGCGGGCTACTCCACGGATAAAATTTCTTACTAAATTTTATCAAAGTCCTCTGGGAATACTTCCCGATTACAATGTTTATGAGCCTCAGCTCAAAGGAGACACCTTCCCCTAATTCTGCTTTGGCTGATGATCCTCTAGAAGACCTCTATCTCTTCTACCCTTAGCAAGTGGAACTCTATCCACAGAAGACACCTGTCTTCCCTGCTCTAGCTGGAGATCTCTGTCCTCAACTCTGTCACGATGAGCTGGTCCTCTTTTTTGCACCAAACACAGTCCTTTGGTTTGGCACAAATCTGTCCTCTTCCTCTTTTCTTTTTTGTTGTAGTTCCTAGTTGGTCGAAACAATATTTTTCACAATCTGTGCAAAGACAGCAGCACTCGATCTAATTAAACTCTTCTACGAAAAACTCAGCAACACATTCTTCGTGCATATAGCAGCACAGTCTTCGCATAAATAGCAGCATAGTCTTCTCATGAACAGTAGTACATTCTTCGCGCATACAGCAGCACAGTCTTCACATAAACAGTAGCACAGTCTTCCACACTTAGACGATTCAATGAAATGCACTCTAATGCTGTAGTCGAACTTCGCTCTCTGCTTCTTCGATGATCGAACCTCACTGTCGCACTAACTCTGCGAACGCCACTCTTCGAATGCACACTTCGATCGATGCTCGAAACTGCTCAAACAACCCTCCTTTAATACTCACAATCTCAAGATGAAATCTTGTTCTTAGTCGGCTGTTCAACCTCCAAATACGTCGGCTGTAAACCCTACGTTGCGTCGGCCCAGATTTAACTCTGTCGGCTTCACTGTCTCCCTGAAGCTCCAGGCGCGAAACTTCAACATGTCGCGATATCGCGACACCTTTTCCTGTCGTACACCCTCTTTAGCATGCTGTAGCGAAATCGTGACGTTTTTGCAATTGTATGCTTCCTTCGCTCTTCTGTCGTGAAATCGTGACACTTTTGTCTTTCGTTGACGTCATCTCACTTTTGTCGCGAAATCACGACGCTTTAGACTTCAAAGCCTTCTTCTCCGCTTCTGTCATGAAATCGTGACACCTTTGCCTCTTGCTGACGTCATCAGCAACTCTGTCATGAAATCATGACGGTTTAGACTCCAAAGCCTTCTTCTCGGCTTCTGTCATGAAATCGTGACACCTTTGCCTCTTGCTGACGTCATCTGCCATTCTGTCACGAAATCGCGACGCTTTCAACTTCAAAGCCTTTTCTCGGTTTGCACCAGTGAAAATGGAACATGTCACGAAATCGCGATGCTTTTGCTGCCTTAAGCTCTTTTCTGCCAACTGCTCGCGAAACTGGAACATGTCACGAAATCGCGACGCTTTCGCTGCCTTAAGCACTTTTCTGCCAACTGCTCATGAAACTGGAACATGTCACGAAATCGTGACGCTTTCGCATCCGTACAACTTCTTTGAAACATGTCACGAAATCGTGACACTTCCTGCAACTCAACACTGCCAACTCATCTTGTCGCGAAATCGTGACACTCCCTGCAACTCAACACTGCCAACTCAACTTGTCGCGAAATCGTGACAGTTTTGCCTGAACTTTCTCTCTCCTCAACCATGTCGCGAAATCGTGACAGTTTTGCCTGCTTCGTCTCTGCCTTCCAGCATGTCACGAAATCGTGACAGTTTTGCTAGAACTTTCTCTCTCCTAAAACATGTCGCAAAATCGCGATAGTTTTTCCAGAAGCCTTGCAAACTTTTTCTAACTTATCTTTTTCTGGATTTTTGGCAACTGGGCTACTCTGATTTTCTTGGAGACTTACTGACCAGCTGAAACCTTCATCAAAACACATACTTAGACATAAAACAAATTGCTCCAAGAACTCCTTGATATCAAAGACAACAACTACCAAGAGCTCCTTGACATCAATGACAACAACTAAACTTAGGCAAAGGCAATGTACTCAAGGTACCCAAAATTGCCAACAATCTCCCCCTTTGTCATTGATGGCAACCCTTTACTAAAAACACAGCCAAAACTGAAATCAATCTCTTTGAAGTTTTGCTCCCCCTCACTTGAAGCTTTCCTTTTCACTTGAAGCTCTCCCCCTTACTCATATCTCTCCCCCTTTGTCATCAATGGCAAAGGGTCACCTTTGGGGCTTGGGACTAAGAATGAGTCTCTTAGCTTAGTCCCTCCCCCACCTCCTAATGAGGTGATTTTAAAACAGAGTTGGGAGTGAAACTCCCATTAGACACTCATCATCATCAGTGTCTACAATTTCTTTGTCGGGCCTTTTCTTGAGCTCTTTGTTAATGTTTTTGTTCTTGGCACTTATCTTGTTCTTGTTCTCATCTCTTTTCTTGTCCACACCTTGATCCTTGGACCTGTTTATACCATTGTTTTTGTTCCTGTACCTTGTAAGATCAACTCTGCATTTTTTGGTTGAGTGACCTATATTGTTGCACTTGTAACAAACAACATTATTTCTTTCAGGTATAGCTGTTCTTTGAATCCACCTGTTCTGACTAACCCGGTTCCTGTTATTTGAATTGCAAAAAATTGCCTTGTGCCCGAACTGATTACAAGAGTAGCAATACCCTTGAAATAAATTACGACTTCTAAAATTATTGTTAACCTTCTTCATTTGAGACATGCAATGTGCAGCCATGTGTCCAAACCTGTAACACGCAAAACATCTACCAAAAAATATTCTTTTAATCGATCTCTTGGGTCTCGAGAACTTCTGTTTCACATTCAAAAATTTGTTTTCTATTTCTGCACATTCATCACTCACAGACTCATGATCTGAAGTACTTTCTTCATCAGAGCTTTCTTCTTGTTGAAATCTCTTGCTAGATTCCCCAACCTGTTTCTTATGTGGCTCAACAAAACCGAGACCTGTTTTATCTCGTTGGATTTCTTTGATTTTTGATGAGAGACTTAACCTTCTTGGAGCTATCCTAAAATCTGTAGAGTTTATCCTTGTAATATTTATTTTCTTTTTTCAAAGAAACCATTTTCTGCTCTAACTCATTATACTCAAGAATCTTAGACTCTAACTCATCCTTGAGTTCCTGTGTTTTGGCTATAGAGAAGTCGAGACTTTCTATAAGATCGTCTCTCTCCATACAACATTCATCTAACTTAACCTTGAGTCTATCATTCTTCTTTCTTTCTTTTTCCAAAACACTGAGAGCATTATTGAGTTCACATTCAAGATTCTCTATTTGATTGCACTTTGAATTATCAAGACCTCTTTCTGATTTCTTATTACTAGATGTGCTACCCTTTTCAAAAACCATACACGCATCTTCCTTATCATTTTTTGAAGCATCCTCATACATACTAGTAACCAATTCATTATTTGTGCAATCATCCTCAAGGTGCCCAAAATTTCCACATCTAAAGCATTTCATGACCGTGAATTTATGTTTCGGTTCTTCCTCCTTTTCTGAAATGAACAACATCTCATTTTCATCATCACTAGAAGAATTTTCACTATTACTGCTAGAACACTTACTTGCTTTGTCTAGGTAGAAGCTCTTCTTGTTCTTGTGTGAATGCCTCTTTCCTTGATTGTTGTGCTCATCTTTGTTCTTTCTGTAATACCTGTGTTTTTCAGAATCCTTGCTCTTAACATCCTGTAAATCTTCATCACTTTCATCTTTGGAAATAGTACAGTCAGTAGCATAATGACCATACTTTCCACAGTTGAAACATCTTATATTTTTCTTGCTTTTGTGCTTTCTAAAGAATTTGCCTTTCTTGCTGTAATATGCTTCTTCCTCACTAGAAGACTCATCACTCTCTTGAATCTGTTTGCCTTTTGATTTCTTGGTAGCTTTGAAGGCTGCCTCTTTCTTTATATCAATATTCACTTGAGTTCTCAGCTCAAAAGTTGCAAGAATACTATGGAGCTCATCCTTTTTCAACTTATCTAAATCTTTGGCTTCCTCAATAGCAGAAATATTTTCACTAAATCTATTAGGAAGAGATCTTAAAATCTTATCACACACATCATTTTCAGCAAGTTCAAGACCTAAGTCTTTCATGGAGTTCACAATCTCATCCATCCGAAGCATGTAGTCACTAATATTTTCATCATCATTCATCTTGAGTTGTTCAAACATACCTTTAAAATGTCTCAACTTGGCCTTTCGGACATTTGCATCGCCTGTATGAACAACCTGCAATTGTTTCCACATTTCACTAGTTGTCTTGCAGTGAATAACTTTGGTAAGATCAGCCTTCTGTAAACCTTTCAGGATTGCATTCATGGCTTTTGAGTTGCTGTGATGAAGGAGCCTATCTTCCTTAGTATAAGGACCATTTGCAGGAATGGTGTACCCATCTTCAATAACTTCCCATACCTCATTACCAAGGGCCATAAGATAGACTTTCATTCTTGCACTCCACAGACCGAAATCTGATCCATCCAGAATAGGTGTTGCATTGCCACCTAAAAAATCCATTGTGTTCTTAACCAGTTCTTCCTTCCAGCTGTAAAACCTTTTCGAAGGAACCTGCTCTGATACCAATTGAAGAACACAAGCTTATACTGAGAGGGGGGGTGAACAGTATAAGACCACTTTTTACTTTTGCTCTAAATCAACTTTCAAATCAGCTTTATGCAGAGAACAGATAGCATTATCAAGAGCAGCAATTAAAACAATGCACAACACATCAACAACAAAGAGACACAACAATTTACGTGGTTCACCCAATGCGGGCTACTCCACGGATAAAATTTCTTACTAAATTTTATCAAAGTCCTCTGGGAATACTTCCCGATTACAATGTTTATGAGCCTCAGCTCAAAGGAGACACCTTCCCCTAATTCTGCTTTGGCTGATGATCCTCTAGAAGACCTCTATCTCTTCTGCCCTTAGCAAGTGGAACTCTATCCACAGAAGACACCTGTCTTCCCTGCTCTGGCTGGAGATCTCTGTCCTCAACTCTGTCACAGCAAGCTGGTCCTCTTTTTTGCACCAAACACAGTCCTTTGGTTTGGCACAAATCTGTCCTCTTCCTCTCTTCTTTTCTGTTGTAGTTCCTAGTTGGTCGAAACAATATTTTTCACAATCTGCGCAAAGACAGTAGCACTCGATCTAATTAAACTCTTCTACGAAAAACTCAGCAGCACATTCTTCACGCATATAGCAACACAGTCTTCGCATAAATAGCAGCACAGTCTTCTCATGAATAGCAGTACATTCTTCGTGCATACAGCAGCACAGTCTTCACATAAACAGCAGCACAGTCTTCCACACTTAGACGATTCAATGAAATGCACTCTAATGCTGTAGTCGAACTTCGCTCTCTACTTCTTCGATGATCGAACCTCACTGTCGCACTAACTCTGCGAATGCCACTCTTCGAATGCACACTTCGATCGATGCCCAAACTGCTCAAACAACCCTCCTTTAATACTCACAATCTCAAGATGAAATCTTGTTCTTAGTCGGTTGTTCAACCTCCAAATACGTTGGCTGTAAACCCTGTGCTGCGTCGGCCCAGATTTAACTCTGTCGGCTTCACTGTCTCCCTGAAGCTCCAGGCGCGAAACTTCAACATGTCGCGATATCGTGACACCTTTTCCTGTCGTACACCCTCTTTAGCATGCTGTAGCGAAATCGTGACGTTTTTGCAATTGTATGCTTCCTTCGCTCTTCTGTCGCGAAATCGTGACACTTTTGTCTTTCGCTGACGTCATCTCACTTTTGTCATGAAATCACGATGCTTTAGACTTCAAAGCCTTCTTCTCCGCTTCTGTCATGAAATCGCGACACCTTTGCCTCTTGCTGACGTCATCAGCAACTCTGTCGTGAAATCATGACGGTTTAGACTCCAAAGCCTTCTTCTCGGCTTCTGTCATGAAATCGTGACACCTTTGCCTCTTGCTGACGTCATCTGCCATTCTGTCGCGAAATCGTGACGCTTTCAACTTCAAAGCCTTTTCTCGGTTTGCACCAGCGAAAATGGAACATGTCACGAAATCGCGACGCTTTTGCTGCCTTAAGCTCTTTTCTGCCAACTGCTCGTGAAACTGGAACATGTCACGAAATCGCGATGCTTTCGTTGCCTTAAGCACTTTTCTGCCAACTGCTCGTGAAACTAGAACATGTCACGAAATCGTGACGCTTTCTGCATTCGTACAACTTCTTTGAAACATGTCATGAAATCGTGACACTTTCTGCATTCGTACAACTTCTTTGAAACATGTCACGAAATCGCGACACTTCCTGCAACTCAACACTGCCAACTCATCTTGTCGCGAAATCGCGACACTCCCTGCAACTCAACACTGCCAACTCAACTTGTCGCAAAATCATGACAGTTTTGCCTAAACTTTCTCTCTCCTCAACCATGTCGCAAAATCATGACAGTTTTGCCTGCTTCGTCTCTGCCTTCCAGCATGTCACGAAATCGTGACAGTTTTGCTAGAACTTTCTCTCTCCTAAAACATGTCGTGAAATCGCGACAGTTTTTCCAGCAGCCTGCAAACTTTTTCTAACTTATCTTTTTTTGGATTTTTGGCAACTGGGCTACTCTGATTTTCTTGGAGACTTACTGACCAGCTGAAACCTTCATCAAAACACATACTTAGACATAAAACAAATTGCTCCAAGAACTCCTTGATATCAAAGACAACAACTACCAAGAGCTCCTTGACATCAATGACAACAACTAAACTTAGGCAAAGGCAATGTACTCAAGGTACCCAAAATTGCCAACAGTGCCATTACATCATGCATCAAATAACACTAATAACTATACATCACATCACAATCCATAATAATCATACATCAAATCATAACATATGTCCATGAATCCTCATCATATACATAATATATATATATATATATCATATCATCAATACATCATCACAATTTTCATAGGCTATATCATATATACACACATACATATTGCAATATATATCATAATGAAATATCATACATAACTACTCTGATATACAAAAATGGTGGTACACTTACCACATCAAACACAACATCAGCCTTGCTGACAGTCTCCCCACTTCCCTCCTGTCTGCCAAACATTTTGCCTTTGCTCCTTTGTAACCTCTCACCACTCTGTGCTAGATTTGGTCCCCCTACCTATGAAGTTATATACTCTATCACCTCAATGCATTGTTGGGACCACGGATGGTGTGCTCCTACAAATCCATCGAGACTAGGAAGTTGAATACGATGGAATTGACACATTATGTATTACCATATTTACATCCAAAAATAACACTCTATTTCTCTCAAAAATAGAAATTTTGGAAGTCATCCCTCACTCATTGAATATCACAATATCTGCCCATAGACCTATCACGTCACCCTACACCCTTAGCTATCCCACCTCCTCTTGAAGTCTATCTCTCTGTGTTGTCATATCCTTGTGCTCTCTTTGCATCTCCTATCTCCAACTAGGCCTTATTATACTTAGCTATCACTATATCCAATCATCCTTGGATCGCATCTCTAGCAGTAATCGCTAAAGCCATCTCACTTTGTAGGCCCTAAATATCTATGATGGCCCTCTCCATTGTCGTTATGGCCATATCTTACTCACCTTGTAGCCTCTCTCTATCTTCTACAACCCTCTCCATTATCGCTATGGATGCATCTCGCTCCCTCTATAGCCTATCCCTATTTGTTGTGACTAAATTCCCATATACTAGCAAAGTTACCTTGTCTACCACGTTTGTGTCTCTCTTAACCACCAATCCCATCCTATCCAATTTCTAGGTAGCCTTCCAATTTGCCATTCATGTCTCCACTTGTTGTACCCTATCCCTCAACATCTCTACCTCTTGCGTGGCCTCCATCATCTCATCCATATCCATGGTGTCATTGACATCTACCTTCTAAAATGCATCTCCTAATCCCTCTCTTGATATCTCTATTAGTGCTTGCTCTTATACACCTCATAGCCCCTCCTTCATTGTAGCCTCATATGGTCCTGCTCCATTAGCTATATGACAATGCACTTATTTCCTAAGTGGTGAATCCCCATCCTCCTCATATTTCTCACCTCCATCGTCAATTACTATCTCTGGTCCCCTAGTCATTACATCACCCATGTCACATATCCAATCTAAACTGCTAGTTATCACTGCTCCTCCATATCCACACACCTCACCCTAGATATCATCTCTATGTCAACCACCAAGTATCATACTTTGTAGAAGTCCCTATATCCTCCACATCATATACTCTAATATTTGCATACCCCTCTACATCTAAGGGGTCCCCTCATGATCAAATCCTATAATATCTCTTGACACTCCAAATGACCATTGGTGGATCTGGTAAACCTTATATTAAACTAAACTATCACAACACTCATATGTATAGGAAGAACTCAATTTGCATACCATAGTTACTGATAATCCATATCTTACACCTCACTCGATCTAGCTCCTCCACATCCTTGACCCATGATTGTGCTCACCTCCATGGATGCCAACTAATATCCTTAAGTCAAACTATTAAATAAACCTTGATAATACAATTTATTTCCCTCATGAGGCCTCTTCACCCATGTATCCATGTTGGTATGCCACCTCAATGCATATGACACATCCTCCCCTAGTTGCCTATGTGCTTTATATGGTAGCCCCATAGGCCTCGCTACTACTAAATGATTCTAAGCCCATAGTTCAACCATATCTATGATATCATCCTAACACCATGTAGATATCTGTATGTTTGTGCCAACAATGTTGGTTTCCATGCAAACCACATCAACATCTCCACTAAATCACATAAATTTTCTATCATGTTGTAGAGGAACATTGCTCTTGATGATTTAGGCAACACATAGCTCAATATCAACACCAATGCCAACACATGTCTTAACAATAATACCTGAATACATCAATAATTCCCATATAACACACCACCACTCATTGCTATCACTATACACCCCTCCAAAGGCAAACAATAGATCCTATATACATCCTCCAAAGTAATTGTCATTTCCCCTATGGAGAAATAGAAGGTGTTCATATCAATATCCTAATGGTCACATAGAATCAATAGGTATGAAAGGTCTCCACATGTGCAACTCCATACAACTCAATGTCCCTCAATCAATATTGGTCCCCCATAGTCCACACTTATTTAAGATCATCCAAAAGCAATTGAAATCGATGCCTTAGTCACAACTTTTTGACCTACCATCATCCCTGCCCATCACTCATCGTCGATAAAAAATTTATAAAAAAAAATTGCATGCATCTATACGATTTCATACAACCATAGATATCCATATGGTCTAACAACCGAGGGTATTTTTGAATACCCATTTGGCTAAAAATAACCTCTAAAATAAAAAATTATGCAAAAACATCATAAAAAATCCAAGCATACCTGTCATGCATAAAAAGCACACACACATCATACAACATGCCAAAAAAATATAAGCATGTATACCGACACAAGCATGCGTGCATACCTTGCATCTCCTAATCACCACCAAGGCTAGGATTTGACTTAAGCTTATCTCCTAATCACCACCAAGACTAGGATTTGACTTAAGTTTATCTCCTAATCGTCACCAAGGCTAGGATTTACCTTAAGCTTATCTCCTAATTGCCACTAAGGCTAGAATTTTGACTTAAGCTTATCTCCTAATCACCACTAAGGCTAGGATTAGACTTAAGCTTATCTCCTAATCACCACTAAGGCTAGGATTTTGATTTAATCTTATCTCCTAATTGCTACTAAGGCTAGTATTAGACTTTAGCTTATCTTACACTACCCCAAAGATCACCAAAAGCAAGTTCTTCATTTTGTTGGAGGAAATGATTCAGAGATACATGCTCTTTCCATGATTGGGGTATCTAAAGTTGACCAGATCAATGAACATCAATCAACTTGCAATGTGACGTTGAATTATTTATTTTTTCTCAGTGTTGTGTTTTCCCATAATTTATCTCAAAAAGAGGTATTTGTAGACACCTAAAATACATCATGTTAAGGAGGCTACTCATGTGGACACCTTGTCAGGCCATATGACTCATCTCGGGTCTTTGTAAGACCTAACAGTGGTTCTAACCACTAGGGGTAACTTTACCTATTTCAACCTAAGCTGTGATAGTCCATGATGGCTCTAGCACCACCATGAGGGTCCATGATGGCTCTACCACCATCATGATGATCCTTTTATGGCTTTGGTGCCACCATGATGATTCACGATGATCGTACCATGATCGCGATGACTTAGGATGATCCCCAAACCCGTTGTTCTAAGCCATGATGGTCGAGTCTGTAACAAACTTGAGTTACTCAAGCTAACTAAAATCAGTTACAATGCAACTGTTCTTGGATGGTTACCTACTAGAACCTTTCAGAAGCGACGCCTCACATACTTGAGCCTAACTGAATCTTGGTCTTGGCTTCTTCAACAAGCTAGGATGCCAATTTGGGAGGTCTATATAAGATGCCCAAAAAATTCACAAGAGAGAGAGAATTGATCCCTATTTTAATGCAATGAAGTGTTGTCATTTTGTGATTAGAGAGTTTAATCTCTCATAAGTGTTACGATGCTGCTAAAATTATGTGAAGCTTACATTCGCATCTATGGAGTGCAATGGAGTTTAAAGTCCCAATGTCACCATTGATCATCATCAATTCACATGAATTTGATCCAATTCTCATGATCTAATTGTGTTTCAGAACACAACGAACCTTGAACATCAATTTGATAGTCAATTTTATCATCACATCGCATTGAGCATGAAGAAAAGGCATGCTTTTTGGTGGCCACTATATCCCACAATGGCCTGTAGGCAAGGTCGTCGAACCTTATGATGATCAGCAAAGCTTGTAGTTCTGAGCCATGACGACCCTATGGTGACATTTCATTTTCTATTTTTTCTTAGTTTTATTCATTTTAGTAGCATTCAATTTGGTTTCCTAACCTAGTTTAGCCTTATTTATTTTAGTATTTCATGCATTTGTTCACTTTTTTATGCAATTTCTTTCCATTTGCATTATCACAAAATAGGCCTCATCTTGAGAGGCTTTACATTTTCTATTAATTCTTTATAGGTGCTTATGTGTGCAGGTTACAAGCTTTATTAGGAGCATATCATCATCAAGATCATTCTTCTTGGCATCATCAAGTAGAGGTCACTAGGAAAACCCTCCATAATTAGTTTAGGGAGATTACAAGATATTTTGAAGACATCTACTATTGAGTTTTTGATGTAATTTTGTATCAATTTGGTGAATCCCTAAGAGGGATATTTTGTAACCTATTGTAAAAAATTCTTGAATATCAATGAGAAGGGCATCTTTATTTTCTTTATCTTTTGTCATGATGGTTACTTAATTCACATTTATCAAGTTGATTTCATTATTACATTTTTTTAGGTGTTAGATCTTTGTGCATCTTACAAAAATAATCTTTAAAAATATGTACATGAGCTCAAAAAAGAGCAAGCATGAAATCCCAACGTAGGGAATAATAATATATAGAAGTTATTAAACTAAAAAATATACACAACTATTCAAAATAAAACCATAGAAAAATTGAACAATAAAATCCCTAGTTAGATAAATGAATCCTTATCATACTATATATATACTATATGCTCTAAAGATTAAATTTAAGAAAAATTCAACCCATAGAGAAAATTTAGCCCCAGATGGATCTTCAATAGAAACTCAAAAGACCAATCTTAAAGATAATTTATTTTCCCACAAATCCCCTAGGTCACAAATTGTAAAATTAATTGAGTTGCTTCAAGATTTTATGTTAAACTAACATGAAAAATAGCCCCTACCTAGACCCCTCATATATTCAACTACCCATATGATTGATAACAGATTATTTTTACCCCACTTATAACTTGTGTTCAACTAAGACACCATATAGAAAAACAAAACTCATTTTGATAAAATGTTATCCTTAAAATAACTTTAATAGGTAGGAGGATTTATAGGAATCTATTTTGTTCTTGGGATTCTCTAACAACATGTATGATGATGGATACCCCTTGCTCTACAACTTTATTATAGACTCCACCATGTTAGACTCTAAATATAATTCTAAGCAAACAAATTATTTGAATCATATTTTACCTATACTTTGTTGCTCTGCATTACCACTATGAAAGCTCTAGGATAAATTTAGTTGTTGTACTTTAAGATGGTTAGCAAATTTGATGTGCCCTAAAGAAGACTAGGAAATATCTCCACTTCATGGGAAAAAATTGCTCAAAATTAACTTTAAGAATAGGACATATCACATAAGTATTTGGTGAATAAAATTCTATGGAGGTGATGGGAAAATTAGGTTAGGACTTGGTAAACTATGGATTTCCTATATCGATGGTGATATAGGCTTTAAAGTTTGTAAAAATACTAAGTTTTAGAATATCCTAATGGATTTTGTAAGAGGTGAACAAACAATGCATTCACATGAACGATTATTAACTTAAATTTAGGTTTGGTGCATTTTGTACCCTAGTTTCTATCTTGGATGAAGAAGAATTAAAATACCTTGATCTAACTAGAGCAAATTGAGATATGGATTCCATATTATAACTAGATAGGAGGATTATACCTTTAGTGCCTAAATCTAAATTGGGTTAAATATAGGAAAGGCTTCTCATAGGAATTATTTGAAATGGGAATAATCAATCAATATTGGGTACTGAGTTGAACTCATAAATGATTTTATGAAGACAAGTGAATTGAAAACTAAAATTATTGTGGCACCCTATCATTAGAATCCTATTCGATGCTTCTTTAGGTTGTGCAAGCAAGATTTAATAAAAAGTAAAGCATGTATGAACAAATTAATGTGCTACATCAAGGTGAGACAAACCAAAAGTGAGGAGCAATATGAGAGTGACACAACATTGAAGCATTTCCTTACTATGCATAACTTCCTCTCTAATTTGCATTGATATTTTACATACCTTATGCATGTCATTTTTTCTTGCTTCTCTCCATAGTGGTATCCATAGGAATCATGTGTCCTATCTAGGCACACTATTCAATGGTACAATGTCTAAGGTGATGAGGATTGATGTTTGATCACTCATATGACCCCTCTAGTAGTTCCTAGCTAGGTTTGCATAGTTTATTTCTTGCAAATTAATATTGTAAGTGAGTCTCCTTCTCACATGCACTTGTGGGCACTAGTTATCTTCTAGTTGTCATTTAGGAGTGTTAGTTAGGAAGTGTGAACTCAAAGTAGGAAGTGTGTACTTCAAGATAGCTAAAAGGATCTTCTAGTTAGCATCTTTCCTTTCTTTCTTAGCTTAGAAGTTACGTGCATTTTCCCTTGCACTATTATAGCTTATGGTTAAGCATATTGGATCAAATCCATGATTTGGTGGGTTTGGTTATGTATTTTGGGCCATTAGAGCCTATATAATGAGCTTGTAAATAATATGAACTTAGTTGGATTTTCAATCCTTTTCATTGGTATCAGAGCCTAGTTTATGTTTGCACTAGGGCTTGTGAGGTGAGAGGGTAGGAGATAGATTGTTTTTCATGAGAAATTCTTTCTCATTGAGGACTCGGTTCAAGCTCAAGGGGAGCTTGAAAACCATTCGCAGAAGGAAGTTCCTTAGGCGTCAAACTCCTCGTTCCAACTTTTTACTTATGCTCAAGAGGTATAGGAAAATTTTACCCCGATTCCTCTCTTACAAAAATCCCTTGGTAGGTTTGGACTACTCCTACGGTGAAATACGCATTAGGGAGCCATTTGTTCCTGCCATTGAGGAGTCTTGAAGATGGAGGAGCATCTATACTAGGTCGTGTGTCGACTTGGGTCTGGTTGCCTTTCAAACGTTGGTCGTGTGTCGACTGGATCTTGAAAGGAGAGCTACTGAAGGGGTCTTGGTGATATGATAGACAATTAGCAATTTGTTAGGAAAATTTGAAGGTAATTTACCTTCAAAAATTGCTAATAATTGTAAAAGTTTAAGTTTTCAATGTTGTTAAATTAACCCTTCTGGTTAATTTAAAAATTTCATTTTTTTTATTTAGAAAACTTAAATTTTAATTAATATATTATTTTCTTTATATATTAATTAAAATTTTAATTGTAAAAAAAATATATATATATATAAATTTTGGCCCCTCGGCCCCATCTCAGCAGGAGCCGAGGGCCACTATTTGTAGGCGTGCTCGGTTGACTCAGCATCGATGCCTATCGACGTCGGCCATCGGACGTCCGTCGACCGACAGACATTGACTATCGGCTATCGACGGACGTCGGTCGACGTTCAACACAGCCGACGGGACGTCGGCTGTGTCACGTCGAGGTCGACAAGCCGACGAGCGTGTCCGGCCTACCAAGCTAACGAGGCCGACAGGGGCTGTCGCGTCTATCCGTCGCCAAGCGGGCGGATGACGATGGCCAAGCATAGGACGTCGGTTGTGCCGCATCGTAGGCCAACATACGGCAGGCATTGTCACGCCTGTCAAATCTGACAGGCGTTAGCGCCCTGCCTAGTAATTAATTGGCCAGGCAGGCTGTAGCCTGCATGCAGCCAAGGGGCTACAATGGTTTGCCTCGTTGGGGCTGCCACTCATCAAGCACCAAGAAAAATTGCACGTGAATTTTGTTTTTTGGGCACGAAATGTTGTTGGCTATTAACACTACACTAGCATCACCTCGGGAAACGTGCAACAGCAGTTGCAGAATTTCATGCAACAGAGGGTGGAGTGCAGTTTCGGCAAAACCAAGGGTAACAATTGTTTATTTTTTTAAATTTACTATTCTTAAGGTTTGCATGTAATTTTTTTAATTTATTAATTTAATTTTTTTAATAACTTAATTAAATTAATTAATCTTTGATTAATTAAAATTTAATTTTTAATTAAGTTATTTTTAAATTAATAAATTATTAAATTTATAACCTTAGGTTAGTTTAAATTTTTAAAATATTTAGCCTTAGGAGTAATTTTTCAAGGCACTGCATTGTAACATAGGTTACCCTGATTTTTAAGTGTTTTTGTCCTTGTTACTTCTGGCTTATACCCGGTTTCACATGGCTTCTGACTTGGCTGCCCAAGTGGCAGAACTTGCACATGTTGTGAATGCTTTAGCCGATAAAGCTAATGATACTACCATGGCAGAAGTCCTCGGTAACCTTGCAATGAAGGTAAATGATATTTCTCTCCACAATGCTTCAACTTCTGCTCATGATTCTCACCTGAGAGTTCGTTGTGAAGTGCCACTTTATGATGGATCCCGAAACCTCAAAGTCTTGAATAGTTGGATTCTTGACATGAGTTCTTGGTTTTCTTACACTCAGCTTTCAGATGAGGATATGGTTCCATATGCTAAGCTAAAACTTTCTGGTTTAGCTAAAGTACTTGTTGAAAGAAAAAGAGGTCATGATGAACTCACCTCTTGGGATGAGCTTGTAGACTGTCTTAAGACCAATTTTTATCCTTCCAATTATTCTAAGGAATTGGTAATTAAGTGGTTTCGATTTCGACAAGGTACTAATATGACTGTGCAGGAATATATCTTTCAATTCAACAGGTACAGGATACTTTTGAATGTGGAGGAAGATATTAAAGCTTTGATTCTCAAATTTCAAAGTGGCTTATTGGAACATTTGTACAGGGAAATTATGTTTGTTTCTATCGAAACATTGGATTCAATTTTCAACCAGGCACAACTTGCGGAGGACAAGTTCAAAGCGCATTCGCAGGCATTCCGCGCACCTGCTACTCAAGTGGTTGCAAACTCATCAAAAGGGAATAGTTCTTTCTCACAAAAGAAGAATTTTGCTCAAAAGAAGAATGTTTCTTCTCCATCTCCTTCTTCTCCTTCTCCTTCCGCTCCTACTCCTTCTTCTTCTTCTTCTTCCAAACCTTCTTCTTCTAAAATTTTTTGTAACTATTGTAAGAAAAAGGGTCATGAAAAAGCTGATTGTTTTAAGCTTAAGAAGAAGAGTTTAGTCATCACTACTCAAGAGGAGGATGCTTCCAAAGGTCCCCTTGAGTCAGTAGGAGAAAGTAGAGTATACACGAAATTACGAGGTAAGCTCAATGAGGTTACCTTGGTAAATGTAAGTTCATCAGGGGCGCTCGTGATGCTTTGTTCATCACTCGAGCTCATTTGCTCCATAATTTTGCAACAGATTGTATAGTGGATAATGGCTCGCAGAAAAATCTAATTGCGAGGTCCATTGTCGAGCGATTGAAGTTACCTATGGAGCCTCATCCTCAACCTTATTCTTTGGGTTGGAAGGATAGTGGAAGGGGCTCAAAAATCACTCACACTTGCACATTAAAATTTGCACTTGGCCCACATTTCATAGATCAAGTCACTTGTGATGTGACTCCTATGGATTGTTGTGGGATTTTGCTTGGACAACCTTTTCAGTATGATCGGAGAGTTGTTTATGATGCTTTCAAAAGAACCTACACACTTCAAAAATATGGTAAGGTCTTTCTCATTAAAAGCACCAACACTCCTAACATCATTCTAAATTCCAAGCAAACAAAAAGGGCAATTAAAAAATGTGGTGACGTTGCTCTAATTTTCATTCGCTCTCAAAACACTCCTACATCCACTTCCATTCCAAAGCAACACTCTTCAATGGATAAAATATTGCAAAATTACTCACACATATTTCAGGAGCCAAAGTCTCTTCCTCCAATTCGCACAATTAATCATAGTATTGAAATCATTCCTGGTTCTTCCCTACCTAATGCACCCATGTATAGACAATCTATTTTGCAAAATGAAGAAATTAAAAGGCAAATAGAAGATTTGTTGTCTAAGGGTTTCATTAAGGAAAGTACTTCTGCTTGTGCCTCACCTATTTTGTTGGTTCTTAAAAAATATGGCACTTGGAGATTGTGCATTGATTTTCGTGCTTTGAACATAATTTTTGTAAAGAATAGATATCCACTACCACGCATTGATGATTTATTAGATCAGCTCCAAGGAGCTAAGTTCTTTTCAAAAATAGATCTCAAAAGTGGATATCATCAAGTGCGTATCCAAGCTGAGGATACATGGAAGACAACTTTTAAGATGAAGATGGGCCTCTTTGAATGGTTGGTCATGCCCTTCGGTCTTACTAATGCTCCTGCAACCTTCATGAGGTTGATGAATGATGTATTTCGTGATGTACTTGACAAATTTGTAATAATATATCTTGATGATATATTGATATTCTCAAAAACTTGGGAGGAACACCTTGGGCATATCCATCATACACTTGATCTTCTTGCGAAGAATCAATTATATGCCAATTCTTCCAAGTGTTCTTTTGGCAATACTTCAGTTTCTTACCTTGGTTATGTGATTAGTGAAAGTGGAATTCAGGTAGATCCCACAAAAGTTGATGTTTTACTTAAGTGGTCCCCTCCTTCAACTCTCACTGAGTTAAGGAGTTTCCTAGGACTTGCGAATTTTTATCGCAAGTTCATTCCTCAATATTCCACTCTTGCAGCTCCATTGCATTATCTCACTAAGTCTAAAGTTCCATTTCATTGGGAGAAAAGCCAAGAGATTGCCTTTGAGAAACTCAAAAAGAAACTTTGTACAACACCTGTGTTAACTTTACCTAACCTCTCTCAACCTTTTGAGATTGAAACGGATGCCTCTAAAGTTGCCTTAGGAGTTGTGCTCAAACAGAATGGTCATCCAGTTGCTTATCATTCAAAAACTTTTTCTTCTGCTAAGTTGAACTATTCTACATATGACAAGGAGTTGTATGCATTAGTTCAAGCTATCAAGTCTTGGAGACATTATCTTTTGGGAAAAGATACGGTAGTACACACCGATCATATGCCTCTCAAGTTTTTACAATCTCAAAGTAAAATTGAAGAATCAAGACATATGAAGTGGGCCTCTTACCTCCAACAATTTCACTTGGTGATCAAGTACAAAAAGGGGAAAAGTAATATTATTGCTGATTGTTTGAGTAGGCCTCCTGCCGCTCTTGCCTTAACAGTTATGTCCACTTCACACTTGGGATTTAAGACTTGGCCTAATTAGTATTCACGGGATCCTGATTTTGGGAAAATATTTGAGCAAGTGAGTAAGCCTTCTTCTTCCAATTTGCGTCCTTTCCAAGATTTCTACATCAAAGAAGGACTTCTTTACAAATTGGACAAGGTTTGTGTTCCTTGTGAGCCTAGGGTGTCACTTCTTAAGGAAGCTCATTCTACACTTTATGGTGGTCACTTTGGGAAGCACAAAACACTTCATCACTTGCAAAGATTTTTTTACTGGCCTAAAATGCAGAGGGATGTGTTGAGATTTCTCAAAAAGTGTGCAGTTTGTTGTCGTTCAAAACCAGCTAACAGGAAGTTTGGCTTAGGCATGCCTTTGCCCATTCCTTCCCATCCTTGGGAAAGCATTTCCATGGATTTGGTTAGTGGTTTTCCCATGACAATGCGACAACATGATTGTGTGTTCGTGGTGGTTGACAGATTCAGTAAGATGGCTAAGTTTATTCCATGCTGCAAGACAAGTTCTACAATAGACTTAGCCCAATTGTTCTTTGACAGCATTTGGCGTTCCTTTGGTCTACCTACCAGCATTATATCGGATCGTGATTCACGCTTTGTGGGTCACTTTTGGCGTTCTTTGTGGAAAATTTTGGGAGTTTCCCTTAACTTTTCCATCGCCTATCATCCGCAGTCAGATGGGCAGGCTGAAGTGGTAAACCGTACCCTTGTGCAAAGTTTACGAATCTATCATCACGCTTCACCAGCAAAGTGGGACTTGAGTCTCACTCATATTGAACATGCCTACAATAGGGCCCTACATTCTTCTACAGGTCACTCACCTTTTGAGGTTTGTATGGGATTTCAGCCCTTGGCACCTTATGAGTTACCTTTGTCTTTGCCTTCTCCTGTCACTTCACATCTTCAGAAGGAGCAAGACAAGGCACACTCATTTATTCAGCACTTGCACAATCTACAATCAAAGGTGATTGAGATTTTGCAAAAGACACAACAACAACAAAAAAGGCCATGGATCGACATCGAATTCCTCATCCATTTCAGGTTGGTGACAAAGTTTGGTTGCATCTTGACAAGCGGCGTTTTATTGATAAGACTCATAGTAAAATCAAACCGATTCGCTATGGGCCTTATACTATTCTTCAATAGGTGTCCGAGAATGCTTTTCGCCTTGATCTTCCCGCACACTTGGGAATTCATGACGTCGTCAATGTAGATCTTTTGAAGTTGTACTTTGACTCTACATTGGAGACCGCACCGACTATCAGTCATCCTGTGGACGTGGTTCCTGATTCTCGGTTACCATTGGATTTCGATCAGATCTATGACACGAAGACTCGACAGACTCGCCAAGGGTCTACCACCTCATATCTTGTGGCTCGACGAGGACAGCTGCCGCATCAGGCTCGTTGGATTTCTTTTCATTAGATGTCCCATGACTTTCCTACTCTTCCGAAAGCATTGGAGGCCAATGCTTCTATTGTGGGGAGGCATGATGAGGATTGATGTTTGATCACTCATATGACCCCTCTAGTAGTTCCTAGCTAGGTTTGCATAGTTTATTTCTTGCAAATTAATATTGTAAGTGAGTCTCCTTCTCACATGCACTTGTGGGCACTAGTTATCTTCTAGTTGTCATTTAGGAGTGTTAGTTAGGAAGTGTGAACTCAAAGTAGGAAGTGTGTACTTCAAGATAGCTAAAAGGATCTTCTAGTTAGCATCTTTCCTTTCTTTCTTAGCTTAGAAGTTACGTGCATTTTCCCTTGCACTATTATAGCTTATGGTTAAGCATATTGGATCAAATCCATGATTTGGTGGGTTTGGTTATGTATTTTGGGCCATTAGAGCCTATATAATGAGCTTGTAAATAATATGAACTTAGTTGGATTTTCAATCATTTTCATAAGGGAGAGGAGCATTAGTCTTCTAGGGCATTTTCTAGATTCGCGTAGTGAGAATACCTAAAGACTCACTAAATTACTATCTCAAGAAGATAGACCTTGGATGTGGGATTGAATCTTACAAAGTTATGCTTAAAAATCAATCCCAAAATAAGCAATTGAATAATGATTCACATATTTCCTATTTTGGATTCAATATTTAAAATACATTATTCTTTTGAAATGAGAATTAATTAATTTATTTTAAAAAATTATGTAAGATATTTGATGCAAGTGGTAAGAGTAAGGAGTTCACACCATAAACTAATAATTTCGAACTCGAACCTTGACATGTAGCCCATAGGATTGAAGTTCATCATATGAGTGTTTATTTTTACAATGGCTTGAACATTATGATAATTTTATTTATTGTAATACATTATGTGCTTTGTTGAAATATTAGGATAACACCATCATGACATGTTTATAATTTATTATAAATTAAGTCATCAAATTAACATAATTAATTAATTTAAAAAAAAGAAACATGGGATTGAATGTAATTGGTGACAAACATTACTTGTGAAAAACTCTTTATAATTTATTCTTATGGATACCACATGATAATGTGTATTTATTATGGTATGGTTATTCCATTGATTTTTTGGGAGATTATTGGGCCTCGCTATCCCCACTTAAATATTTCCTAACCTTCGCCTATATGAAGCCAATCACAGATAGGTTCTTTGGTCCCAAAGTTTCAGACTTTTTAGAATTATTCAATCGTCATCTTTGATGGAAGTCCTTTAACTTCCCAAATATTTCTCAGGAGAAACTTGCTTTTATAAATTTAAAAAACTCCATAAAATGATTCCTAACACCAGGTACTGGTCTTCACGATAGGCTGGTGTGGGATCTCGAGAAAGATGGTCAATTTTTAGTTAAGTTTTCTTATGGTTGTTTGAACTATGATTGATATCCCTAGTTCCCAATGAATCAAGTCTGGATTAAAGGATTGACGCCTAAAGTCAATGTGTTCTTCTGGTTGGCAATTCAAGGAAAGTTCCTTACTCTTGATAATCTTCAAAAATGAGGAATACTTTTTCCTAATAGGTGCTTCATGTGCGGTAGGGATTTTGAATCACCTTTCCACTTTTTTTTTTGTTGTGTCTATACCCTTGAAGTCTTTAGTTAGTTCTTTTTGGAGTTGGGTGTTGCTTGGGTTCTTCCCAACTTGCTGGAGGACCTAGTTTTTCAATGGGTCTCCCCCTTCTCCTCTCCCCACCTATGTCAATTTGAGAAATTTGGGTTACCCCATATTTGGTGGCGAGTGTGGAAGGAAAGGAATGTCTGTGCCTTTAAAAATATTTGCCATCCTGAGTCATCGATCTCCTCGAGGGCCATTGTAGATACAATGGAAAATGTGAAAGCTTTAAAACTGGATTTGATAACTTGTGAAGGGGAGATTAGTTTGGAGATATCTTTGGATTTTTTAACTTAGCCTCAAAATATAGTGAGCAGGGTGAGTGAGGATAGGGCTAGCACAATTTGGGAACCCCCTCCATCGGGTTAGCTGAAATTCAACTTTGACGGAGCTTCTAAAGGGAACCCGGGTTTGATGGGTGCAAGGGGTTTGTTTAGAAACTCGGAGGTCAAAATCCTTCTTGCCTTTGCTGAAAACTTGGGTCACCAAACCAGCCATTTCGCTGAAACTCGAACATTATTTCAAGGTGTTTCCCACCTAAAATGGGTGAATTACAGGAAACTAATCATAGAAGGAGATTCACTCAATGTTATAAACATGATTAATGACAACAAAAATTTCTCTTGGACTATTGCAAATTTTATAATTGGAACCAAGAGAATGATTCAAAATTTAGAAGAAGTCCAATTCAAGCATCGATTTAGGGAAGGTAACAAAGTTGTGGACTTCCTGGCTAATCAAGGTCTTACACAGCAAGATCTTCACATTTGGATAGATAATTTTCCATATGGCCTTAGATCATTGGACAATGAATTCAGACAAAGGTCAAACTCAAGTTAGAATACTTAGGGCGGGTGGATGGAACCCTCCCCATTAGATGTTGATTTTTGAATATTTTGTTTGGACCTGTGTGCCCAATTTTTGTCTCTATTTATCCATGTGAGCCTTTGTGCCCAACTTTTATCTCTATTTGTCTTATGTGTCTAGGTTTGTTCGGCTAGTATATGTTGGTATGGGTGTAGGTAGTTGTGTCCAAGGATTGGTTGGCTTTAATGTTTGAAGTGTCCTTAGTATCCTAGTGGCTAGATATTAGCTTCTTTTTGTTATAAGGTTTGGAGGTCCTTTCAAAATTCCTTTCATCCAACTAATCAAAAAAATGTGTAATTATTATTAAATGTATGATTTATTGTGGTTTATTGAAATATTAAGATAATACCACCATGATATGATATAAGACAATATAAGTTAAATCATTTCAATCTTAAATAATTATATTTACAAAATTCTACAAAACCAAAAATCTAAAGTTAATTTGTGAAAATGTTTTACTGTTAAATACTTTTAAATTTAAATTTAAATATTATAAAAATACAATATTCTATAATACTAATAAATATTTAACTTATTAAAATAAATTAGATATATATAACAGAGCATCTCTTGCTCAAAAACATATAAACAAAACCATTATCATTCCATATAATAAAGTAAAATAATAATAAAATTTTATTTAGCTACATATAACTAAAATTGTTTTATGAAAATTCAATATAACCAACGTCGTGATTAAAAATCTGTCACTACCATGTCGTGATTTGAAGGACATTATGAGATCTTCGTCATTAAACTTCAAATTGCTTTAGAGAAGTAAATTCCTCTTTCTTAGGCTTATTAGATTTATCGAACCTCCTTTTGGAGGCTTCTAATGATGAAAGTGTTGTTAAATATAATATATATAAGTTAATTGAATTGGTAAGATATTAGATATTTATGAAGAAGAGATTTAAGTTAGAGTAGATTTAAGTTGGGACATGCCCAATATAAGGTAAAGGTAGTAATTTAACTTGAGTCGTGTGTAAAGCTTGTAATAATCTTGAGTCACCTGGATCTCCCTCATTCGGGATTATAGAAGCAAGGGTTATAAAGACAGTTTCAATGATTTGACCTATATTAAGAAGCAACAACCTCTAAAAAACACGAAAAGATGCTACCAATGCTCCCGATATAAAAATATGTATATATACTCCAAATCATTTCGTTGCTTTAAAGAATCGTGCATTGTTCGATGTATACCAATATTTAAGAAAAGAGAGAAAACAGATTGTACCTACCCTCTCACAATGATGTTGCGAATAAGAAAATATTACTCTTAGAACATATTTTGTTTACTTTTTCATCCTTATCTCAAAGATTTGAGAACTAAAAAATTATAAGATAGTCCATCACTCTGGGTATGGTCAAATATGTACTACTGTTGTCGTTGTAACACGCTGCACCAAACGTGTTGCATCGAACTTCTGCCTGCGGTTTATTGTGTCAGACTAATCTGAAAAAAATAGATTAAATATTAGTGATTTATAATAAATTAATGGTAGTAATATAAGATGTTCCATGTTACTGGTTTGTCTTTTTGTCTTCGTTTCCGGCTTAATGTTTTGTACACTGACTTTCGCCTTTCCCTTCGTTTCCGGCTTAATGTTTTGTACACTGACCTTCGCCTTTAAAAGGATAAAGAAATAAATGACCACCATGTGGGGAATGATAACTTGTTAAATAACGCCGGGTTTGAGTCGATGTAACATGATTTTGCAAGTAGAGAGGCCACATGCCTCAATGATAGAGACAAAGACATGATTTCCCACCACATGCTCGCGTGCCTGGATGATAGAGACAAAGACATCTTAGCTAATTAAATGTGTCTAGTCTGGCGCCTTGCCTCTTGGGTGTTCCAACGTTTTACCCATGCGTTTAATATTTTACAGTGACCATTTTAGCACGCCATCTGTTCGACAGGAAAAAGGTTAATAATAGATCTCGATCATGGCGAAGTTTCAAACCGTGAAGAACGATTCCCGACTGGTACTCTAAGCTAAACAAAAGGAAACGAATCCTCCGTGGGTGTACTCGGTGGTCAGATGACGCAGAAAGGGGTCCACGACTGACATCACGAGCCAACTGGCGGGACCAGCCCATGTGCTCGCCCGGACTATTCAGGCAACAATCCCTTGATTGTAAGGATCATATCCTCTCATATCAATTTTTATGTACTTTTTATATAATTTTCCTTTTATCAAATCAATTGGTGTCTAAAGACCAGACTTTTTTTTTTATTAGCTAAAAACAACAGATTTTGACAGGATTCTCAAACTTTTTATAAGGAGAAACATATCAAAAGTAACAGACACTAAAAAATATAAAGAAAGCTACCTCAAGGAATCAGGGGAGAAAGACACCCAACAAAAAGGGTAGTCCAGAATGAAAACAAAAGAAGCCAGCCTCAAAGCTGGGGAAGGAGAGGGAAGACAAAAAGACCAAAACCAGAACATGAAAGGGATGCCCCATAGCATATAATGTTTTTTAATATTTAACATGTTTTTTAATTTTTCATTAAACATTATTTATAATATTCTTTTCCTTAATGCTTAATATTCCAACTTCTACTTGTCTATGAAATCTTTTTCTTAGGACAGCTTTTGTAAAAATATTTGTCTATCCTACAAAAATTGTAATTGCACCATTTTTTAAATCAAATCCCAAATGATGACGTATATTTATATGCTTAGTTTTTGACCTCTAGTAAATCCATGTCATTGGAATTAATTGTTAATTCTTGAATACCAAGCTTTAGGAACCTGCTTTAAACCATATATTACCTTTTTATAATTTATAGACATAAGATTCTTTTCTTTTTATTTTGCATGCATGTGGTTGCTATACTAGACTTCCTCTTTAATGAAACCATTCAATTACATCCATTTGTAGGACTAACCACTTATTATGAGCTACTAGTGCTAACATTCTTCTTATTGCATTCTATTGAGCAAATGGTGCAAATGTCTCTTCATAATCTATTTCATAGACCTACGCATATCCCTTGGCAAAAAGCCTTGGCTTATGCGTACCATCACTCTTGTCCTTGTTTTTATATATTCATTTGTCCTATCAGTTATTTTGTCTTTTACAAGTTCAACCAACTCCCAAGTTCCATTCTTCTCAATTACCCTTATTTCTTCTTCCATTACATCATGCCAAACTGTATGCTTCACAACATCTTAACAACTAGGTTCAGCATGAATTTGTGAAAAATAATGCAAAATTAACACACTGATTTGTAGATTGGCAATCCTTTGATAAATTTCAACTAGACTTTTTATCTTTCTTAGAGTTGATGCTAGAATTGTACTTGCATTTGAAGTTCTTGGTGATGATATTTGGTTACTTCCATTGGAACTTGTGAAGTGATATCATCTTCAAAATATTTTATTTCAAATTTGATATTTTGTCATGTTGCACACCTTGTTGCCACACTCCCCCTTTGTCAAATATTTCATCATGTAATATAATCATGTTTTTTTATATATTAGAGGTTACAAAGTTTGTACATTTTACTTTCTTTGGAGTAACCAACAAAAATGCATTCTTCACTCTTTGCATCCAACTTCTTCCTAGTTTCATCTAGAATATGCACAAATGCCAATGAACCAAAAACTTTCAAATGTCCCATGTTGAATCTCCTACCTAACCATGCTTCTTCTCATGTACAATATTCTTCACTACATCTCATATACTCTATAGCCATTTCACTCCACTCCATATAATTTAATCCAACTATGGATGATACACATATTAGATGATATAACCAAGTAAAGATAAATGAATAGATCAACTAATTTTGAATACATAAATATATAAACTCATTACAAATAAATTTTCTTAACTAATAAATCATGTTTTTTAATCTTTACATTTATCTTTTTATCTTTGTATAACTTTTTATTTTGCCATGTGACTTTTTATATTACTATTGCTTTTTTATTTTTTCAATTTATTTTCTTCTTATTTAAAAAAGCACTTTCATATGCTTTTTTCACTTTCAACACTTTTATATGTTTTTTCACATCTAGGATTTTCTTTTACACGTTCCTCCTCAATGTTTAATAGTCTTATTTTGATTTTTTGATAAATCTTTCTCTTCAACTTATTTTTACACATACACCTGCATGTACATTCACATATTTTCAAACATTTATATTAACATATTTCCAAACATCATAATAACGATAACTTATTTTCTTGAAATTCAATATTTTCAAACATCATGATAATGACAACTACTTATTTTCTTCTTATTGAAGAAAAGCATTTACATTGAACATTTCTTTGTACACATTATCCTTAATATTCTAGAAAACATCATGATAGTGACTTTTTTTATGCCTTACCTCTGGAGTGATCCAGCGAATCCTGGATGGGGCCACAACCGAGGCAATTGTTCTGGACCAGCGCATGTGATCTCGCCTTGACTACTCACACAACAATCCCTTGATTGCGGGCAAAACCAAATGTTTTGATGATTTGAAATGACTGTATACGTACATACGTAAGAGAATAGTATTGTCGAACAAAATTGTTCAAAAACATGGAAGATTATTCAACAACAATCGGATACTTTCCCTGTTGCTTCCCAGTGAAGGAGTATTAGTATTTAAAGAAGCCTAGCCTCTCCAGTCTTACGTGCGCTCAGAAGATAGCTCGGGGTAAAAGATCTGAGAATACAACAATGAATTCTATGGATGTGAGCTATGAAAGAGTCGATGCCGGAGCTGTCGGACGGAAAAGGAGGAGTAAAATCATTGTTACTGTTTTGTCTTCGGCATTGGTTGTTGCCGTCGTTGTCTGCGTAGCAATCGGAATCACGAGACAAGGCGGAGACGCAGACGGAGAATTGAGAAAGGATTATCTGAGGCGGTGGAAATCGACGACAAGTGCCGTGAAAGATGCCTGCAGCAGCACTCTGTACCCGGAATTCTGCGCCTCCACCATCGGGAATTTTCCCGGGCTCTCCCATCGGCCCGGGAAGATGGAGATCCTCAACGCCGCAGTCAAGCTCGGTATCCAAGCCGTCGAGATGGGGAGATCCCACGCCCGGAGCCTCCTCCTCCCCGGCCTCAGTTTCCGGCAGAAGACTGCTCTCCGGGACTGTATTGAGCTCTTCGACGACACGCTGGGTGAGCTCCACGACACTCTGTCCGATATCCACAACATGACGTTCATGGCGGTGCCGCGTCACGCCGCTGACCTGGAGACCCTTCTGAGCGGAGCCATTACCAATCAGGACACGTGTTTCGAGGGCTTCACGCTCTGCAAGGGCCACCTCAAGCAAGACCTCAAGGGCGGCCTCAGAAACGTTACGCATTTGGTAAGTAATTCGCTCGCCATGGTCAGAAATATCTCTGACGAGGCAACCCAGATCCTCGCCAGCTCGGCGAGGCAGTCCATTCACAACCGCCGTCTGCTGTCTGTTTTTCCGTCCGATGAGGACGGTTTCCCGACTTGGATGTCCGTCGGAGATCGCCGGCTTTTACAGTCGTCTACCAGTAATATCACCGTGAACGCCGTCGTGGCCAAGGACGGAAGCGGACATTATACGACAATCAAGGCGGCCGTGGACGCGGCGCCGGAAAAGAGCAAGACGAGATTCGTGATCCATATCAAAGCAGGAACCTACCAGGAGAATGTGGAAGTACACAAAAAGAAGATCAATCTTATGTTCATCGGAGACGGCAAAGGTGTCACAGTGGTTACAGGCAACCTGAATGTTAAAGATGGGTCTACAACGTTTCATTCTGCCACAGTTGGTAAGTCTGAAGTTTCACCCAAAAGCCAAACAAAAAAAATCTAAATTTAAGCTTTTATGTTGTACTTTTTTTTTTGAATTTAGGGAAAAACTTTTTGCTGGGTCGTCTTGGTCTTAGAAACCATTATCAAGGGTTTTACATTGTCAAGTGCCAGCTCAGTATAATCAACTAGATTTTGGTTATCCAATGTGTGTTTTGTAGGGTGGAGTTTCGAACTATAAACCTTCCTTGAAGGATTGGATCAGCATAATCAACTAGATTTTGGTTATCCAATATGCATTTTGTAGGATGGAGTTTCTAACTATAAACCTTTCTTAAAAAATTGTCCTACCCATTGTGTATTTTACCCTGGGTCGGTTTTAGCGACAGTAATGATCTGGTTTATAGCAGATCTAGATTTCACAGCACATTAAAAATTAACAAAATTTATTGTTTAGATAAGGTGGGTACCGGAATGAAGCTGACTAGTGTGATCTGGAAACACCATGATTGCAGCTGTAACGGGGAAGGCATTCGTAGCCCGCGACATGACGTTCGAGAACACGGCGGGTCCGTCAAAGCACCAGGCGGTGGCGCTCCGTGTGGGGTCCGATTTGTCGGCTTTCTATCGGTGCAGCTTTAAGGCTTACCAGGACACCCTTTACGTCCATTCCCTCCGCCAATTCTACAGAGAATGCGACGTCCACGGCACCGTCGACTTCATCTTCGGCAACGCCGCAGTAGTCTTTCAGAACTGCAACCTCTATGCGAGGAAACCCATGGATAATCAGAAGATAATGTATACCGCTCAGGGCAGGCAGGACCCAAATCAGAACACGGGCATCTCCATCCACAACTGCAATGTGTTGGCGGAATCCGACCTCAAGGCCGCAACAAAGGGCTTGTTTCCGGTGTACCTCGGCAGACCTTGGAAGGAATATTCTCGGACCGTGTTCATGCAATCCTATCTCGATGATATCGTCGAACCGGCGGGGTTTCTCGAATGGAACGGGACTTTTGCACTGAGCACGCTCTACTACGGTGAGTACATGAACAGAGGCCCCGGCGCCGGGACTGCCAACCGAGTGAAGTGGCCGGGCTACCGTGTGATCGGCAGTTCGACGGAGGCGAACCAATTTACCGTCAATCAATTCATTGAAGGAGATTCCTGGCTCCCATCTACGGGTATCAAGTACACTTCAACCTTAACATGATGACAAACTCTGTGAATGGCCTGTTGTACGAAACCGCGTCAAGCTGAGATCTTACGTAATATAACAAGGGAACGTAGTCCTCGTCATCTTATCTGGATGTAATAGTTTTTTTTTTTTATAAGGATTATGGTTTGTTCGTCCTTATTAAATAAGGTATTTTGTATTTATTCCTTCAGAGTTGTTGTTGACGTGCCATTATATTTGGACTCTTGTAGACTCTATGAAATTCGTCTCCTTTTGTGAATAGTTTTGTGTCTGTTAAGCATTTTTTAATATTTCTTATAAGAATTGAATTCGGATACCAGTAAACTATACTTACACCGATATTCTGTTAAACATTTTAATAATATATCTTTAAAATTTTATTAAAATAATATAATCTCTATTGTACTTCCTGTGCCTTAAAGAAAAGTGGCGCTAATTGTACCCCAGATGTACTTGGCATTTGAAGGTTCGTGAAACAAGCATAACATGACATCAAAAACATTCTTAGGTTCGGATTGCAAATTAAAAAAAATAGGCATATCGCTCATTTGAAGTTCAGTTCGTCAGTCTTCTAATAACGAATCTAACTTTTTGTTATAAGCTTTTTATATTTTAAATTTTGTTGTAAGATGATATTTTACATTTTATTTTGTAAGAATCTAACTTTATTTAAGCGTTTTATATTTGTAAGGATCATGGTTTGTTCGTCCTTATTAAATAAGATATTTTGTATTTATTCCTTCAGAGTTGTTGTTGACGTGCCATTATATTTGGACTCTTGTAGGCTCTATGAAATTCGTCTCCTTTTGTGAATAGTTTTGTCTCTGTTAAGCATTTTTTTAATATTTTTTATACATATTTGTTATAGGAATGGTATAGTTTTGTCTTTGTTAAACATTTTTTAATAATTTTTATACATATTTTTATAGGAATTGAATCTGGATACCAGTAAACTATACTTGCACTGATATTCTGTTAAACATTTTAATAATATAACTTTAAAATTTTATTAAAATAATATAATCTCTATTGTACTTCCTGTGCCTTCAAGAAAAGTGGCGCTAATTGTACCCCAGATGTACTTGGCATTTGAAGGTTCGTGAAACAAGCATAACATGACATCAAAAACATTCTTAGGCTCGGATTGCAAATTAAAAAAAATAGGCACATCGCTCATTTGAAGTTCAGTTCGTCAGTCTTCTAATAACGAATCTAACTTTTTGTTATAAGCTTTTTATATTTTAAATTTTGTTGTAAGGATGATATTTTACATTTTATCTTGTAAGAATCTAACTTTATTTAAGTTTTTTATATTTTAAATTTTGTTGTAAGGATGAAAGACATGCTTTATATATTTTATATTTTACATTTTATCGTGTAAAAATCTAACTATATTTTATATTTGTATCAATTTTGTGGGACATCATAGAGATATGATTTTCGTAATTTTATAAAATTTCACATTTTATTTTGTAAGAATTTAACTTTATTTTGTATTTGTATCAATTTTGTGGGACATCACAGAGATATGATTTTCATATTTTTATAAAATTTAATTTCAAATTATAAGATATTTGAATATGTATATTAAAAAAAAATATGTACCGACGGTAAGAGAAACAACGGCGTCATAGTGGCTAGTGTAAGTCCTTTTCGTCGAGATAATGATTTCAAGATATGGTTGAAGGGTATCCATCGATTTATAAAAGTGCACGCGTATGCTTCATATTGAATAGAACAAAAGCTTAATTACATTCAATGCAACGGCCTTTTACAATTGAAACAAGGATGAATCACATGTGCAACCTTCAAATAAAAATTACCATCTACAAAAATTAATATATATTATTATAATAAATTTGATATATAAATATCGAAAAAATATAAAATTTGGGTTTATAAAAAAAAGTTAATTAAGAAAAAATATGAGCTAATATATAAACATATATAAAAAATTGAAGTGGAGGGATAAAAAAATAATTGAAGTAATATAGATCAAATCCTAGTGAAGAAATTAAGTGGCAGAGATCAAACACTAGTGCGAGGAACTAGCTGGTGGATTTCTTGTGATGCAGGAGGTGCATTTTCTAAAGTAAGTGATAAATATTTTGAAGCAGGCAAAGATATATAAAAAAAATTGAAGTAGGGGAAAGATCAAACCCTAGTGCAAGGAGCCAGGCATCAGATTTCTTCTGAGGTAAGGGATGGATTTTTTAAAGCAGACGACTTGGTAGCCAACAATTTTTTTGAAATAGGTGGATAAAAAAATTGAAGTAGATGATGAAGATGAAACCCTAGTGCGAGGAGGCAGACAACATATTTTTTGAAGTGGATATAAAGTCTAAACAAAAAAAATAAGTAGTAGGTGGTGGAGATCAAACCCTAGTGTGAGGAGGGTCGAGAAATAGAGGGTTTTCTACAAGTAATCGTAGGAGATAGGGCTTGGAAAATTATCCATAGTGAGGGTTTGATGATAAGACGATGCCATCATCAAGTTCACAACAAACAAGACCATTTTAATAGACAATGTCATTACCAAATCCACAATATATGAGGCCATTCCAACAAATGATATCATTATCAGGTTTACAATAGAAAGAGTCATCACAATAGACTGTATCATCCTATGAGACACCATAATCATTGACTTCGGACGAAGTCATAGCCAATTAAAAGTCTAAATGAGAGGAAGCAAGGGAGGTCAAGGAAGGAAGTGTCAGATGACAACAAGGTATTGACAAGTCCATTGATAATGTTGAGGATGGGGCCATCATAATCATAAAATCATGGTAGAAGGTGATTATTTTTTTTTGAAAAATTTGAAAAACTTGTATTAATACAAAGAGCAGATACAAAAGGGAGAAAAAACATCCCAACCAAGAACCAAGAAGCAATATTACAAGCACAAAGTGCAGAAAAGACAACACTTTCCACCGCAAAGAACTAAAAGCCAACAAGGCGCGAAATCGTGACATGTCACGATATCGCGACAGTCAGACCAGTCGAGGCCGCACCCGAGCAATCGGTCATGAAATCGTGACATGTCATGAAATCACGACAGCCAAAGCCAACAGCCCCTGAACATCAAAAGTGTCGCAAAATCGCGATGACTTCTCCATAAGGCATCCAGTCCTCAAAATTGTCACAATATCGCGACGAGTTTTCCCCTTGCCACCTCTGGCCAAAAGTGTCGTGAAATCACGACAAGTTTTCCCTTCGACCGCAAATCCTCCCAAGTGTCACGAAATCGTGACAAGTTGTCCCTTTTGTGCCCATTCTTCAGAAGTGTCACGAAATCGCGATGATTTTTCCTTTTAGTGCAAATTCTCTAGAACTGTCGCGAAATCGCGACCACATTTTGCCTTAGCATCAAAACGCCAAAAGTGTCGCAAAATCGCGATGACTTGTCCTCTTGACGCACAAGCTAAAAAATGGTCGCGAAATCGCGACGTCTTTTCCCAAAGTCGCCATTCTGCCAAAAATGTCGCGAAAGCGCGATAGTTTTTCCTTTTGGCTCCCAGTCTTCAAAAATGTCGCGAAATCGCGACGGTTTTTTCCTTTTTCTCCGATTCACCAAAACTGTTGCGATATCGTGACAGTTTTCCTCCTTGGCGCCCCTGCTCCAAAAGCATCGCGAAATTGCTGCAGCTTCCTGCCAAAGGCCGCGACGGCACAACAGGTCACGAAATCGCGACAAATTCCAACCAACAGCTGTGACAGTGCAACGGGTCGTGAAATCATGATAGCAACTCGCCAGGGGGCGCGACAGCGCAACATGTCACGATATCGCAACAAGTTTCCTCCAAAGGCCGCGACGGCGCAACCTGTCACGATATCGCGACAGTTTCCCACCAAGGGCTGTGACAGCGCAATAGGTTGCGATATCACGACAAAAACCATCCTTAGCCAAAATTTTGCTCATTGACTCAAAAATTGTGCAAGTCCCTGCCTAATCATAGCATCCTCCACAAGCATGTCACTGTGCAGTTGTACCCCTACCTCTTTCTCCGCACCCATCTTAGCAAGGAAATCGGTCGTCGAATTTAAATCTCTACTCACATAGACAGGAATCACATCTTCTAATTCCCTCCAAAGGTCCTTGATTTGAGAGACTAAAATCTGTAACCTCCAAGCTTTCGAAGCAAAGTTCCTCATGCAGTCAAGAGTGCCAACCAGAATTTGAGAATCTGACTCAATGATTATCTTCCTGTATCCCTGATTAACAGCCCAGATAGAAGCAGTTTTAATAGCATAGGCTTCTGCTTCATTGTTTGTGGCTCTTCCCAGACCTTGCAATTCCCAGTAAAGCACAGACCCCGCATGATCTCGACACACAACACCAATTCCAGCACAACCCAGATTGCCCTTTGTAGTTCCATCTATATTAATTTTAACCCATCCTTCTGGGGGAGGTTTCCAGCTAGCTATGTCCTTTCTCACTTGTTCAACAGCTCCCTCTTCCTATGGGCCAGGATCAACCGGATTTTCCTCTTCGGCATATATGGCAACCGTTTTCGTGACTTTGCTCCAGATGACCTACCAAATTCCATCTAGCGAGAAGAAGGTTTCTCTAAAAATATGAGTGTTTCTCTCCAGCCACACCTGCCACCAGATGAAGAATAAACCAAGTTCCCAACCAAGTCGAAGAGCTTTAGATTTGAATTTGCCTCTCTTCCATATTTCCCAAATATTGTTCCGATTCAGAGCACCATTAGTCTGGATTTTAAAATGAGAGAACCAATGCTTCCAAATCTGACCAGTGAAAGGGCACTCAAACATTAGATGATCGGTAGTCTCCTCATTCTTATGACATAAAACACACTGAGAAGGACCGATGATTCCTCTGTTTCTAAGATTTTCAAAGGTGAGAATGCCATTGTGCATAAACTGCCAGGCAAAGAAGTTCACTTTCGGCCAGCCCTTGGAATGCCAAATCTTCCTCCAATCTTGAACCGAAAATAAATGCGGGGGAGGCTCTGGGAGAATTTGATCGTATCTAGCCTTCACTGTATATACCCCAAGGTTTCCATAGCCCCAAGGTAACTCATCCTCCTCGTCTCTCCTAGTGAGAAACCTTGCTATCAAGATGTTGGTCAAAATGGGTGCCAGCTCCAGAGGGATAGTGATTGGCCACTCCTCCAACCGCTTAAACTTCTTGAATTTATACTCACCCAATTGGCTAGTGTTGAAATAATTCTCAATATTGACCCAGCCCTTGGATTCTATGGCTGATTTAATTGGATGCAATTCGGGATACTCAGCAATGATGGGTGGGTACTGGTCCCATGAGTCAGTCCAAAAAGTGCCTTCTCCCCTCTTCCCACTTTCCAAAACAATTGGTCTTTAATAACTTGAGATCCTAGCTTAAGAGCCTTCCACACTAAGGATCCATTACCATCCAAAGGGAAACGGCTCACTTCATTGGGGTGAACATGGCCTAGGCACTTACTGGTTAAGATTATACTAAATAAGGATGTTGGCTGGGAAATCCATCTCCAATACAATTTACCTACCAAAGCTTTGTTGTTAAGCTTGGAGCTTCTCAGTCCGAGCCCTCCTTTTTCCTTGGGCTGAGTAACTTTATCCCAGCCAACCAAGGCCCATTTCCTCTCACCTTTTGCTCCTTCCCATAAGAATCATCTAGCCATTTTTTCTAGCTCTTTCCAAATAGAATGTGGGGCAACCAGGATAGAGAATTTATAGATAGGCATGGCCTGAATAACTGACTGTAAGAAAGTAAATCGGCCCCCGTAGCTTAACCATTTATGAGACCAATGGCTCATTCTATCTTTGATGCCATCCAAAAGATCCTTCCAGATGTCTTTTTTTAATTTCTTGAAATGCAGAGGAACCCCCAAGTAAACTATAGGAAGAGATGTTCTAGTGAAACCCAAGATATCTATAACTCTGTCCTGTAGCCTTTGGTCAAGGTTGAAAAATACCACTTTGGATTTTTTGTCATTGATAACTTGATTGGAGGCCCTAAGGTAAACATTGAGAGAATCTCTAATTCCTCTGGCTTCCCTAATACTGGCCACTCCAACCAGGCCTGTATCATCCACAAACTGTAAATGAGTCAAAATTTCTTCACCAACCTTAATACCTGTTATCAGGCCTTGGTGTCTTCTCCTCAAGAAGAGTCTACCTAATCCTTTAGCCAAGATAAGGAATAGATAGGGAGAGCAAGGGTCCCCTTGACGTAGACCACGAGTGGCTCCAAAAGGAGGCGAGGGAAGCCCCTTAATTAGAACAGAATAAGAGGGTGTAGAAACACAACTCATAACCCAGTTTATCCAATCCTGGGAGAAACCAAAGGCTGCCAACATCCTTGACAGGAAGCCCCACTCCACCCTATCATAAGCCTTGGACATATCCAGTTTAATGAACATTCCTTTGTTACCAGATTTTTGCATTGTATGGATAGCCTCTTGGGCAAGAACCACCCCATCCAAGATCTGTCTACCTGCGACAAATCCCCCTTCCTCCGAGGAAATGATGTTATGAAGGAGAGGTTTAAGACGTTCAACCATTATCTTTGTGATAATTTTATAAATCACGTTGCATAAGGCAATAGGTCTGAAGTCAGAGATATGAACCCCTTCCTCTCCCTTTGGAATTAAAGAGATGAAGGTATGATTTAGTGCCTTAAGCATTCTATTATTAGTTCTGGACTCCTCTGTGACAGCCAAAACGTCTTCCTCTAAGGTATCCCAAAAGGCCCAAAAAAAATCAATAGGAAAACCATCTGGTCTTGGAGATTTGCCAGTGCTCATTCCAAAGACCACATTCTTCAGTTCATCTGTATCAATGGGTCCAAGCAGGGCCTAATTTTATTCTTGAGAGATAATAGAGGGAATAACATCAATAACTTCATTTTGAGCCTCCACATCTTGCTCCCTATTTTCTTTAAAAAGTTTAGAGAAATAATCCACTGAGTGGGAGTGCATACCAGGAAGAGTATCAAAGGAATGTCCATTCTCATCTTGAAGGATTTCCATGTTATTCATCTGTCTTCTAGCGTAGGCTGATCGATGGAAAAAATTTGTATTTCTATCTCCTTCCAATAACCAAGAGTTTCTAGCCCTCTATTTCCAGTAAGTTTCCTCTTGGTTATCAATGTCCTCAACTGCTTTGTGCAAGGCATCATCCTCGGTTTTAAGCTATTCAGTAATTGTTCCTTCCCTGAAGTGTTTTTGCACCTCCTCCCAACGAGCCACCAAGGGAGCTCTTTGAAGCTGGAAATCCGACTTATTAGCTTGCCTCCACTGTTTCAATTTAACTTTGACAAAATGAAGCTATTTGTGGAATTTAAACATTGCTATCCCAAAAGGTAGATGACCATCTTCCCACCATTGCAAAATTTTCTCTCGAAGATCCTCCTTTTGTAGCCAAAAATTCTCAAATCTAAACGGTTTGTGGTGCTGCCCTGTCAAAGTCCCTCCCTCCATCAGGATGGGATAATGATCGGAAACTGGGCCTTCCAAAATCTAGAATTTAACATTCCACTTAACAAATGCCTCCTATGAGACTAGAAAACGGTCCAAATTTACCTTCCTACAGTGTGGCTCCCTCCTCTTGTTAGTCCAGGTAAAAAATGTTCCAGGGCCTTAGATATCCACTAGGTGAAATGCCTGGACCTGGGCAATCAGAAGTCGGTCCCTAGGGTCCAAAAATGGGGTTCCACCTTCCTAATCCCGAGCAGATAATTTGGCATTGAAATCTCCAGCAATGATCCAGTCTAAGTCTTGTCTTGAGGATCTCATGTTGTGAACAACTTTCCATTGGAGCCTCTGACTATCAAGGCTTTGAGCCCCATAAAAATTTGTAATTAAAACATGTTCAGCTGTGACATTGTTCCTAAAATGAGATGTGAGAACACCCCTTCAGGCTATATGTTCTAAAGCAGTCCATTCCCGAGGGTTCCAAAAAGTGACAATTCCCCCTGAGGCACCTTGAGCAGCCACATCCATATAACCAGCACCCCTCCATATTCTACTAATTGTTTTACACATAAGATCTAAAGACATTTTTGTCTCCTGGATGAGTAAAAAGTCTATTTTGCATTTTTCCAAGAGTCTTTGGACAACAGATTGATGGTTTCTACTGTTTAAACCCCTAACATTCCAATATTGAATAATCATTGAAAACCTTGAGAACAGTAAGAATCAATTGTCCTCGTCGATCCTCCAGTGATCAGTTTGTCTCCTTGCATTGCTATTAGATCCTTATTAGACTTCCTGCCTACTCCTTGAGAACTATTATTCTTGGATCACTTTTCCACTTGAGTAATCCCCAGGGCTGGCCTTTCTTTGTTCTTTTCTGCACTACCCATACTGACATCCTTACTTTTTGGCTATACTTGGGAATGTATTATCAATGCCCCTAGATTCTCTGGTTGCAATATCTCAGTGGACTCAATCGCCTGTTCTAAGACAGGAGGAGATGAAGGAGAAGAGTGAGTATGGGTATTATTAGCCTCAGTATTCCCATCCATTCCTTCCATGACTTGGTCCTCTTGATCAACTAGTGACTTAAAAATTTCATACCGATTGGCTGGCTTGAGTTGTGCTTGCTCCTTGCCAGTTTTCTTTTGCTTTCTCCTCCGTTTGGGTTGTTCAAATCCATCCTTCTGCACATCATTACCCTGTGGAATATTAGAAGGATCTTTGACAAGAGTAGATTTACCTTCCCTAGGGTGATTTGACGCGCCCAACGGAGCCTCCTCTTTTGTGTTCCCAAGGCTTGGACAAAACATTGCCAAATGGCCATGCTTATGGCACACTCTACATCTAAATGGTAGGGCCTCATAATCCAACTGTTGTATCCATGACAGTCCTGCCAACTCAAGTTCCACCTCTATCGGGAGAGGCTGGCTAATATCCATTTCTACACATATTCTTGCAAAAATAGCTGCATTACCATCTATGGTATCTTTAGAGACGCCCAGATGTCTGCCAAGGGAATTACCAATCATCTCCAAAACCTGCTCACCCCAGAACTCCATCGGGAGAGCGTATAACCGGATCTAGACCGAGACAGCCGTGGGTTCGATACGAGGATCGAAACCCACTCTCCAAGGTTGAACAAATAACCCTATCGGACCATGGTTCCTTTTTTTTGATTCAAATGCTCTGTTTCTATCGGCTAAAGAAGAGAAACTAATGATGAAATACCCATTGCTTATGAACCATAAGGAGTACTCACCATGAGGCTCCTAGTTCTGTCTGACCCAGGTGTGAAAAAAATTTAGGGTAGGTCGAATACCCATGAATTTACAAATCAGATCATGGTTAGCATGATAGATGACTGTGTCCTCCACCATATTTGGTTCAATGACAATCTTAGATCTGGAAGCGGATTGTGGGAGGCATCCATTAACTCTGTGAGCAGTTGAGTTCTTACCAGCATTCTTGAAGAGCGATTGAAATGCATTCCTTTGGGCTTCAACATTGGAAGATGAAGCATTTTCTTTTACCATCTCAGCATATGAGCTCTTTCTCCCAGAGAGAGGGTCTGGAGGAGACCCCATTGGGCCCTCCTAGGGTAGTAGATAATCCTTCAGAGTACCACTACGTCGATTCACCAAAGGCCCTGGATTTTCCAACACACCAGAAACCCTAGAGCATCGCCTGACGCCTGCTCAAAAAATTTCTTGCCAAATCGCCAGAGCTCCGTTTCGAAAGTTCCCAAAACAACATCCTAGAAGGTGATTGTTGTAATTCAAAAAAAACAACAATTACTTGCACTCAAGCAAATGAGGCTCTCATCATTGGGATTTGGTGAACAAAGCCAAGAAGGAGAGGGGAGGACAAAATTTTTAAAGAACAATTTGATAGGAACTCTCAACTAGTATAGACTTAGCCCATTCACTAACAATGACAAGATTTCTAAGTCGATGATGAATTAAGAAGATGCAATAGACTATAGTGAAGACCTTGAGAAATATTTGAAGGCCTTAATTTTTTCTCTAAGGAAAAATTTATTGACTTATAGAATAAGGGGGACAAAGAACATGGAGGACTTGACTCAGACAAATATGCCTAACAATCCATTCAGCTTCAAACCCTAAACATAGGGTACACAAGGGGAGAAATGAAGAAAAGAAAGTGTTGCCAAATAAATAAGAGGAAACACTGAAGGATAGTTTGGCTGAAGTATGAGATAAACAATTTGAGAAAAAAAGGAAGAAAAAGCAATAATGTTGTATAAAGTTGCAAAAGAAGCTAATCTGAATGGTTGTAGGTGAGGATCTAATGCTAGACAAAGTTTTATCACTAAAGGACAAGGCTTTGATAGGAAGATTTATGGGTTGCTCCATGAAACCAAAAACTCTATGAGATTGGATAAAAATAACTAGTTGAAAGTTTTGGGCTATACTTCTACATTTTAGGTGATGACGAAGGGTTGGATGGTTTTTGTTTTCCAAAAGGTAGAAGATGTTAGACTCAAAAAATAGAAGATGGAGTTGGGGGCTCAATGTTTTGAATCTAAAATTATGGACTCTGGGGTTTTATCCATGCTCTAATAAAACTAATACCCATCCTATTTGGGTAAAGCTACCCTCTTTTCCCCTTAAATTTTGGAATGAAAGAATGCTACATGAGATTGGGAACTCCCTAGGAGTTTTCCTTGGAGTAGACATGAAAAAATTAAATGGTATTCATAAAATAATAGCTTGTATCTAGTTGATCTTGATCTCAGTTTAGGGTTACCAAAGACCATGGATTTCGTAACAAAAAATTGGGTGTTATTATAGAAGCTTGACTACATCGGTGTGCCTTTTTGATGCAGTAATTATCATCACTATGGTAATATTAAGGCAGATTGTGAAATGGTGTAAACACCTAAAATATCACATTGTTCCTCATCCCATCATAACAACAAATTAATTTGCAAAACCCCTTTAATTTTGCATTATTTTCCTAAAAATACTATTCATCACCCTAAGCCCCCTTGGCCACTTAAGCCCTTTTCTATGCTTAGCCCCTCGTCACCACACAACCACCTCTCTAGCCTAATCTATGGATACCTCATCCTAGTCTACCCTTTGACTAGTCTAGCCTCCACTTAAGCCTAGCTCACCCTAGCTTAACCTTGGTCAAAATTCACATCATAGTCAAACTTGAACCCATAGTCAACCTCACCCTATTCTAGCTTCCACCAAAGCCTAACCTCCACCTCACCTTGGTCAACCTTAAACCCATGGTTAGCCTAACTATGGTCAGACATTGACCCTTGCTCCACACATATTCCTATGCACATTCAATTTTATAAATGACAAATGAAGACTTTTTACATTAAGCCATTCAAGGCATTGAAAGCATGGATGAGTCATCCTCCACCATGCCATAATGGGAAGAAGAATTTCATATCTCACCCATGCCTATTTATTGCATGTGGATGGATGAGAAATTCTCTCATCCAAATCCATTTATGAGATATGGCACCCCATGCAACCTCAAGGGACACCTCATAGGCCACCTCACAAGACATATTAGCCCCCCTAACCTTGGAAAATTCTATAAATATGATGAAATTTTCTTCATTTTGATCAATCACTCACTCACATACCTAGACTCTACAGAAATCACTCTATACTACCAAGTGCACTCAACCATCACTCACTATCACTCACCATAAATCACCATGGCCACCCACATGTGCTTATCAACATTCCATTTAGCATTGTAAAATGCTCCTAAATGCAAGTTTAGAAGACAACCCAACATGAAAAGGAGCTTCAACAACACCAAAAGGACCTCTATGACACAACTCTTCATTTGGATACCATAAAATAATTTGTATAAATAGGTACAAACTCCTATAAGGATATATTTAATTTCAAAACCCTGCAATAGACCGCCAAGCTAGGCAAGTATCACTATTTTACTATTTTCAATCATTTTCCAACATTGTGATTATGCATTAGACTAGATTTTTGAGTCTTTTCATCTATAATTACAAGGGGTCTTTGAGATAGGCCTCCAAATATTTCTAACCATTTTTGTATTATTGTGTAGGTTTAGAGGACCTTCTATAACTAACAATGGCTCACACACAATAAACCCACTCCCATTTGAGGTGTTCATGAAAGGCCCTTATTGTTGTTTATCGATTCACTAACAGAAAGCCTTCCTCTTTGGATGCCCATAATTGTAGCCCATGGGGTAACCTTGTAAAATGAGACACATATTATAACCATTTTTTACTACTTAATACAAAACAACAAATTTTTGAGTACACATTTTTGGTGATCACGGTGGGACCACCCAATTTTTCATGTTTTCATTAGCTTGCTAGCTAACTAACTGATAACTTTATCATCTTCTATGTTACAGGTGGCACAAAAACCAACACAAAACCCTCCAAAACCTTAAAACATACCTTAGGTATAAGGTAGAAGCCTTTCTGGTCTATAAGCTAGGTTCGTATGGAGGGGTACCAAAAAAAAAAAATCATATGGGACCATACTAATGACTAAAGCACTCCATAAGCTAAGTCCCTAACAACAAGGTACTGGTTTATACATAGTCCATAACAACTCCATTGTTGCAAGTAAGTGGGGGATAAATTTTTCCCTAGAGATTTCTATCTCACTTGCCCTCTTGCCTTCTTAGGCCAAATCACCTTACAAAATGATGTCTCCAAGGTGAAATCACTCATCTTTCATCCATCTTTTCCTATCACAAAATTAGATTATACACCATCTTGTGATTCTTGTCTTTTAATTTAAATTATTCCTTGCTAACCTATAGCTTTTTGCACAAAAATGAACTTTTTGTCTATCTTTGTTGAATATAACTTTATAAAATCTAGTTCTACAACACAGAGACTACAAATCCCTACAAAATTTCCAAAAAAATCACCCCTATTCTAGTTTGTACGGATGGAATATGAACAAATTTTCTAGATAGAGGGGTATGAATCAGCCGGAGACATAGTTCAGATCCTAATAGCTTATCAAACTTCTATATAGACTCCGAGAAGTAATAAACCGAAGGTAAGTGCTATAAAACCCTATGTATTTGATTCAAAATGCCTTCTTTTCCTTCTAGAATTGAAATTTCATTTTCAAATTCAGTTTAAACACACCATATCATTTAGTCATTTTACAAATTCATGCTTTTTAGTTACAAAAGCCCCAAATTCCCTTGGTCACTTTAAAAAATACTTCTATTTTAATTCTAAGTCTTTCAAAAGGTGCGAAGATCATTTAGATTACATATAAAAAGGTTTTTCATATTTATTTAGCACATATTAGATCTTACATCTTCTTTTGCTTATCCCTTGCATTAGAACATCTTGTAAAGCATTTGCATAAGGCACAAAGAAAGCCTCAAATTTATTTGTCTTCTTGAGCTAAGAATAGATCAAGATCTATCTCATACATAAAGCTCTTGTAGACATTTGGCCATAGCCTTAATTGGTCTATCTTGGTTAATGTAGATAAATTTACGCTCAAGCAAGTCTTAGTATACATTTTCGTTGAAATCAAGTGACCTTTCTTTGTTTTCCCTTAGTATAGAATTTTTATTACCAAAATGTAACTTTCATTGCTTTCTTTAGGTATATTTAAGTTTTAAAAAACACTTTCTTTCAAAAAGTCAAAAATATTTTTTCCTACTTACTAAAATTAGTTTATTTCTTGCACTTTAGTCCTCAAAGTAAAACCAACTCACACACTTGCACATATTTCACCCATTGGTTTGGTTGGAATTCATCACCAACCCCAAATTGGGACTAGTGACATTGGCTTTGATATCCAACCATTGGCTTACCGCCTGAATTCCATAGTAGCCTCTACGAGTGATTTTTGGACTTAATCACCAAAACTTCCCCTACCCTTGAGAGGACCTCAAGGTAGGTTAGATTAGATGCCCCTGCTCACTTGGGTATACATAATACATGAGTGTGTAAATGTCACTAGTGATTAAGCCCAACCAATATTGAAGTGGAATTCAACTAGCGCTACCTCTTTCATAAGAGGTTTATTATTTTACATTTTAGATTACCCCAAGCCATCATTAGGAGATATTTACTTATTGTTGCATAGTTACTCCTTGCATGCATTTAGGTATTGTAGGAAAATATGCATCGACACACATATATAACATACACTCATCACCTATTTTTATTTGTTTTAGAGTTTTAAAAAACACACAAAACAAACAAAAATATTACAAAAGCTAACAAATTACAAAACAACAAAGGAAACACTCACCAACTAAATAGGTAGTTGGCATCACTACCACAACATCACCCATAGAAACACTTAAACACTTGTTTATTATTTGTGATATTCCTAGTTACTTAGTTAAATATTGTTACACAACTAATACAAAAACCTAAAAGCAAACTCATATATAGTCTCAAAAATTTCCTATACCTATTTTTTCTTCTTTTTTGCCTATGTCACCTATCTTTCATAGGTTCATATGGATAGGTACAAATATTTTATTCATATAGACAAGTACAAATAAGTACACTATAACACAAACAAATCCAATAACACCAAAATCCTTTAGAAAACTACCCTCATTATCTAAACTCAACTGCGACCCAGTTTTGCAACCCTTCATCCTTCAATCACGATCCTCATACAAGGTTAATCTTGAGAGCAAGCACACATAGCTATGGAGGCTTACCCTATGATACCTTATTCTCTAACCAATTCATTAGGGTGTTCAAAGGAAACCACCTCTATCCATTCATGAAATTCATCCACTTCTTCACATAGCTCATGCTTGCCTAGCATTTTATGTGATAGGATTTCATCCTATGATCATGATATAAGGTGCCAAGCTAATCATATCGCTCCTCCATGAGATATCATGAGAGAACCACTCTATCCTCCTTACATAGATCTATTTACTATCATACCTCTCCCCGTCAAGGGTCCTCCATCTCTTCTTATATAACCCATTTTTCATCCCATAAGGACCAACTAGTTGGTATACCACAACCTCCTTGTCCATTTTTTCCTCCTCCTTCATCTTATACATATTAACATTCCTACCCATATCAATAAATGCTTTCCTCACGTACCATATACATCAACCCTATCTTGACAACCTCAACTTCTATTACAAATATTAAGTATATTGGTTGTCATTGATGTCAAAGGCAGAATTATCTTCAAGGTTGAAATAATAAGGTACAAGGCAAATATCATCAAAGGGTACACAAGGTAGAAATATATTAATGGCAAAAGTGAAATGGTTGTAAAGGCAAAAATATTCTCCATGGTTTTGATAGCAAGCAATGAACAAAAATTCAAGGGCCAAAGACTTAAAAGAGTTAAATAGGAGGCAAAAGTTTAAGACAAAGATTTATTTCCAATGGACCAAGGTTTTAAGCATTAATGTTATAATATTTTAATATTATAATGCAAAGGAGTTAAAGAGGAAGCAAAAGTTTAAGACAAAGATTTATTTCCAATGGACCAAGGTTTTAAGCATTAATGTTATAATATTTTAATATTATAATGCAAAGTTTTCAAAAGATAAAGAAGCACCAAATATTCATGGAGGAAATAAAATTTGAATTTCAAATGTGCACCGACGTCAAATATGAAATTGAAAAGCATATTTAAGTGGGTAAAATATTTCATTTGCACTAAGGTTCGTGACTATGTGCTAATCGGAGATCGTTCACAATATTCGTGGAAGGTAGAAGGGAGAAGTCCGCATGTTGTTTGAGGTAGATCTAAAATCGTAAATATCAAGGAGGTAGCACATTCAAAATATTATCTAGATGGCTAGCCTAGATGACAAGGAGTCCCTGCGCTAAGACATTGGAAAGGAGGAGGTCACAGGGTAAAAAATCAACGACTACATTTTGGTTGAAAGTTTTTAAAAGAAGAAAAATTCATAAAAGACATCTACAAGAATTTTGTGCATTTTTATTTTTGTGAGGGCAGCTTGCTCGCACGGTAGCCTAGCCTGTGCTAGAACGTGGGCAAGTGAGAGGTGGCAGTTTCAAGTCATGGCAGCACGTTGGTAAGGGCACAAAAATTTTGATTAATTTTTGAGAGTATAAGGTATGCATAGTGCTTATATTAGGGAGACATAAGGTGTATTTTAATTGATTGCATTTTGAATGATTGGTTGAAGTCAAAAGTACAGTGTGAGAAATTGCATTTCAAATTTTTGTGTGTGGGTAATATAAAATTATTTTTATTTGTGAAAGTAGGAGATATAAGGTGTTAAGGTTGAATGAAAATTGTAAATTGCACTTTGGGTTATTGGATGTTATAAGGCACATTGTGGTGTATTGAAAATTAATTTTTGTATGTTGTGAAAGTAGGAGTGATAAGGTGTGACTATGATTTAATTTTCAAATGTAATTTTTACATGATATTTCAAGGGATTTGGTTTATTCTTAAGAGCTTTATCTTGTGAAACTAAAATAATTTATAGGACATTATTTTCAGGTATTTTTGTGCAGATTCTTTGAAAGGGTTTTATGTGGATTATTTGAAAAGGAGTTTTGCTAACTTGTTATGTGAGTGGCCAAAGAAAGGGAGTTAGTTTGAGACAGGATTTTGAGAGCACATCTTCATCAAGGCAGCTTTAGAGGTATGGTGATTTGATTTCTTTCTCAAGGTGGTTTTGCTTAAGGGAAATATTTTTGATGTCATAAGGTGGAGATATAAGGATCAATTTTATGTGCATTGTTGGAAATATATGAGTTAGGGTTTTGAGAATAAAGTTATGCATCATTGTTGAATGAAATTGGAAACACATGTGTTAGGGTTTGAGAAAAAATTTGTGCATCATTGTTGAATGATATTGGAAACATATGTGCTAGGATTTGAGAACAAGTTGTGCATTATGAATTTGAAAATATACTAGCAAGGGTTTGAAAGTAAATTTATGCATTGGTTTTAAGTGATATTGGAAATGAAAATGCAAGAGTTATAGATCAGTTTTGTGAAGAAAATTTGTGCATCTTCATGATTGAATTTGTGAGTAGATGAGAAAGACTTGTGCATTGTGATTGGTCTTGAAGTAAAGGTGCACCTCAATAATAACTAGGTTAGTTATCAATCACTAGACTAGAGCTACCTTTAAAATACAATAAATGTGAGACATGTGAAAGCAACAGATTTAATGAATGTGAAGAACATATTGAGCATTTGTTAGTGCATATCATTCCCTATATGTTCATGATGTTTAACAAATTTTGGGTAGAATATGTCTAAACTGCTTTAGTTAAAGAAAGCACATTGAAGATTAGATAAAGCACTTGATGACATCATTATGCAAGATTTGGAAATAGATGAACATTATTTTTGTATACAAGATTTGAGCATGTGTTATGAGAAGATTTGAGCATGTGTTATGAGCATATTTGAGTAGGTTTGGTGAGCAAAATTGAGCAAGCCTTATGTGTAGGATTGGAGCAGATTTGAGCAGAGTAGAAAGTAGGCCTTGTGAGAAGGCTTGGAGCAGATTTGAGTAGAGTAGAAAGTAGACCTTGTGAGAAGGCTTGGAGTAGATTTAAGCAGAGCTAAGAACATGCCTTGTGAGGAGGCTTGGAGTAGATTTGATTTGAGTTGAGAGCAAGCCTTGTGAGGAGGCTTGGAGCATATTTGAGCAAAATAGAAAGCAGGTATTGTGAGAAGGATTGGAGTAGATTTGAGTAGAGTTCAGAGTAGGCCTTGTGAGAAGGCTTGAGGCAGATTTGAGCAAGTATTGTAAGGAGTATTGGAGTAGATTTGTTTAGAGTTATGAGCAGGCTTTGGAACTAACCAGAGCAAAGGGGATTGGTGTCTCCTGTGGATAAAGGTCCATAAACCAAATCAAAGGGGTTTGGTGTCTCCTGTATATAGAGGTCCATGAACCAGATCAAAGGGGAGTGGTGTCTCCTGTGGATAGAGGTCTACGAACTAGATCAAATGGGATTGGTGTCTCCTATGGATAGAGGTCCAAAAACTTGAGCATAGGGGATTGGTATCTCCTTTGGGTTGGTACCCATAAACATTGTAATAGGAAATTGGTTCCCAAGATATTTGTTGAGGAAATTTATAAGAAATATTTTCTCCATGGATGTAGCCCACATTGGGTGAACCACATTAAATTTGTGTCTCTCATGTGTGTGATGATTTATGCATTGTTTCATTTACTACATTAATATTATTGTTTTTATAGTTTGGAAATAAAAGTAAAAGTTTTGATCTTATACGGTTCACCCCCCTCTCAATATAAGCTTGTATTGTTCAACTCCTCCTTTGATTGCTATGCAACACATCTTAGAGCACCTCAACAATCTCAAGTTGTGGTTGAGCAATTGTAGGTGTCATACACCCACCCATAATACATCCATGAAAGGTCCTACAATAACTCCACCTTGACAAACTCCTCACCCTCAAAATTAGGATTATCCGCAACCTAGTTAAACAATTGCCCCATCACCACCTAATCAACCTCTTACTCACCAATGTAATCCTCCATGTCCATCTTGTAATTGGACCCCTCTATTTGAGAGTTTGCCTTTTTTTTTTTTTAATTTGTATGATGTAGGATACATAACTCTACTTGAAGTTAAGCTAGAAAATCCCAATTTGCCCAAGCCAAAATGGTACAATGACCATACCCTCTACAAATAACATAGATAAAAAGGTCTTGAAATCAATAATTATCATCAATTCCAATGCCTAGTCTAGTATTTGCATTATTACAAAGCCATCCAGGTTGTCTATACCTTGGTCCCTCTAAATCACAACCTTGGGATCTATAGGAATCCTTAGGTTGGGCATGAGACAGGACCATCATAAGCTAGTGCCTTAACATCACAACTTGCACTCGAACAGATAAATCATGTAAATAGTTCCCCTTACCAATAAGGTTTTGATGGTATGATCAACTTTACTACACATAGTCAACATAAAAATCTCCCCTACACCATGACCCTTTTGATTCACCCCTATCATCATTTATTATTTCATTGAATCTACTCTATTTGATCCTTCCCCCTTACTTCATAAAACTTATACTCCTCTCATTCTTTAGTAGGTTATATATCATTGTTGTATAGTCATGCCCAAGTGGCTACCTACCAATGGTTGGTCCTTTTCCTATTCTTCCTCCAACTTTCTCAAAATTTTCTTCTTCCTTTTCTACAACCCATCTTCCTTTTTAGAATTTTTGCACCTTTGTCAAGATCAATTTTATGACTAAGGAGTTCACCCCATTTTCAACCCACTATTCATGATTAGGGGTATTTCCCTCTGCTAATCAATATTTTGTGACTAGGATATATTACCCCCTTTCAGATAAATTTTCATGCCTAGGGAAGTTCCCATATTTTTGATCAATTTAGCATCTTGGGTAGGGGTGTTGACCCTCCCTCCATATTTAATAATATAACCTCTCATCTACTCATGAAGGTGCCACCTCGCTTTCTCAATCCAATCAATTTACAGGTTCAAAAGGTTGTGTCCTTTATCAAAGGTTATGCCCTTTGCATTTCCATCACACATTTTCCTTATAAACAACTCCAAATTCCTTTGGTCATCTTTCAATTTACCCTTAACATTGATATCATTCTAGTCAGGAAGCATTCATTCAAATTATTAAATTAATTAGGCTTCAACAATTAAAATCTCTTAGTAAAGGCACCATTCATTTGGTTAGGTTTCCCAAAACAAAAAATTCTTTTAAAACAAATATCTTATCAAATCCACCATTCGTTTGGTTAGGTCTCCCAAAACAAAAATACTCCTTTAAATATCCCTTAAGAAAATGGACCATTAATTTCATCATGGTTCAAACTTCAATTATAGTTCAAAGGCTCCAAAGGCACAAAACCCCTTTGGTGAAATTTTAATTTTATTTCAAAGGCTACAAAGGCACAAAACCCCTTTGGTTAAGTTTCAATTTTAGTTTAAAGGCACCAAACGTAAAAAACCCCATTGGTTAAGTTTTAATTTTAGTTTAAAGGTACCAAAGGCACAAAACCCCTTTGGTGAAATTTCAATGTCATTTCAAAGGATCCAAAGGCACAAAACCCCTTTGGTCAAATATCAATTTTAGTTCAAATGCCCTAAAGACACAAAATCCTTTTGGTAAAATTTCAATTTCACTTCAAAGGTGCCAAATACACAAAACCCTTTTGGTCAAATTTCAATTTTAGTTCAAAGGCTCCAAAGGTACAAAAATCCTTTCGCAAAATTTCAATTTTAGTTCAAAGGCTCCAAAGGTACACAACCCCTTTGGTCAAATTTCAATTTTAGTTCAAAGGCTCCAAAGGTACAAAACCCTTTGTCAAAATTTTAATTTCATTTCAAAGGCCCCAAAGGTACAAAACCCCTTTGGTAAAATTTCAATCTCCATTCAAAGGCACCAAAGGTACAAAACCCCTTTGGTCAAAATTTCAATTTCATTTCAAAAGCCCCAAAGCTACACAATTCCTTTGGTCAAATTTCAAATCTCCATTTAAAAGCCCCAAAGTCACAAAAATCCTTTGGTCAAAATTCAATTTTAGTTCAAAGGCTTTAAAGGCACAAAATCCCTTTGGTCAAATTTCAATCTCCATTCAAATGCCCCAATGGTAAAAATCCTTTTGGTCAAATTTTAATCTCCATTCAAAGGCCACAAAGGTACAAAACTCCTTTGGTTAAATTTCAATATCACTTCAAAGGCATCAAAGGTACAAAACCCCTTTTATTCAAAACTTTAATCTAGTTGAAAGGACCCAAAGGTACAAAATCCCTTTGGTCAAAATTTCAATTTCATTTCAAAGGTTCCAAAGGCACCAAATACCTTTGGTAAAATTTATAATTTTAATAGAATAGGTGTTTCAAATCAATTTTATGTTTGGGAGGGAGTTCATCCTCCTTATGATAAAACCAATTTTGTATATAGGGAGTTGACATTCCTTTAAATTTCCATGCTCCTCATTCATTTATGTTGAGGTTGCCAAATAATTGGATTCAATTCAGTCATTACATGCATACATAAATCAAATAAATACTCCTAATGTGCTAACTTGGTCAACTTTTGGATGCATGCATACCCATTAATCGATATAGCTTGGTTTACTTAATCAATGACATGTTTCTCACATGTGTTGGTCCATGTCCATGTGCATTTTATCCTATCACATAATCATGCATATCATCATACTACATTGCTCTTTGTCACCTTGTCATGTCAATTAGCTCATCCATATGCACCCATCATCTTGCATACAATTATAACATAACAAATATTGCAAAAATATAAACAAGAAGAGGTAAACATACACTAGTTAGTGCAACTATAGTAATGTCCAATCCTACTCATAGGTTGCTTGGTAATGGAAATATATTTTGTTATTCAACCATTTTTAGTTGAACCAATCAACCTTTATTGAACATCACCAAATTTTAAAGCATTCCAATACTTCCCTTGGTTGACTCGAGTTATTTCATAAACCAATCAAACATCAACATTTTGAGTTTAGAGAGGATAACACCTTGTGTACTCTTTCCACAAAGAGAAAGTTACGTCACTCATCCTATCATTTTCATGATCCAAACCTAAGGATCTAAAAAAGGATAAGTTGCAAAAAAAAGAGCAAAAGGAGCACCAAAGAATCAAAAGCAAAATAACAAAAAGAGAACTACCAACAACATGTCCTTGGTATATTCATGTTTGTTAGATAAATCCATTGGGGCTATAGACACTTGGCTGGTAGTGGAGCAAAATTGAAATATCATGGGGATAACCTCCATGGGGCTATATAAGATTGTATGGTAGTGGAGTATGCCTTATGAGTGGCAACATGTCTATCACATTAGTAACCTTATTTTATACAGACCACTATGCGCTTGTGGATGAGCTAGCTTAATTAACTACATTTACATTGGTTAGTCCAACCTCATTCAAAATGGATAAATGAACATCACTACACACACAATGGTTCATGATAGGATTAATCCTAGTCAAGAGAGTCAAGATCTTTATCAAGCATTGGATGAAAAATAAATACATTTGATTATTCAAACTATGGTATTTGAATTTCTAGAAATTCTTCTAAAATCCAAAGTCACTTGGAAGAAGAAAATGGACAACATCATAACTAGTTCTGCAAAACAATAGTGTTCTCTTTACATCATTAATACATTGTACAATCAATAGGTCATCGGGATCATTATGCATAGCCATTTAGTGCTTGCTTAAACCATAATTTTACGTAGTCTACCAATGCTCATTTGGATTTGTATTCACCATACACATTGCATGTTTGTTTATATCATATTAGGATAATATGTGGTGCAACTGTTAATGGATCATTGATTAATTCAAACCACTTGAGATGGTTTCATTCAAATACATACATCCAAAAATTTGACTACACATGCACATATCAAGTGCACATACCATACACTTTTCAAATACATACATTTTCATTCCTAACATCAACAATAAACAAAGGAATGCCACATTTTATACAACATCTATCAAAGAAAATGCATCAATTTATAATCATATCCAAATAAAACTCGTCAACATACACAATATCGTAACAACATCATAATAATACATCAAATCATCACACGTATCCATGAATCCTCATCACATATATGTATCAAATCATGGATACATCATCAAAATTACTCATAAGTTACATCATATATACATCTATATATGTTGCAATATGCATATCTATGACCAACTTACCAAAATAATTCTATAGAAATCATGGTGCATCTACCACACCAGAACTATTACTACAATACAAACATCGGCTCACTATTGCTAAAATATTGGAGTCTCTCCATTTCCCTCCTATATACCATCTCTATAAACACTCAAAATTGGCCCATTTTTCATCAACCATTATCAATTCAGCCTTATACATCGATCCTCAAACCAACAAGTCAAATTTCCTCAAGTAAAATTGAGCATTTATCGCTTCAAAAAGTAAGGTCATATTTGACCCAAAATTTCCTCTACCAAATATTCTCCAATTTTTACAAAACCACCACCATTATATTAGGATCAGAAAGAGATTTTTGAAAATATAAGTTTTGTTGTATTCTAACATCATTTGGTCCCCAAAATGTAGAAAAATTGCACATGGGTCACATAGAAGAATTCTTATGGATAGGTACAAACAAAATATTTGTATCCAAGGGTACAAAAAATGCCAATCATATGGATAGGTATGATCATATAGAGTGCACCCAGGAGTAATATCACCACAATATTTTAATTTTTCATCAATTTCTCTTAATATTCATAATTTTCATCATTCCTAACCACTATGCGCTCATACAATAACATTTTTGTTAGGTTATTCGTAGTTGTGCTTTGCTTATTCACCCATAAACTCATCACTTGAGGGATAGATATCATATGCAAAATTTATCTTACATATGATCAATAATCAAATACTCAATCTTAGAAATTGTGTTTATCCAAGAGCCTTTGTCGAAGACTATCACAAGCTCCAATTCAAAATAAATATTTCAAAAGCATAATTTCTCTTAACCAAACTCCAATTCAAAATAAATATTTGAGACATCCCATGTATGAGACTGTATGGTTAATCATGAATTCCCTTTATCAAAGTTGTAGGTATAATACCACTTGTGATAGAAGCATCATGAAGACACCTACGAATGGTTGGATAGTTTACCAAATCAATCAAGCTCAACAATCTATCAAAGTTAAAGTTTCAAAGACATTCATTCCTTTCATAATTGGGGCATATTACATTGATCATGACACAAAGTAATCTTACGTCTATTACCTTGGTAATTTTCATGACACAAAAAAGGATGTAATCAATCACAAATCATCAACTCATCACTCTCACAATCAACCATAAACTTAGTGTCATAAGTTCTTGCATGCATCATGTCTTCACACAACGCAATATGAAAGGGATAAATTTAGACACCTAAAAATATCATATTATCCCTCATCCAATCAATAATATTTTATTACCCATTTAATTTTACATTACTTACCTAAAAATACCATTCACTACCCTAAGCTTCCTTGGCCACTTAAGCCCTTCCCTACGCTTAGCCCTTGGTCACCATGCAGCCACCTCTCTAGCCTAACCTAAGGATATTTAATCCTAGTCAACCCTTTGACTTGTCTAGCCTCCACCTAATCCTAGCTCACCCTAGCCTAACCTTGGTTAAACTCCACATCATAGTCAAAATTAAACCCATGGTCAACCTCACCCTAGTCTAGCTTCCACCAAAGCCTAGCCTCCACCTCACCTTGATCAATATTAAACCCATGGTTAGCCTAACTATGGTCAAACATTGACCCTTGCTCCACACATATTCATATGCTCATTCAATTTCATAGATGACAAAAGAAGAATTTTTATATTAAGTCATTCAAGGCAATGAAATCATGGATGAGTCATCCTCCACCATGCCATAATGAGGAGAATATTTTCATGCCTCACCCTTACCCATTTATTGTATGTGGATAGGTGAGAACTTCTCTTATCCAAATCTATTTATGAGGTATGAAACCCTATGCCACCTCAAGGGACACCTCACAAGCCATATCAAAATACCTTAGCCTCCCTAACCTTAGAAAATTCTATAAATAGGATGATATTTCCTCCATTATGATCAATCACTCACTCACATGCCTAGACTCTATAAAAATCACTCTAGACTACCAAGTGCACTCAACCATCACTCACTATAAATCACAATCAATCACCATGGCCATCCACATGTGCTTGTCAAGATACCCTTTTGCATTGTAAATTGCTCTCAACTACAAGTTCATAAGGTGACACGAGGCATGAAGGAGCTTCAACAACACCAGAAGGAACTCTACAACACAACTCTCTGTTTGGATGCCATAAAAGATTTTTTTTGGATAAGTATGATCTAAATATTCATACCTAGTGGTACGAATCCCTCTAGGGGTAGATTTTACTCTAAAACCCTACATTAGACTGCCAAGTTAGGTAAGTATCATTGTTTTATTTTTCAGTTATTTTCTAGCACTATGATTATGTATTAGACTAGATATTTGAATCTTTTTGTCTGTCATCATAAGGGTTCTAATTGAGATAGGTCTCCAAATATTTGTAATTATTTTTGTAGGGTTGTGTAGGTTTAGAGGATCTTCTACAACTAATAGTGGTTCATTCACAATAAATCCACTCCTCTTTGAGGTGTTCATGTTAGGACCTTGTTGTTGTTTACCGGTTCACTGATAAAATACCTTCCTCCATGGAATACCATCATTGTAGCCCATGGAACAACCTTGTAAAAAGAGATGTACCTTGTAACCAATTTTATGTAAAACAAAAACTTTTCATATACACAAATGGAAAAGAGAAGAGGTAAAGATACTATATAGAAGGAAGTTGAAGGTTCTTCTAGTAAAACCAAATTTTAGAGGGGATAGCAATGATTGAAGCTCAAATAGAGGAGGACCCAATCAACACTCCTAAATCACTTAAAGAAAGGTTTACTATAATAATGTTCAGTTAATGGACAAAGATTTGGTTTCAAAAAACTATAATAGAGTAGCTTTCTATGAGGGAAGGGAGATCACACACGAAAAAGCATATGGAGGTATTTTATCAAGTAACTAGCAAAACCTAAACATAATTTTTTATTTTTTGTGGAATGAGAGATTGAATTCTAATAATAATAAGCTTGATATATCATCTTATCCTTGGTTGAGTTTCTATATATATGGTTTGATAGGATAAATTTAGATAGAACATTTCAAGAGAGTGGTGCTATGAAGGTCTTAGAAAAAATAAAGGAGAAAGGTATAAAATTTTCTAAGTTCTTACCCTCTTTAGCTAGATATATTTCAAGCCAAGGAAGCAAGCATGGCTTAAATAAGCCTAGTGGGATCTCTTCCTCACCAAGTCCTCTAAATCCCCATAATAGAAGCATATCTTACGATAGATATACTCTAAGAACTGTAAAAAAAGGTAAATGATATACTGGATATGGTTAGGCATCAAAGGTCTTGGATATTGAGGCAAGTCAATATTGAGAGTTTACAGTAGGAAGGAAATCCTACTTAAAAATTGCACAAGAAAAAACTGAGAAGGAAATTTTATTTGGCAAAAAAATATATATAGTTGGGGTTCTTAGAACATGATAGCCCCAAGGAAAAGGATATTAATTATCATTTTATCTTTATTTTTTTTAATTTAGCAAAAAACCCCTTACAAGGATTCCTTGGTTTGAGAAACCACGACCAGGGGGTTCTACACCATCAAAATCACCTGGTAGGCGTGCTTGGCCCTAACCGCACCAGCATAATCAACTGGATTTTGGGTACCCAATGTGCATTTGGTAGGGTGGATATTTGAACTAGGGACCTCCCTTGGAGGATTACCCTACCCTCTCCAACTCTCTTGAGATTTAAATTTTAGAGGGATTAGGGCCCCTCATAAAAAAATATCCCGAAAGTATTTGTTAAACTTCATAAACCAGATGTAATTTTAATCCAAGAGACTATTTTAGATGTAAAAAAAGTAATAGTTGTACTCGTGGGGGAAATGTAACAAGGTAAAATTCCTCCTTCTAGCTAGTTGATAAGGTTTATATTGAGGTAGATGTGGTTACAGACTTAGATTATATGGAGCTAGGTAAGTTCATTTCTATAGTCAATTTGTATGGTACTTATGGTAGTAGAAGGTAATTTTAGGAAGAATTCTTTATACAAGACTTCAAAAAAATGAAATGTAGGGGTGGGAGGGGACTTAAACTTTGTAACTAAAAGAGCAAAAATAATGGGAGAAGAGGCCATAATGGATCCCCTTGCTAAATATTTTCCTACAAAAATTCTAGAATGCAAGGTTGTGTGATGTAGAACCTATTAAACTAGTGTCCTCTTGGAGAAATCAGACAACTGAAAGACAAGGTACTTCTAAAAGGTTGGACAAATTTTTAGTGTCTGAAAAAATCATAGCTGAAGTAAAAATAATGAGGTCTTTGTTAGATCAAATTGGGGGATATGATCATTCACCAATTTTCTTATAGTTAGAAAAGGATCAAGAGAAACTAGTAGGACCTTTCAAGTTCAATGCTATCTGGTTGAAAGATAAGGAATTTATAAATATAGTAAAATATGAGTGGAGACATATTGACCTAACAATAGAAGAGACAACTATGTTTCAATTTTCTAAAAATATGAGGAGAATCAAATCTACTACAATCACATGGACCAAAGGTAAATATTAGGAAGCAAAGGCAAAGATAGTGGACATAAAATCTAATTTAAATCAGTTATATAGTCACAAAGACAATAAGGTTTTTCAAACAAGGAGAATTTGTAGGTAAAGGAGTTGGGAAAAAAGAAGAGGGAATTGTTAGAATGGGAAGATGCAAAGTGGAGGATGAAAAGTAGAGCACTTTGGATGGAACAAGGGGATGAGAATACAAAAATATTTCAAAAGTATGCAAAAAAAGAAAAATAATTAATACAATCTAGGAGATGAAGGGGAAGATGGAAAAATATGAGAAGGTTTCAAGAAATATGATTAGAAGTGTACCACTTTAAGAAAATTTATCATGAACCAAATAGAGAAAATATTGAAGAACCAAATAGCACTTTATCTATCTAAGATGGTCAGTGATGAAGTTAAATATACTTTGGTGACAAAATTCACTAAGGAGGAACTTCAAATAATAATTAAATTATTTCAAAAAGGGAAAGAGTCTAGGACCATATAGATAGACAATTGAATTTTATGTGGATTTTTATGAGTTTTTGGAAGAATATATTTTAAAGGTGGTTGAGGAATCAAGGACTTCTAGGTAGGTACTTGGGTCTATCAATACAACTTTCTTGGCCTTGATTCCTAAGAAGGATAACCCAAAACATTTTGGGAAGTATAGGCCCATATCATTGTGTAATACTCTCTATAAAATCTTTAGACACCTTCTCAAAAGAATAATTTGGTTTCTTACATAAAAGAGAAATCCATGAAGCTATAAGTGTTTCTTAGGAAGCACTTCATGTAGTCAAATAAAGCAAGCACCAAACAATGATAATTAATATTGATTTGGAAAATATTTTTATAGGATCAACTAGTTGTATATTAGGCTTGTATTAATTCATATTGGTTGTACAGTGCCCTTTGTAAATTAGATAATTGGATGCATTAATTCTACTTACTTTGTTGTCTTAATCAATGGTTCAAATTCTAGCTTCTTCAAACCTTCTAGAGGGTTGATATAGGGATGCCACTTATCACCCTTATTATTCTTACTTGTGGCTAAAAGGCTGAGTAGAATTATTAAAGAACAAAAAATACTTGGCATGATCAAAGACATTAAATTGGAAAAATACTTGGTTGGGATTCATTTACTATTTGCAGATGATATACTCCTATTTGAAAATGGTGCCTAAAGAGAAGCAATAAAATATACAAAGTTGTTATATTTATATTGTGTTGCCACAAGAACGGAAATAAACCTCTAGAAACCATATATATATTTTAATAGACTACAACCAAGACAAGAAGAAGTAGTGGTAAGGATTTTTGGCTTGAATCTAATTAATTTTGGCAAAGGTAAAAAATATTTAGGGTTTATTCTAAATCCAAATAATTATGGATACCAGGATTGGATTTGGTTATACAATAAAGTGAAAAAATGGTAACTCCATGGTGCAATAGATGGTTATAATTGGAAGGGCATTTGACACTCGTTAAATTAGTTTTGGAAGCCATTCTAGTATTTTGGCACTCTATGGATTATATTCATGTTAAAATAGTGGAAAAAATAAGGAAGAAATGCTTCCATTTTATTTGAACAAGAATAATAGAAGGATTCAATATCTTTGGTTAAATGAAGGATGTAGGCTTAAGAATATACATAACTTCGAGAAAGCAGTAGTTGCCAAGAGTCTTTAGAGATTGATAACTAGTAAAGGAATATGACATGAGGTTATCAATGAGAAATATTTATGTTCCATGTCATTTGAAGAGTGGATTAGAATTCCTATCAAGCCAATGACCAATGCAACTATCATTTGGAAAGCATTAGTGAAGGCTTTCCCATTAGTGGTTATTTTTTGGTTTAGAAAATAAGAAAAGGAAATAAAGTAAGGATAGAAAAAGAACCCTAACTGGGGAATAGAGGGAATTACCAACTATATCAAAATTTAGTAGAAAATCTAAATAGATAGGGCTCAAAGTGTTAGCAGATGTAGCATCTATGAACATAACAAATTTATGGAATCAAGGGTGGCTTTTAGCAGAAGAATAAAATTTGGAAGGAAATGAGGTTGAAAAAAGGAGCAAGTATACAAGGGATTTGACAAGGGATTTTATAATATCGAGTCAAGAAGACTCTTTAGTATGGTCAAAGAAACCAACTTGAGGATAGTTTACAACTAAATATGGATACAGGGCAATATTTGAAGATAATAATGAGGAGGTCCTTTGGCGGTGGAGAAATATTTGGAAGGTGAAAGCACCCTTGAAAATCATAATTGTTTTCTAGGTTAGATTTAGCTAAGAAGATATTAACATGGGATGTTCTACAAAAGAGATCTTGACAGGGTCCAAGTTAATGCAATTTGTGTAAAAAGGAAGAAGAAATAATAGATCACCTACTAGCTAACTATGACTTTTCAAGAGAAATGTATATTCTATCCATGGCTAATGAGAAGAGACGGTACCCAACAAAGAAATATGTTGGATAATATGCAACAATGATTCAAAGACAAAGGTTTAATGTAATACATGTGCATTCCATTAATAGTGGCATGAGGTCTATGGTTGGCAAGAAATTTTATGTTGTTTGAGAGCAAGAAAATTCTACCTATACAAGTTCAAGCTCAGATCAAATATACTTTTGAAGGCATAAAAAAGCCCAAAAATTAAAGGAAATAAGACATGTTGGAAGTTTAACACTAGATATTGCAGTCTTGGGCATTTTTTGATGGAGCTTGTCAATATAATCTAGATAGATGCAGGGAAGGAGGAGTGTTATATCAGGATGAAAACCACAAATTCACTTTCAAAGTAGATCTTGGTGAATGTACCAATAATGTGGTAGAGTGGAAGACTTTGATATTTTTTTTAAGAATAACATGGAACAAGGAATAACAAAACTTCAAGTATTTGGTGACTCAAAATTGGTGGTGGATTGGGCTTTAGGTTTAGTAGGGATGCAAAATTTGATACTTAGGCCTTATTATGAGCAAGTGAAATTACTAGAAGCATCATTTACAAAGATATATTATAAACATATTTACAAAGAACTAAATGAGGAAGCAAACAATCTATCAAAATTTACCTTGGATATTCCACTTAGTACTTGGTTAAAAGAAGACATAGTATATGGGACTATGATTCCACCACAATCTATACCCTTTTGATACTTTTTTTCCTTTGATAGAAGTTGTGGTTTAGGATACCTTTCATGTTTCTTTTTTATCTTTGGATAATTAAGGTCATATATAAAAGATGACTGATGGCTATAGGGTTGAAGTACCAAAATGACACTCTATAAGATGACTGAAGGCTTACAATAGATTGTTATTATTGTAAAATATTTGATTTAGTAAGCCTTATATGAGAGTATAAAAGACCCATCTCATTTTAATTTTTCTTCAAACTTTGAAATAAAATTTATAGATTTTTCCAAGGGAAAAAATATAAGCATATAAAAATAAATAAAACATATTTTATTTATGTATATGTATATTTTTAAATATATTTTTGATCCCATCTTCAATTATATATGAGTGGAGTATAATAAAAATTATTTAAATGTATTTAGGCAATTAGAACTTATGATGGATGTTAAATTTACTTTAATGGAGTCTTGTAAAAACACCTCAATGGTAAAAGGCATTAGGATTTCTTAAAGGAGACACAAATTTAATTCACAAAGAGGGTGGCCTATGATGTGCCCTCAAATTTTTAACGTCTTCAAAAGAAAAAAAATTATTTTAATGAAACTTAAATGATATGACAAGATTTTATTACTTATGTATTGGTTATGTAGCAAAATAACTGAACACAATAAAGATAAACATAGAAAAGAGAGAAAGAGAAGATTGTCAAGAAAATGTTCCTTTGTATTGATATTTGATGCAATATTATAATGAATTTTGAATTGCTCCAAATGTGTTGGGGGTAATGTTACAATGTTTCTTTCTCTTTATCATATATAATGCTTCAATAATGGAAATGGGTGGGGGCTTCCGAATCTTCAGTGGACTCTGTGTTCTTTGATCTTCATCTACAACTTCAAAGGGGTGAGTGGGCTTCTTATATCCAATGTGGGGACGACTCTAGCTTCAGAATCTCTCTAAGATACCTACTTTCTACACACACATGAAAAGACAAACGAGGAATTAGTAGCACCTATATACAAAGCTAAAAATCATGCAAATACAAAAATCTCAACTAAAATATGCAGAAAACAAAGAAACATAAACAAATGTCTTGTTGTAGATAATATTCGTGTGCTCTAATTCCAAAAACCTACAACCACAGAAAACATAGATCAGTAAATTAAATTTATGCAAGGAAAAAACAAATATAACCCTTAGGGGTCCCACCCTGATCGCCATTTTCTGTAGAAAAATAATTGAACACAACAAAGATAAACACAGAAAAGAGAGAAAGAGAATATTGCAAAGAAAATATTCCTTTGTATTGATATTTGATACAATGTTACAATGAATATTGAATTACCCCAAATGTGTTGGGGTAAAGTTACAATGCTTCTTTCTCTTTCTAAGATACAATGCTTCGTTAATGGAAATGGGGGGCTTCTGAATCTTCAATCAACTCTGTGTTCTTCACTCTTTAGATACAAATTTAAAGGGGTGAGTGGGATTCTGCTATCCAATGTGGGGACCACTCCATATTCAGCATCTCTCCAAGATACCTGCTTATTGCACACACATGAAAAGACAAACGGGAGTTTAGTAGCACCTGTATATAAAGCTAGAAATCATGCAAATACAAAATCCTAAACTAAAATATGTAGAAAATAAAGAAACATAAACAAACTTCTTATTGCAGATAATACTTACTGATCACACTCATGGTGTTTTTGAATTTGAAAAACTGTGAACACGCAGTCAAGACTAGTGAACTGCGTCGGGTAATGGAGGAACCATGCAAGGGTGGTTTTTACTATGTAACCACGAACATATGATTTAGATTGAGTGATAAATTACTATAAAAAATGACCTTCAGGTTTCAGATCTCTCCTCTTCTCAGAATACATGTGATTTCCTAGTTCAATTTTAGCATCCTGATAGTGTGTGTACTTAGCCTCCTTTAGTTGATAGGGTTAAAGTGTTTTTATAGGCCCCTTAGGGTTTTGGAAGGAAATGAGAGGTGGAAAGATAGGATTACCAAGTGGTAATCTAGGGATTCCAAATGGAGGGGGCAGTTAGAGTAACTCACCTAGGGTGTCTCACTTAACTGGGGTTATGTGGCTGCAAGTGGAGAGAGGTGTAAGGGTTACCCCATGTGAAGGGATAAAGGGGACAAGAGTGTATGATATGTGGTAATGTGGGGTAGTGAGGTGGCTAGGACACATGTCTATTGGGTAGACAGGGTATCCTAGGCTGATTTTCTAGATCTAATGAATCAAGAAAATAGGATAATGTGTAAGATTTTATATATCTAAGTCTAAACTTAGGTATATGATTTTATTATGCATGATTTGATGTGGGGTGTCAAATGTAATTTTGTGGATGCCTAGGTTTTGGTGTCTACAGATACCCTTTTTGTACCATATTGTGTAAAACATAATGCGGTACAAAAAAAAGAGACCTATCTTTATTGGATGGATGAATGGAATCAAATATTCTTGATGCTAAAAAATAAATGATTTTTTTTTTTAATTTTAATTTTTTTTCTTACCCCCTCAATTGGCGAATGGGTAAAGGATGAAACCCATGAGCCAATTGACAAAATTTATATGATGAAAGGAGGTGGATGGTTTAATGAATTTGATTTGATGTATGTAAATGTATGACTTTGAATCAACTTGATGCCCCAAGTTTGGGATGGTTTGTGTTGTTGCAAATTTGCCTTTGGTTCGATGATGCTCAAAATGCTGTGGTAAAACCGTCAACTACATTTGTGAGCTCGTGAGTCCAACTACTATTAGTCACTCCTATGTATTAAAGCTAGTACACTAAGACCTTGATACTCAAGTTATTTTTTATTATACCAAATTTGAATTGATTATTTTTTTCTTTTGTACCCAACGGAAGGGGTTTAAGGATAACCTTGTGCAAATTTGATTGAATATATCCAAGTTCGATTATTGGGGTTCCTATTTGATTTAATGCCCTAGTAATTTTATTTGGATAAGTATCCTTATGGTGATCTACCCATCCGATCGGATTGCATGGATTGCTAGTCATTGCAATCGCCAGGTGTATAGGGTAATCCACTAGATACAAGGTTCACTAAATGATGCGATGATGATGTTTGTGAAAATTCATGATGATGAATATGAAATTATGAATTTGGTTGTTTTTGAGAGGGTGTTTATTGTTTGTTTTTGTTTTTTAAAATGAAAATGAAATACATGAACTATTGTTTTTTGGAAATGAAAATTAAATGCATGAACTATGTTTTTTTTTTTTTATGTATATGAAATGAGGCAGTGATGATGGAATGAATGATGAATGATATAATCTAATGATCATTTGGTATGCTTTAGACTTTTTCTTGATCAACTATTTCTTATCACTTAATTAGGGGCACTAACATGTGGTATTCGTAAATGTATAATGATATGTAATAATGTAGATGATATTAGATGGTTTGGATAGATGATTTGTGGTTGTTTTGCAAAGACTCAAACATCCTAGTGGTCTCAAACAAACTCGTTTATGATCTCATAAATATTCATGATGCTAAGGTTGTCCTAGTATTTTCATATTTCTCAAGGACCAACTATGTGTGCAATTATTATTCATTTCTCATTGTGATTTAGGTCAAACTAATAAATTGTGTTGTATGCCAATAAGCTAGCTCATCCATGATTGTCCATAGGTCTATAAAAAATAATATCGCTAACATGACAGACGTGGTGCCACACATAAGGATACCTCATTTCCAGGAAGGATTCATTCAGCCCATTACTACAATGAGGATCATCCCATGATTTTTGAGATACTAAGAGTTCTAGGGATTCAAGGTCCTTCCCTTCATTTATTGCTTTGGATTTTGAAATTTTGATTTTTGAGTTTGCTCATTTTGTAATGGAGCAACATGCATTTTAATTATTTTTTAGATACTTTCTTGTTTTGAGGAAGAGCAAGGGGAACTTATTTCTTTGAGATATTTTTTAGGATACTTGCTTATTTTGAGGAAGAGCAAGGAATTTTTATTCCCTTTGGAATGCTTTTGGGATACTTGTTCACTTTGAGGAAGAGCAAAGAGATTTTTTTTTTTTGGAAGAGTGAAGGAGGATCTTGTCCTTTTCAACTCTATAACATTCTAGACCATGCGCTTAATTGGATGAGCATGAGAAACCTTTTCCTAATGGAAATAGTAACTTTTGAATTTATTATTTATAAGATTCATAATGTTTTTGAATGTGTTTTGATGTGTGTGGTCCAAGAGGAAACTTGATTGACCACAAAAAACTTACTGCTTCTAAAGATTGTTTAATTTTAAATTGAGGTTGCTCAAAACACTAGGAGTGGTTGAGTGATTGAAAAAAATTGATTTTTCTTGTGATTGATGTGGCATGTAATGTTTCGTAATACTTTCCTTGCAACATTTTGAAAATTAAAAGATGCACACAAAATAGTCAGTGGCCGCATAATCATTGTGTCAAAAATTTTGAGTATATTGTGTTGTCATTGATGTCAAAGGATTGATGTCATAGGTTGATGACATTGGTTTTCATTGATGTCAAAGGAAATATAGGTAAAAATAATCTTCAAAGGGTACATCAGGCAATGTGGGAACAAGAAGAAGATAAGGTTCTTCATGGTTGTGTGAGCAAGAAAAAGACAAGGCATTCTCCATGATGGTATTTTAAAAGGAAAAATAAAAGGTTTAATTGATTTACCATGGTGGTACTTGCAAAAAAAAAGAAAATGTTTCATGGTGGTAAAGACTTTACCTTAAGAAAAAGGCCCAAAGAAAAAAATAATAAATAATAATATTTAAATCTATATAGATTTAAAATATTATAATAATTAAAAATTAAATGGTGAGCACCAAAGGTTAAGGTTGAAAATCTAAAATTTCTCATGCATCGATGTCAAGATCCAAAGTAGACATTTGCATATATAAGGCAGGTAAATTGCAATGCTAAGTAGCAAAAAAAATAAATTCAAAAATCGTGTGCCTTCGTGATTCATTCATTCGTGGCAGGGTAGGAGAAGAAGACAAGGGATAGGTTCATGTTTTGAGGTAGAGCGCATGGAAAAGTAGAGGGATCAATGAACGTTGGTTCCATAGAGGAAACTAGCCCAAATGGTAGAACCATTGATGCTAAGGAGTGGTAGAGGGAAGATCTCAAGTTCAAGACATAGTGAAGGCAGTGTGATAGAGTTGTTGTTCGTGAAGGTTTTCACATCAAAAATTGTGTATAATATGGAGTGCATGTACTTTGAGTTATGTGTGAGTGGCTAGCCCATGCGGTAGCCTAGCTAAGTGCTAGGGCATGGGCTAGTAAGGAATGTCAGCTTGAATCACAGTGGCAAAAAAAAAGTGGGCACATTTGTTTTTGAAATAAATATTTGCCAAAGTTTAAGGTATGCGCTTGCTTAGGGAGTCATAAGACCATCATTTTATTTTTAATTTTTGAATTAAAAAAGGGGATAGCATGGAGTTTATAATTCATATTGTTAGTGCTATGTGTGGTGCATAAAATAAAGTAATGTTATAATATTCATGTTGGAAGTTTGAAGTGGATTGAAATATTTTATTTCAAGTAAGAGGTATAAGGTGTATATGGCAATTTTATGGATGTAATTTGTGCCTTGTTGTGTTGAATATCATTTTACAAGAATAAGAGTAATAAGGTGTGATAGTGGCTTGATATTTTATTGTGATTCTTGCATGGTGAAAGGATAATGTGAGAGGTTTTTTTTTAGTGTTAATGCTTCATATTTAATAACAAAAGAAGGGTCATAGAGCATCATTTTAAGATTTCATTGTGCACATATTTTTGAGAAAAAAGTTCATGTGGAAGTTTTAAGAAAGTACTTTGCTATCTAATCCTTGAAGTGGCATTAGAAAAATTGCTTGTTTGTGAGATAGGTTCTTGAGGGCACTTCTTCATCAAATCAAACTAAGAGGTATGAGAGCATGACAAAAATGATTATGGCTTCACCAAGAGGAACTTCAAGTCATTTGCACTTCCAAGAACTACAATGTCAGGTGTTACGAGTGCAAAAATATTGGGCATAAGGCTAAGTGGTGTAGAACATAGTTTCCAAAACTTCTAGAGTCAAGCAAGAATAGGGACATCAAAAGGATCAAAAGTATATGATTACAAAGGTGTCAAAAAATAAGGTTGAAAAAGAAAAAAATCATTGTATGCTGGGAGTAGAGATACTCCCACCCCAAAATTAATCACCTCAAGGAGAGGAGGTGGGAGGGTGCTGAGCTAAGAGTCTTATATTTAGCCCCAAAGGAGTCACTTTGCCATTGATGCCAAAGGGGGAAATATTTGAGTAAGGGGGAGAGCATTCAGTCAGGGGAGCAATTTCTCAGGGGGAGCATATTTGGAATCCAGTGGTTGGAAAAAGAATTTTTAGAAAGGGTTGCCATCAGTGACAAATGGAGAGATTGCTAGAAATTTTGAGTATATTGTGTTGTCATTTATGTCAAAGGATTGATGCCATAGGTTGATGACATTGGTTTTCATTGATGTCAAAGGAAATATAGGTGAGAATAATTTTCAAAGGGTACATGAGGCAATGTGGGAGCTAGAAAAATATAAGTTTCTTCATGGTTGTGTGAACAAGAAAAATACAATGTATTATCCATGGTGGTATTTGCAAAGGAAAAATAAAAGGTTTAATTGATTTACCATGGTGGTACTTATAAAAAAAAATGTTTCATTGTGGTAAAGACTTTATCTTAAGAAAAATGCCCAAAGAAAAAAAAAATTATAATATCTAAATCTATCTAGATTTAAAATATAATAATAATTAAAAATTAAATGGTGAGCGCAAAAGGTTAAGGTTGAAAATAGAACATTTCTTATGCGTTGATGTCAAGGTCCAAAGTATACATTTGCATATATAAGGTAGGTAAATTGAAATTCTAAATAGCAAAAGAAATAAATTCAAAAATCATGTGCCTTCATGATTCCTTCATTCACGACAAAGTAGGAGAAGAAGACAAGGGATAGGTTCATGTTTCAAGGTAGAGCGCATGGACAAGTAGAGGGGGCAGTGAACTTTGGTTCCATCTAGGCAGCTATCCTAGATGGCATAACCCCCAATGCTAAGGAGTGGTAGAGGGGAGGTCTCAAGTTCGAGATACAATGAAGGCAGTGTGATAGAGTTTTTGTTCATGAAGGTTTTTGCATAAAAAATCATGCATAATATGGAGAGCGTGTGCTTTGAGTTCTATGTGGGTGGCTAGCCCATGTGGTGGCCTAGCTAAGTACTAGGGCATGGTCTAGCAAGGGACATAGTTTTAAATCACGATGACAAAAAAAAAGTCGACACATTTTTTTTGAAATAAATATTTGCCAAAGTCTAAGGTATGCACTTGCTTAGGGAGTCATAAGGCCATCATTTTGTTTTTAATTTTTGAATTAAAAGGGGGACAACATGGAGTTTATAATTCATATTGTTAGTGCTATGTGTGGTGCATAAAATAAAGTAATGTTATAATATTCATGTTGGAAGTTTGAAGTGGATTGAAATATTTTATTTCAAGTAGGAGGTATAAGGTGTATATGGCAATTTCATGTGTGTAATTTGTACCTTGTTGTGTTGAATATTATTTTGCAAGAATAGGAGTAATAAGGTGTGATAGTGGCTTGATATTTTATTGTGATACTTGCATGGTGAAAGGAGAATATGAGAGGTTTTTGTTGAGTGTTAATTCTTCATATTTAATAACAAAATAAGGGTCATAGAGCATCATTTTCAGATTTCATTGTGCACATCTTTTTGATGAAAAAGTTCATGTGGAAGTTTTGATAAAGTACTTTGCTATCTAATCCTTGAAGTGGCACAAGAAAAATTGGTTGTTTGTGAGATAGGTTCTTGAGGACACTTCTTCATCAAAGAAAACTAAGAGGTATGAGAACATTACTCCTTATTTGAGGTGTTTAGTTGGGCATATATTTTGATGTTATAAGGAGGAGATATAAGGATTAAGTTCATGTGCATTGTTGGAAATATTTGAGATAGGATTTGTGCTTCATTGTTTGAACTCCATTTTTGAATGAGATTGGATACACTTGAGCTAGGGTTTGTGAAACAAGTTGTGCTACATGGTTTGTGCTTCATTGTTGAAAGAGAGTGGAAGTACTTGTGCTAGGATTGAGACCAAGTTTGTACATCATTGTGAAACATTTTAAGAAGTGGTTTGAAAGATATTGAAAGTAACCGTGAAGTGTTTGAGATCAATTTTGTGAAGGAAATTTGTGTTGAAAGCAAATTTACAAGAAATATAGACCAATTTTGTGAAGCAAAGTTATACACCAATTTGATTTTATTTAAAAGGAATTTTGCAAGAGGTAGATATTGGATTAGATGAAAGCAAGATTTGTGAATGTGAAGAACATATTGGATATTTGATAGTACATATCATTCTCTATATATTCCAAAGGTTAAACAAATTTTGGCTAGAATATATCTAAATTGCTTTAAGTTAAAGAAATCACATTGAAGATTAGACAAAGCACTTGGTAGCACTATTATGCAAGATCTGGAAATAGATGAACATTATTTTGTATGCATGATTTGGAGAAGAGTTTTTGATGAGCAAATTGAGTATATACTTTGAGTAGTTTTTGAGCATGTGTTTTGAGAAAGTCTTATGAGAAGACTTGAAACAAGTTTGAGGTAGATTTGAACAAGTCTTTTGAGAAGGATTGAAGGCATATTTGAGCAAGACTTGTGAGAAGACTTGAAATAGATTTGAGGTAGATTTGAGAAAGTATTTTAATAAGGATTGAAGTCATATTTGAGTAAGTCTTGTGAGAAGACTTGAAGCAGAATTGAGGTAGATTTGAGCAAGTCTTGTGAGAATACTTGGGATAGAGTTGAACAGATTTGAGGGAAGAATTGAAGCAGATTTGTGCATGTAACGTGTGTAGATTTGGATATATTTATGAGCATATATAGAACATTTTTGTTAACCTTGTAACGAGGTTTGGTGCAGATTTGAGACAGATATTTGTGAGTAGAGTTGGAGCAAATTTGTGCTAATATTGTAACGAGGTTTGGTGTCGATTTGAGATACATTTGTGAGCAAAGTCAAAGTAGATTTGTGCTAACCTTGTAATAAGATTTGGTACAGATTTTAGACATAGATTTATGAGCAAAGTTGGAGCAAATTTGTGCTAACCTTGTAATGAGGTTTGGTGTAGATTTGAGATAGATATTTATGAGTAGAGTTGGAGCAGATTTGTGCTAGCCTTGTAACAAGGTGTGGTGCAGATTTGAGGCAGATATTTATGAGTAGAATTAGACTAGATTTGTGCTAGTCTTATGATGGGTTTTGGTGTATATTTGAGACATAGTTGAGATAATACTTTGGAGTAGACTAGAGTAGAGGGTATAGAGTTCTCATGTGGAGAGAGATCAACAAACTAGAGCAAAGGGGATATATTTATTTAGTGGAGAGAGATCCACGAACCAAAGCAAAGGGGATAGAGTTCTCCTGTGGAGAGAGATACATAAACCAGAGCAAAGGGGATAGATTTCTCCTATGGAGAGAGATCCACAAACCAGAGTAAAGGGGGTTGAGTTATCCTTTGGATAGAGGTCCATAAACATTGTAATAGGGAATTGATTCCCAAGAGATTTTTTGAGAAAATTTAGAAGAAATATTTTCTCCATGGACGTAAGCAACACTGGGTGAACCATGTTAAATTTGTGTCTCTCATGTGTGTGATGATTTGTGCATTGCTTTGTTATTGCTATTGATATTGCAATTGATAACATTAGATAATATTATTTGGGAAAGAAAAGTAATTTTTGATCTTATACTGTTCACTCCCCTCTCCATATAAGCTTGTGTTCTTCACATTATTGATAACAATTATATGGTATTTATCCTATTTTATTTAAGCACATTAATCACCAAAATATTATAATAAAAGTTGCACATTTTTGTGATTGATGGATCACTGCATGATATAATATACCATTAATTAAGGTAATAAGATATAGTGGACCAGTGATCATCCAAATTAACCAAATTATCCTTAATGTGATGAATGGTAAAAAAATACCTAAAATGCACATATGTAATGTAGGTGGAATATATTCCAACGATTGTTTCTAGAGAGATGAATGAGTATTTGATGGGTCCAATTTCCCTTGAGGAGTTGGAAAATGTTGTATTCAAGATGAAAAAAGGAAAAGCCCCAGGTCCAGAAGGATTCTCGATTGAGTTTTATCAGGAGTTTTGGGATTTAATCAAATTTGATCTTTTGGAGGTGGTCCATGAGTCCCAAAAGAACAAACAGATGCTAAGGGCCCTAAATGCTACATTTGTGGTGCTTATACTCAAAAAAGAGGGAGTAAATTCCTTGGATATGTTCAGGCCTATTGCTCTCTACAATGTTGTGTATAAGATCATCACAAAAATTATTGGTGAGAGGCTAAAGATATGGTTGAGCAAAATCATCTCTGAGGAGCAAGAAGGGTTTGTTGCTGGCTGATAAATCTTGTATGGGGTTGTTATTTCTACAGAAGCTATTCACTCTATGGAAACTTCTAAGGAGAAAACTATGTTCATTAAGTTGTACATGGCCAAAGCCTATGATCGTGTCAGATGGTCATTTCTTTAGAAAGTTCTTGTTGCTTTTGGATTTGAGGAGGAATGGATTAGATGGGTGATGATCTGTGTTTCTTCTTCCTCATTATTTGTTCTTGTTAATAATAATCCATTAGAGCTGTTTCAGGCCTCAAGGGGATTGAGGCAAGGAGATCCTTTATCTCCTTATTTGTTTATCATTATGGTAGAAGGGTTGGGAATATTTCCCAAGTCTCAAGTCATGCAGGGTCTCATTCAGGGGTGGAAGTGGGATAGTAGTTTGCCATCTCTTTCCCACCTTCAATTTGTTGATGATACTACTTTTTTGGGAGTTGCCACTATCAGGGAAGCTGGAAATATTAGACAGTCTCTTGACATATATCTTGGTGCTTCTGGACAGTTAATTAATGAGGAAAAGTCTTCTATTTTCTTCTTCGCCCTCCTCTTATTCAAGCCAGAATTGCTCACATTCTAAGATTCCAGGTTGGCACTCCCCCCTTCATTTATCTTGGTATTCCAATTTCATCTCACCCTCTACCTAGATCTTCTTGGTAGTTTATGCTTGATAAGTTTAGAAGGAAGGTGAATCACTGGACTTTAAGATGGCTATCCACTACAGGTAGAGTGTTACTTTTAAAATCAATTGTTCAAGCTTTACCCATTTATAGATGTTTTGTACAAATAGCTCCCTCTCACTTCATCAAGGTCATGGATGCTTTATCAAGACAATTTTTATGGTCTAGAAAACTTGATTAATCTAAATGGAGTTTGGTTAGGTGGGATTCTATATGTAGGTCGATGCAAGAGGGAGGCCTTGGGTTGCGACATATAGCTCTTTTTGGGCAGGCTTTGGCTGCAAAACTTTATTGGAGATGATGTACCTCTCAAGATTATATTTAGGCTAAAATATTATCTTTTAAATGCTTGAGAGGTATTTCTGAGGCTGAAATACCTAGAGTTAGCTTGGTTGGGAAAGGTTCAGTTATCTGAGACACTCTGAAAAGAGGATCTAATTTAATCAAGCAGGGTTTGTTCTGGATTTGCAATCAGGGATCAAATGCTCTTTTTTGGGAGGATTCTTGGGATGGCCACCCTCCTATTTTGAATCAATATCCTAGGTTACATTCCCTAAGAATTTTTTCTTGGAATCAGACTGGTATTGTGTGGAGGACTTTAAAAAAATCATCTTTTGGAAATATGGAGATGTACAGGTGGAAAGATCTGCAAGAATGGCCCCAGGGGGGACTGGCCAAGGACAGAGATGTGCTTGCTCTTATTATTATGGGGAGACCTTGTTCTTCATTGAGGGGTAAAGATATTCTGGCTTGGAACCCTGATCCTAAGGGAACCTACTCGATAGCCTATGGTTATTAGGTTCTTGATAAGCAAAAGTATGGGAGTCTTCCTATCACTTGGTGGAAAAAGGTGTGGAACAAAATTGCCTGGCCAAAATGTAACTTCTTTCTCTGGATGGTAGCTCGTAATAAATGCCTCACTTGGGATAATGTGAGGAAGAGAGGATTTCAGGGTCCCTCTTTTTGTGTCCTTTGTAGTAAGAATGAGGATGACTCTTCTCATTTATTTTTCCAATGCTCCTTTTCCAGAGACATTTGGCACCGTTGGTGGAGTGCCTGGAACCATCCATGTTTTCATGTGTTGTCCCTGGTGGAGTTTTGGAGTAGTCTAGGCAGACCTTCGGCCAAGGTCCCCTTCCTTCGGGTGGCTTGGAATTTGGGCCCTTATTGCATCATCTGGAAAATTTGGCTCGAATGAAATTGGCGCATATTTTAGGGCAGTTATTTGGCTATTCAACAAATCTAGAAAATGATCATGTATATGGTTCTGAAAACCATCCATAGCAAATGTGATGTGGACCCTCTTTTGGATTCTAGGGAGGAGAAGATACATAAATCCCTTGGTCTCTTTAGGGATGGTGTGAACTCTTCTAGCCCTAGTAGGGTTCCTCAAATCAGCAAGAAGGTTAGGAGAGATGGTAGGTGGATGCCACCCCCTAGAGGAGTTTTAAAAATTAATACTGATGGATCTTCTAAGGGTAATCCTAGACATGCTGGCATTGGTGGTGTTGGGAGAGATTCTACTGGTGGTGTCAATTTTTTCTTTTCCATTTATAAAGGTGTTCACTCCAATAATTTTATGGAAGCTCTTGCAATTCTTGAGGCCTTGCGGAGGGGGTTTTATCTTGGCTGACATAGGATTATCTGCGAGTTTGACTCTCAAATTATGGTTAATATTTTAAACAGTAAAAGGGTGGAGGAAGTTAATTGGCAGTTGGCCTTTGTAGCCGTTCAGATTCTCAAAATGAGTGAAGAGTTCAAATTTATATCCTTTGTGCATATTCCAAGGGAATGGAATGTGGTTGTTGATTACCTGGCCAAAAGGGCTTCTAAGCTACTGGATCCTTGGAGTATCGATAATTGGGAGAGTCTCCCATTTGGGGACTCTCAACGCCTGTGGGAGTTGATCCACAAGGATGTATAGACTTAATGTGGTTTATTCTTGTTGTCTTTTTTGGGTGTCATTCTAGTCTAGTGGGTTTAGTCTGTTTGGCTATTTATTTGAGTCCTGGTTGGAAGCTCAAATGTACTTTGTAATCCAAAATTTTTATCAATAAATTTTTACCCCTCTATTTTAAAAAAATGTAGGTGGAATGTATGGGTAGATGTATAAAATGCAAATGTAGTTTTGTTTTGTGTGTTTTTACCTTTTGTTTTTTTAAGCCATGTATATATAATGATTTTAACTTGGCTTAGGTTGTTATTGTGAAAGAAGTAACTGAAATATGGGTTGATTGATATGAAATATTCTGATGTAGTACTCATATTTCTCATCAATGGGTACTATGGAGGTCACATATTCAAAATCATCGAAGGTGATAGATAGGACATCAAATTCCCCCCATCTTCCTCATAGTCATCATCAGAGATATAATCATCAAAAATGTAATCAATCATATCTATGGAATGTAGTCTCTAGAAAAATCTCATTTAGATAAGGTACAAAATCAAGGTTTAAATGCTCGTCATCACTGTCCTCGTTATTTTTTTCTCTCCTCATCCACTTCTTCTAACTCAAGTTTGAGTCATTGGAATGTATGTTTGAAAGAAAATTTTGAGTTAGATGGCTTATATCCTAGGCCAGAGCAATCGTGTGCTTCTCGATATCAAGGATTAATAATGTGATGTGGACCCTGTTCATGTCATCCAAGGCCATATCCCTGCCAGTTAAACCTATGAAAATATTGCAAAGAGAAATATAGGTTGGATAGATATTCTAAATTGGCACAAAACTCTTGTAAGGATTCCTCATTAGGAGGAGGTATATCGAATGAAGAATCCACTCTCCCATATCCAAAGTTGATTCTGTTTGGCTAGGAAACCATTGTGTATACTGCACCTATAAATGTGGGTCGCATGGGCGACCATAATATTTGACTAACTAGATAGATGGTGTAACTATGACACTCTCAACAATGTACTCACCAATACCTAGATTGGTGAGATGAACTACAACTTGGGTTGATTGGCATGTGGATGGCTCATATGATGAGGTGGGTGCTTCAATGGTAGCTTGCAACTCAGGTGGAGGCAATGTCTCCTCTAGGATAGGTGATCCTATCTGCAAGATGATGGGTGGTGAAACTTGATGTGGATTAGGCTTGATGTAGTTGTTAGTGGTTTATGGAGGTGGATTAAATAGTGCTAAAAATGTGAATGGTGTTTGTGAAGTGGGAGGTGTGGCTAATGAAGTGGATGATTGATTAGCTGGATGATCGGGTGTGATGGAAAAGTGAAATGAGTTAGGCAAAGGTTGAATTGAGTTGATGTTCTTGGATGCAAAAGTAGGATCAACTATCGACAAGGTATCTAGGATGGGTGCTTTTGATGAAGTGATGTTAGTTGGTGCGGTGAGATGATGAGAGAACAAATTGAAAGGTGGGTGGATGGAAGCAATGGCTCATAGGGATTTGATATCAAGTTGCAATACTTGAAAGTCTCAGCGCCATCTTGGATGCAATGGAATTTACTCTCGTGTAAATATTTCAAATATTGGTGCAATTTCGAGGGCACACACTTCATCTCCCCGATCCAAGGGCATCCAAGAAGTATGTTATGTTGCATATACCCTTCCAATATGTGGAAGAGTACATGGATAGTATTCACCCCCATGGTGACAGGTAGAACTACATTCCCCACAGTGGAACATAAAGCATTATTAAAGGCCCTTAAGGTGAAGGTGGATGATGTGATATGGGATGATGGTAGGTTTAGATGCTTGATGGCGGGTGTGATGATGAGATTTATGGAGGAGCCGATATAAATGAGCACTCTCTTAAAGGGATTCCTGTCAATATGAGCCACAATATGCAATGGAGGATAAAGTTGGTATGATGATACTCTCTTTTCCTCAAGATCATAGAATGCTATTGAGAGCTCCATGCATTTTTGGATACTCCCCATGAAAGTGTTGAAGGCATTAGGGTAGTTTGATCGCACTTCAATGGAATTTAGGATTTCCATAAACACATTACGATGTGTGGAGGATTGTTGAATTAGCTCATATATTGATAGTTTTGCTGATGCTATTCTTAGGCTCTACATAAATCGACTTCTTAGGGTGATGACTGAATAAGATGGATGATTTAGATTATGGATGGGTAGAGGTGGAATGGATGGACCTAGTTGTATGGGCACACTAGGTTGTGTTGTAGGAGCTTGTTTTGCTTGTATTGTGTGATTTGCATGTCTTTGCCCGTGGGTGACCACACTGATAGCCCTTATGAAACCTTGGTATAGTTGAGACACATGGTTAACTTGGTTGAGAGGAACTGTGGAAGTCGATGCTCCCATTACTTATTGATTAACCTCATGATGAGGCAAATGTATCTATATATCCCAAGGTTCTGATTAGTTTGGGCTAATAGATGATTGAATTTGATTCTCCCCATTTCTAATAAATCTTGCACAACACCTTTAAAATTGTAGTAAGTTTTTATGTCATGACATTTTTTTCGATGATAGATGTAGTATAAATGCTCTTTGTAGCCTTTTGATTTTTGCTTACTCAGGTATTCGGGTTTTATATCGAACAATGTGAAAACCTGTGCTGCATACAACTTCTAGAAAAAATATGAGTAAGGTTCCTGCTATGGGGCGTAATTGCATTTGGGTCTAAACTAACACTGTTGCCTCTCCATAGGTTGAGTTTGGTTTTGTGCCTGCTATGGAGGTGGAACTGCTTGATAATTTAGTTGTTGCAGTTACTATTGTTGTTATTGGGATTTTTGTACTTGGACTTGGGCTTGTTGAATTGGTTGTGATAGTTGGCCCAAGACTATCTGATTAACCTGAGCAACCTTGGACTAATCGTGGTTATTCCCCTTTTGGTTCTTAGTTTTCCATTATTTATTCTTAGGCTTGATCTCACTCTCTTGAATATTTATTTCCTCTATCACTCTGGCCTAGGCAAGTTCCTCTTTTAATGTTATGTATTATTTCAATTGTAGTAATAGAGAGATAGGTTTGGCACAAATTTTTGTAAATATTCTTATTAACTCTATCATGAGGAGGGAGAATGTTAATTTGATCATGATTGACCTCCAACAGTTGTCAAAATCATGGACCAAATCATCATAATATTATTTCAAATTAAGTAGATTGATCAATGTGGTCTTCTTTCTAACATTTAGGACGAATCACTCTAGGAATTGGTTTGAAAGTTTCTCAAAAGTGTAAACACTTTGATGCGGTAGGTGGTTATACCAATATAGGGTATCTCCCCCAAATATTTGAGGAAAGGTGTGGAGTATAAATGTATTATTGTTTCTAATCTTGAAACATGCATTATCAAATATGGTTACATGCTCTTGGGGGTTCTCATCCCCCTTGAATATATCAAGCTTTGACATCTAAATATTTGTTTGATAGGGTGGTGATGGTACCGAAGCATGGATCAGATGATTGAGTAGCTACCTCAAGGTAAGCTTTTGGTACTGCAAACCTGGTCTCTGCATGGTAAGACTATCAATATGGCTCTGCACAAATTGGAACTTAGGATCCTATAGGGGTTAAGACCCTAGTTTACTTGTTGTTGTTGGTAATACCGTGCATTGTGTGGGGTTCGAATGATGGGAGATGTTATCATGAAATTAATGATGATATGGTTGTTTATGAGGGATTTGATGGTGGTAAGGTGATGGAGGTACGATGGCCTACTGATTCTATGAGTTAGCATACATGTGATCAAGTAGGTTAGTTGTTATGGTAGTGGTTGGGGGTGCAATACCCAAGATGAATCTTGGATAAATGTGTGGGATTGATGGGATGTTGATGGTGGATTATGATAAATATTTTGACTGCTGATGTGGATCATGATTAATGATATGATTAGAATTATACAAGATCATTTATTGTAATTGCAAGAAGGTTTGTTGCATGGAAATCACTGATGATGTGGGTACAATCATGTATGAGGTGGATGGTTGGGCTAGTTGTAGGGAAACCATATTAGTATATGAAAATGGAGGGTAGGTAGAAAAATGTATTGTCACAGAATAGGGTATGATAGGATGCGTGGGGCCCACAGGAGCAATGGATGGAATGGATGTGGGGACCTGCTCTCAAAAAGCATATTCATGAAGGCTAGGTTAAACTCTTATGAGTGTGTGGAGGTAGGCTCCTGATGTAATGATGGCATTGTGCAAGGTGATATGGTAAGTGGTGGCAACGATAAAAAACCATACTAGCTACATTAAGGTACAACCTAACATCATCTATGTCCACAAGTGTGACACAACCATCCATCAGCATATGTGGCTCTCTTAGAAGTCTTAGGGATGGCAGTATGAGTAGCCCTTTGCATAACATCTAAATAGGGGTACCACTAGAGAGCCTGCTATTATGGCTTTATGACATAGTAGGGGCTACACTAACTTGCCCTACCATAGAAGTGTTAGGGGCTTGACAACTAACTCTGAACTAGTGCTAACTTTCTCGCCTAACCACGGGTCATTACCATACGATAAGGTGTGATGATGTGTGAAATGTAAATGTAGGTGTGTGAATGCGTGATGAAAGCACAATGTAAAACAACACTCAAAGAAAACAAAAAACCATATTTTTTTTCCTAAGTTTGCACAAAGTTTGATTTTTTTTGAGTTTTTGATTTTTGATTTTTTTTTGTAAAGGTTTTTTATTTTTGAAGTTTGTTTTTTCTTTGGAGAAAAAAAAATGATGTGCAAATATTTGTCTTAAATGATTCTACATATTTCACCTAGACACTCTCACACTCAACCTAGTGATGCAGTTCGAGTTGCAAAACCCACCAGGACTTGGAGATAAAAACAAAATCCTATGAGGGAGCCTAGGTCCTACTGATCCTCACCCAGAACACTGTGGTTAGTGATACACCCTCCGAAGAGGAATACCTACTATTTTCCATGGATAGAAAATTTATTGGAGTTGAACTTGGCCATGAATAGGTAAATAATATATGTTGGGGGTTGGTGATGAAGTCTAACCTTGTCCAACATTCACTTGAGTGTGTGAGTCTTTGTTATTTATCATGTGATATAAAAATATTATGCAATTTTGTTTTTTGCCTAATGTAGAAAGCAGAAAAAAGAGAACACAGACAAAAACAAATAAGGGGCTAAAGTTATTGATTTTAGGTAAGGTATGACAAAGTTATATTATTAAGGCCAATCATCGGTGGGCGATTGGTTTTGGTAAACCACATTTGTGTGGTTCATCAACTATGCGTACACGTTTAGGAAATACCAACCGCGGATGCATGGTTTTGACTAAGTAATAAAATAGATACAAAATCAGCCCGAACCCTGAATGTACCTAGACAATTTCTATCTAGGCTATGCATATGCTCTGTAAACTGATATATAATATAAATTCTTTGATTTTTTTCTTTATATATATATATATATATATTTTGAAATTTGAATATACGTAGCCTAAGACTCTAAATGAAAACAAGGGCAAACATGACTGAGACCCTTAATCTAGCCTAGATGCAATACTAAAACTAAAAATAGAAGGTCCGAAGTGTAGACCAATTGGTTCATACAAACCCCATAAGGGGGCGGAGGTCCAAGGTTAAAATATCGGGCCTCACTAGACTAAACGCTTGTCCCTTTCTTGGTGCTTTTAGTGGCGTAAAATATTTAAAATGATTGTGGCATGGTAGTTATAGGGGTGGAATGCGAGAAGATCTGTGTGGTGGTTTTCAGGGTGGACAACGTAGAATACTATGGTGGCCATAAAAGCTGGACAGCCTCCCTGGATTCGCAACGGCTACCGATTCCACCATGTAAAAAAAATAGAGGAAAAAAGGATTATTGGAGGACAAACCTATTATCCTTTCACCGCTCCTTCTTGTGCACTCAATTACTGATCTATAGTTCCATAGTGCTGCAACCGTCGATGCATGTTTCCTTAGGCATCCAACCATCGATGCTTGGTTTTGCAATTTTGTAACCATGTATGCGTGATTGCTTAGTCGTAGTGCCGAATAGAAATATGTTTCATATCCATCGATCTTGAATCTTTGCATGCTCAAATTCTAGAAACCTACAACCACAAAAAATACAGATCAAAAAATTAAATTTATTCAAGGAAAAAACATATAGAACCCTTAGGGAGTCCCACCATGATCACCATTTTCTATAGAAAAATAACTGAACACAACAAATATAAACACAGAAAAGAGAGAAAGAGAAGATTGCCAAGAAAATATTCCTTTGTATTGATATTTGATACAATGTTACAATGAATTTTTAATTACCCCAAGTGTGTTGGGGGCAATATTACAATGCTTCTTTCTCTTTCTAAGATACAATGCTTTGATAATATAAATGGGGGTGGGCTTTTTAAATATTCAATGGACTTCGTGTTCTTTGCTCTTTAGCTACAACTTCAAAGGGTTGAGTGGGTTTCTGCTATCCAATGTGGGGACCACTCCAACTTCAGCAGCTCTCCAAGATACCTACTTCTTGCACACACATGAAAAGATAAACAGAGGTTTAGTAGCACCTCTATACAAAGCTAGAAATAATGCAAATACAAAACCCTTGACTAAAAGATGGAAAAAATCAAGAAATATAAACAAATATCTTGCTGCAGTGAATACTTACTAATCATGCTTGTGGTGTATTTCCAGATCTGAGAAACCCAAGACACGCGATTAGAACTAGTGAGCCGTGCTTGGGTAGTGGAGGAACCACGCAAGGGCATTTTATACTGTGTAACTATGGATGGATAGTTTAGAATGAGTGACATATTACTGCAAAAGATGACCTTCGAGATTTGGATCTCTTCTCTTCTTGAAATACGTGTGATCTCTTGGTTCTATTTTAGCAGCTTGACGATGTGTGTACTTAGCCTCCTTTGGTTGATTTCGTAAAGGTTCCTTTATAGGTCCCTTAGGGTTTTGGAGGGAAATGAGAGGTGGCAAGCCAGGATTACCAAGTGGTAATCCAGGGCTACCAAATGGATGGGGTAATTAGAGTGAGTAACCTAGGGTGTCTCACTTAACTGGGATGATGTGGCTACAAGTGGAGTGAGGTGTAAGGGTTTCCCCATGTGAAGGAATAAAGGGGACAAGGGTGTATGAGTTGTGGCAATATGGGGTAGTGAGGTGGCTAGGACACATGTCTAGTGGGTAGGTAGGGTATTCTAGGCTAATTTTCTAGATTTAATAAATCTGGAAAATAGGATAATGTGCAAGATTTTATATATCTAAGTCTAAACTTAGGTATATAATTTTATTATGCGGGAGTTGATGTGGAATGTCAAATATGATTTTGTGGATGCCTAGGTTTTGGTTTCTATAGGCTACTTATTAAATATTAAAATTTCCTTGTTCTTTTATAATATTTTAAAAGCTTCTACTTAACATTTTTTCAAATTAATAATTTAATTGAGTTGATCTTCATTATGTATGCACGTTTTTTACTAAACGTTATGCATTGTCAAAGATATTTAATAGATATTTAATATTTTAATCAAGACAATGCAAGTAATAACATATTATATAAATGTTATCAAATAGCATGTTCAAGTGGTTAAATACCCTTATTTTTAAAAGTGGATACTTAGGTTCTCGTCTTGCCAAGTGATACGATAAATGTGTAATTGTAAAGTATTTTGTTACATATTACAACACAAGTGTAATGTGATCATGATGTAATATGGATGGGATTCATTCCACTTATAGATAATTATAATACATACATAGTTGGTACTAGAAGTGTTAATAAAATGTTCGATAAATTATTTTCAAGTTGAAGCATTAAGCATTTTGTAGAGGATTGATAGAATGATTTTTTAATTTTTTTTAAAATCAGGTTTTGAAAGGGTTCCCCTTTCCATTTTACATCAACTTAGTCACATCAAGCTATATAGCCTATTTGGTGCAAGATTTGAACCTTGGTGTGAGCTACATCACCCATATGTCTCAATCATTGAACCATGACCCCATTGGCTTTTTTAAGAAATTTTTACTTGAAAGGGATATTAATAAATTTCAAATTAAATCTCAAAATCACATACATATTTTGATTTATGGTTTTTCTCTTTACTGAATGTTTACATGCATGGTGTAAATCATGAAAAGTCTCAAGTGAGGAGAAAGTACTAGTTACAATATTTCAACATATACATGTAAGGGTGATCTACAATAATGAAATTAGTGTAAGAATAAAAACCAATTGATAATAAAATAAAAAATTTAGAAGTTAGGTTTATCAAATTTAATTATGATAATACTTCCAAGGGAACCTAGGAAAGTTGAGGGGGTGGTATTTTTAAATATAATGAAGAAAAAAATTCCTCATGTATATGGAGATTCAATAAATAACTACAAAGAGGCTAGGGTGCTTCTTATAGGTATTAAGACAACAATGGAAAAAAAGGAGTTTTATTATTAATGTTATAAAAAAATGTGGATTGAATAAATAGTAATATTATTTTGAATGTCCATCAATCACTAATGGAGATGGTATCTTAAAATTTCCAATATACCTATAGATAAGAAAATAAGAAAATAGCTAATTTAACCATATGCAATGTTTATTTTTATATTAAAAAAAATTAAATTTGAGAACACAACTAGTTGAGGGATATTCTATCTCTTAATAAAAATGATTTTAAGGATTTAATAAAGAAAAATAATTGATTTGCTAGAGATGAAAAATATGAGAGAAAGACAAATTAGATATTGTTTAATTAACTTGATAGATGTGATGTTTCTTTTATGAATGAACCTAATAGAATCCATATATACCTTGTGAATATAACTAATAGAATAGTACAAGATCATCATGGTCTAAATTCTATAGATATTGGTGTCATGATAATACTGTTGGGAATAAAGGTAAACAATGCAAAATTTATTGATATCACATTCAAAGAGTAAGCATTACATTACATTCATTGTACTTATTACAAGATAGTCTCATATAGAATCCCATATAATTCATTACAATAAGAGGAAACCCTATGGAAAACTTCTCAATAGACCATATTAATATTGTAGAAGGATTTACAATAAGTGAATTATAATGAATATTGGTCTTATGAATCCTTATAGCCTAGAATCCCCCCTTATTACATTATTTGAGACAAAAAATAATGCAATAGCTACCCCCCTAAATTTGGAGGTGATTTTTTTTGAAAATGTCAAGTTGATATCGGTTCAAGCTCTAGCTTTAGTTCTAGATCTTACTTTCGCACTGACTTAGCTAAAGTATGTGTTTTCCAAGAATTATTATGATATTTGGGTTATTTTTATGGATCATATTTATATCATCAATTATTATGATCTTTGGGTTGTATTTATGGATCACAATTGGATAATCATTTTCTCTAGGTCATTTCCTTATCAGGATATCTAGGTCATCTATTTGGGTTGTTGTTAGATCAACATCATACTAGGTTTTCGTTTATAGTATCCACTCAACATTTATTTTATTTATCCCATTCCATGATATTCATCCATCCATAATTCAACTAAATTTTTGTGAATTTATTTTGAATTTGACATGTTCTTTGAGGAGTGTTCCAACATCTTGCTGAAGTATGTCCATATTTTCCACAATATTTTTAGTTTTTTACTATAGGATTTGTAAACAAGTATTTGTTTCCTAATTGGCCTGAAAAACCAATACCTTTATACTTTGGTCTTATATTCATTACTATGGATATTGTTATACCCCATCCATTTCTTCCTAAACCTATTCCATTACAACCTATTTTCTTTATGATTTTAGAAATAATATATATTGTATACTTTTCAAAGTATCCAAAGTCTTCATTATTAGGCTCATTATGATAAGTGAAATTGTTGTTGTCTAGAACAATCTAGGATTTATATTTATAAATACAACTATTTTATGTATATGTTTCTTTTATAGAAGATCCTTTGTGTCATAATATGCATGAGCTTTCTTGATACTTATATTATAGTCATTTGACATATGTGACCTTCCAAAGACGATCCACAAATATAAAATATTACGCAATATATTTTTAGCATAGTTTTTTTCTTTTTGAACAATCTCCAAATCACTAGTATATGGGTTTATATCTTTTCAAACAATCCCAAAATCACTAATATCACATGCTAAATGTTTCTTTTAAATAATATCCTTTATGTCATAATATGCATGAGATTTCTTTATACTGGTAGTATAGTCATTTTCTTCATGCATTCTAATAGATAATCCATAACTTTTTTTCTTGCAATAATTTTCTCTTAGCCATCGTACAATTTTAAGTTTCCAATGCTATGTTAAAAGTTAAAAGGCCATGTAAAAAAATAAAATTAAAAGATAATCAATAAATGAACATTGAAAATATAGCTTTCAAGGGCAACATTCTCCCCCACCTAGTGCAACCTCCATATTCCACTATAGTAAGGTACAACATATTAAGAGCAGTAGCTATAAAATTCGTTAGTTATATTTCTAAATTATAATTCTAGCATTAATAAAAAAATATTGTAAATTAACACTTGTAACAAAGGGTAAACGATTTACCAATTATATCAAAATGAAACATTGTATACCCATCTTCAATATTTTGGTTGCCTATAACCATCGTGACAATTTTTCCATCTTTGATGAACATGAGATTAATCTTCTTTTACAATATATCCACATTCCATTAGTAGATTCCTACTTTGATATGAGGTAAAAGCATCATTCATCCCCTAATTATTATATAACATCAAATAATGTAATAATTACATGACAACAAATAATGTAATAAGTCTAATATATGGATCCTAAAAAATGAGATATTTTTGAAAAAACATTATCCTAATTCTACAGTCCATAAAAAAACATTCCCCACTTTTAATCATTGTTGTGATACCACTTGTGAAATTTTAATTCTCATTGATAGAGCATCCACAATATGATAAATATTAAATAATTCAACCATATTAATTAATCCATACAAAGACAAGATGTGATAATATACTTCAAGTAGAGAAACACCAATGTTATTCCTTAAGGAATTAACCACTCCTCGTTATATCCTAAAACGACATTCACTCCATGAGCCAAGATAATTACAAGAGAATACTCAATATGATTGATTGTTTATAGTGACAACATCCCTTATTTATATACTCATCTTCCTAAACCCTTATTCCACTCATTATTATAATATAATCAACCTTGGGTTATGTGTAGCTCATGCCAACTATAAATAATACCCATACACAATATAATATTATATCCCCATATTTCTATCCCTAAATACCTAACAAAGCATGTGAGAAGGCAATGCCATATACACCATATGTTCATGCACAAAGAGGTCTAACAAAGTGAGATATGATCTAACATAATGACCATGCATAATTTTCTATTCATAAAAATAAATCAAATAAAAACTCAAGAGTGTATCTCTAGTCTTTATTAAAATGACCAAAATATGTTTACAATAACCCTTAAGTTCTTACTTATAGCAAGGGATTTTTAGCCTTTTCACCTGAAGTGAGTTTTTAACTATTACAAATTACAACAAAATGACAAGACCTCACTTGTATGCCATTGGTCTTCTTCTATTGGTAAGTAGTTTGACAAATCATCAATATGTTGATGAATTGTAGATTCTCACAGTTCATATGATTCCGATGGATCACAAGTTCAATAAATCATTGCTTCATTGATTTATTTATTTTTCGATGGATCACAAGTTCAACAAATAATTGCTTCATTGTTTTGTCTATTTTTCCTGGTCTTCCTAACTTCTTCATCGGTCAGTGAATACAAAACTAGTATTCTAGTTTTGGAGTTGTTGTAGCCTACAAAATTTGTTGACTCTTATTTTACTTTCTCAAGATCCCCCATATCTTATCCTAACCTCATTTGTTTAGTCATCTATATTGAACTCTATTAACGAATGTAACACCTTGTATTACAATAATTAGTATTTTCAATTTATTATTTAATAGTTTTATTTTATATTTTTTATAAATTTTTGGGAATAAGAATATAAAATCAACTAAATTTTCAAAATATTTCTTTCTCTTTTATTTTGATTATCTTAGTTAATATTTATTTTATTTTTTAAATGAAAATATAATCATTAAAAATACTAACTTTTATTTAATAAATATTTTCATAAATAAAACTATATTTTAATATTTTTAAATTTTTTTATTATATTCTTAAAATGGTTCCAATTTGAAAGCAGATTCAAAACTAGTGCTATTGCATAATCTACACATAACCTTAGTTTTCAACGCATAATGGTTGTGTGCTTTTGATTTTTTGTGTAATATAAAAGTATTTTTTTTTTATAATGTCTTGTGAGGAATATTGTAGTGGTATGTTTATGGGTTTTCATTCCGAAAATTCAAGTTCAAACTTCATACAAGAAAACCAAGACACTTTTCAAAACAAAGTGTTTTATTATAAAATTATAATATGAAAAAGATAACCGAGTGGATGCTTACTTGTGAACTCTATTTATTCAATTCCATAAATAATTAAAAATCTTGTTAACTTTGAATTTACAAAAAAATAAAAATAAAATAAATAATAATAATAATAATAATATTATTTATAAAAATTCTGAAAAAATAAAAAATTCCTCAATACAATAGATTCAAAGTAAACCACTCTTTATTAAAAGTGCTGAAAATTAAAGTTGCACAATGTTCAAAGTGATCCATTCCATATGCAAACAAGCAATAGCATATGTTCAAGTACTTATAAGCATTATAAAGAAGGCACACTTTTTTTTAATAAAAAAAAACAAATTTACATTAAATTAAGATAAAATTCTTTGTAATAAAAAAGTGGGTGGGTCGGAAATTAAATTAACTCTCGTTGAGAAGGATTATGAAAGAAAACCATCACCAAAACATAAGTTTATCAATCATGATCATTGATGATCATTATATCAAAAACACATATCATATGAAGTAATGTGTCTTGGTCCTGCATAAAATGCTAGTGAATATAAGATGGGAATCCACTCCTCTACATCATGATTAAGGTTTTGAGTATCTGCGTCACTCCAACCAACAATTGGCCTAGATGAAACTGGTTGAACATCATCCCACCCCTAACCTAGTAGAACAAACAATGAACATCATCCCACCCCTAACCTAGTGGAACAAACAAGCAATGTCAACATTAAGCCACTTCTTGACTAGTGAGGTTTAAGACCATACCTGTCCGCAGAAGCACTTCTTACATATGATAAAGGTCAATGACGAGAGTAAGATCGAAAATGTTCTTGAAAATAACACCGTGAGATAATCTGATTGATTGTGTACACGAAACATTGATCCAGTGTACCAAGTTTTTTTTTTCAGATAATCCAACTCCATAACAAATTTTATTTGATAAGCATTTGCCTCCATAGGTAAGTTCAAAGGTGAGAAACAATTTTTTTTTTTTAATACAAGGAATATATCTCCTTTCAATCCCAAGGAAAATACTATCACGTATGTACAAGGTTCATAAGATATTCTAACCTTCAAATCTATGAGATGGAAAATGTATATCTTGCATGATGTTTATAAAATACTTTACTTTATTGGCATTATATTAAAAAATATATATATTTTTTAATATTTTAATATTTTTAAAAATTTAAAAGTTTTTTTTTTAATTTGTTTAAAATATATTTAATATTTAATGTTTATTTATATCAATATTTTAAATTAAAATATCTTATAATTAATATTTTATATTATTTATTTTAATAAAAAATATTATAATAATAAAAATTATTAAATTTTCTTAAAAAACAAAACCTTAATATACTTTAGCTTTTAACCTTAAAAAACAAAACCTTAATATACTTTAGCTTTTAACCTCTTAAAAACAGACCGGCTTTTAAACCTCTTAAAAAGAGATCTTAAAAAGAGATCGGCTTTATGGCAATTCATTCAATAGGAAGGCATTGCTGTGCACTTTGAAAAATTTCAATGCTTCTATCATATAGGTACTATCAAGTTGTGATCTGGACGAAAAGGAACCAAAAGTAACTGTGCTCTGGACGAAAAGGAACCAGACTAGCCATTGTGGCGCCCTTGTTTCTCTTGCAATCAGTACACATCCTAATCTTTAAGGTCAAAGGTGTCCTTTCATCAGTGTAGACATAAACCTTCTACCCTAAAGTTAGATTCGATGTTAGAAAACTGTTTTTTTCCTTAGAAAAGTATGAAATTACTTTAGTGAGGTTTAGTGAGGTTAAGGTTGCAGCATATTTAACACCGGGAGCCATGAATCTCCTTCTATGAATTGAGACACGGTAAATTGGCTCGGCCCCGCCAAACTGTTGATCTTGCGGTACCCCGGCCACATCATTCGGTTGGCAGTTCCGGCGCCGGGGCGCCGGTTCATGTATTCACCGTAGGAGAGCGTCCTTAGTGCAAAAGTCCCGTTCCATTCAAGCCACCCCGCCGGTTTGGTGATATCGTCGAGATAGGATTGCATGAACATGGTCCTAGAATATTCCTTCCAAGGCCTGCCCGGCAGGCCGGACTCCGCAGTCACATTGCAGTTGTGGATGGAGATGCCTTTGTTCTGATTTGGGTCCTGCCTGCCCTGCGCGGTGTACATTATCTTTTGCTTTTGCAAGGGGTTTCCGCTCATAGAGGTTGCAGTTCTGCAAGACTACGGCGGCGTTGCCGAAGATGGAGTCGACAGTGCAATGGATGTCTTATTCTCCGTAGAATTGGGGGAGGGAGTGGACGTAAAGGGTGTCCTGGTAGCCCTTAAAGCTGCATCCATAAAAAGCCGACAACTCGGAGCCCATGCGGAGCCCACGCGGAGTGCCACCGCCTGGTGCTTTGACGGGCCCGCCGTGTTCTCGAACGTCATGTGGCCGGTTACGAATGCTTTCTCTGTCACAGCTGGAATCATGTGGTTTCCAGATCACACAAGTTAGCTTTTTTCCAGTACCCACATTAAACTATTTTAAAAATGTCAAAAAATCAAAACACGGTGATTATTTGAAGTCGATATTTCTAACATTTCCCAGTAGACAGTAAGTATTGCTATTCTTTTTAGTGGATACATATGTTATATCCACATAAAATTCAAATTTTTATAAACCTTTTTCCACTTGTGAGGGGATTGTCTGTCTCAGATTTTATATTTTTTAGTTAGACTACTACTTTTATAAACAAGTATGATAACAAAATTTAAACCTAAATATTTTCTTACTAAACCCAATACTTATTAATTCACCTAACCATTAAAAATCATATAACTAAATATTACATTTAATTTAAATCAGATGATGACTGTCCCTGAACCAAAGCCTACTCTATTTAGATCAAATCACGACTGTCCTTGGAACCAAATCCTATCATGCTACAACCAGTTTAACGTCAGACCTAGTTGTCCTTGCTTCTCAATCTCAAAACTTACTTGACAATCTCTTTGACCCCCTCAACGTCTCCTGATTTGACCATACTAAACAGCCTTACATGTTTAGTCTACTCCCCCTCGTCCGATTGCAGGATCAATCACCGATTTTCTCTTCCCTGTTAAACATAGGATTCTTTTGAGGAGCGGTCTGTACTCTCCCATCTCCACTAGATGCACCTGTATTGGCAATCCAGGTGCGCTCCATGTGTTGGCACAAGTGTATTTTGTGGAACGTACAGTCAATTTGATTTATTTTCCGTCTAAGTAGAATTGCATCTCCATCTACAATGGACAGTGACAATTCAAGCGAAATCATACGTACAATTGTTTTGCCTAGTGTTCCGTTTCTTACAATCCACAACACTTTTTCCATGCGACAGTGTTCTCTCAGTTATCGTACAGTAACGCTAGGTGAAAAGTTGAAAGGCGACGTAAAAAAAACATTAAAAGATAATCAGTAAATGAACATTTAAAAAAAATAGCTTTGAAGGTCAACATTCTCCCCCACCTACTTCAACCTCCATCTTCCACAGTAGTAAGGTACAACAAATTAAGAGCAGTAGCTATAAAATCCATTAGTTATATATTTAAATTATAATTCTAGCATTAACAGGAAAATATAGCAAATAGGCACTTGTAACAAAGGGTAAAAGAATTACCGGCTGTAGCAGAATGAAACGTTGTATAACCATATTTAACATTTTGGTTGGCTGTAACCACGGTAACCACGGTGACACCTTTGCCGTCTCCGATGAACATGAGATTAATCTTCTTTTTGTGTATATCCACATACTCCTGTAGACTCCTGCTTTGATAATGGTATTATAGTCATTTGAAATTTGAAACCCACTCTATCTTTTGACACAAATCACTAGTATTATAAATAAAAAAATTATTTTCCATATTTTTTATATTACAAATTTTTTGTTTTTTAATAAAATTTTATATATGACATTTTTCATCATCAATGGTTTGTTCTTTATTTTTACAATTTTCTCTTTTAATTTTGTATTTTTCTTTTTAAAGATATTAAAGGCGATGAATGACACATATATAATCTTTGATATGTTAATAGGTATTGTAATAATTTTCTCACCATAGTTTTTTACTTTATTAATAAAAAGACCTATATAAGTTTTAAGTGTCATGATAGTGTCATCATTAGCTTAGATTGATTGTAAGTATTTAGGCCATCAATTCTTTTTGCAATAGTATATATCAAGGACTTAAGCCATGTATATTATTCTTGAAAATTAGAGTTTCATCTTGTTTTTCTTTTCTTTCTATTGAATAATTTGGATTTGCCATTTTCTTCCTTGCATTTTTTACCATGAGAACTTTATATCTATTTTTAAAAGCTCTATCTCTCTTTGTTTTTTTTCTTCTTTATGTGTTTTGTGACTTTGAGGTGATGATTGTGCTCCTTGAAGTTGGTTTCTAGGAAAAAGTGTAATGATTTTTAAAGAAAATATTATATTTTGTAAGATGTTGTAGCTTCCAATTTCTCTTGTTTTGAGATGAAACATCTTCTGTATTCATCAACAACTTGAAATTCAATAGTCAGTCCTTTATCTATCATTTGAAAAATTGAGAGTAAGTTATTGGTAAATCTTGGTACATATATCACCTTCACGATTGTGCACTCTACAAAAGGTAATTGTAGAAAAATAGTTCATATTCCTCTTACTTGGTAGTTTGTGTTATCTACCATTATCCCTGGCCTACCCTGTATTTCTTGAAGAGTGTCGAACTAGTGTATATTTCCATTCATATGTGAACTAGTTACAAAATCAATATATCGGTGATTATCCCTAGATTGTTCCATAGCATGAGTCATCAATACTTTATGTGCTACTTCTATGTCTTTATCATGATTCAACTCAAGTTTTTTATTATCTAACTTAGGTTCTTATTATGCCACATGTCCCTGTTGTGATAAAGGTGTTGATCTAAACCTCATATTTCTACTTGGTGGATTATATGACTATCTAGTTTGATATTATCCTTGATGTCTTGTTTGAGAAGGATTTCGTGATTGATGTCACTTGCTTAACATACTATACTTATAGAATTTAGTACCATGGCCTTCTTTCTCACATATATGAAAATATCTTCTTCTCCATTCAGGTTGGTTTTATGAAGAAGATGAAGATGAAGTGGCTAGACTCCAAGTATTTCTTTGAAATATTTTTTTAAAAAGAAGAGCAATGCTTGAAAAATAATCTCTTAATTGATTTTCTATTTAATATTGTTGGAGGATGTTGATTACCTCTTCAAATGATATCATTCAATTTGAAACTTGCAAAGAGAGTACTGACATTATATATGAATCCAAAAGGGCTCATAGTACAATAGGTACTAACAAATTATCATCAAATATTTCTTTCAAAGTGTTTAATTTATCCTTTAGTTCTATAATCCTTTGAATGAAGTGTTTTAGACTTTCATTGTCTTGCATTTGTAATGTATATAGTTGAGATTGTAAATGATGAATAATTGCTTGATTTATGCCTTCAAAAATGGTACATAGGATATCCCAAGCCTCTTTTGATGTATTTCCTTCACTTATATGAGCTTGTATTTCACAAGTGACACCTAACAATATGATCAATTGTGCTTTGTGATATATTTCATCAAAATTATCTTTGTGCAACTAGTTCTTTAGGATCTATCTCGTCTCCTTATAGAATATCCCATAATATTTCAACTACAATGATAGTTTTTATTTTATTTTTCCATGGAATAAAGTTTAGGCCTTCCAACAGTTGTGATTTAGAGAGAAATAATTTTAGAGTGGTCATAACAGAGGTTACTTATATCCTCCAATAAGGTTTCCTTTTCTATATACTACAATACAATATACCAATTATTTCTATATATCCACTCTTTCAATATACTCATCGGTACATGGAAGAAGTTAGTCGTCTAGATATACCTATCAATATGTGAGAGAGACCTTTAGGTAGGTGAAATAGATTCATATATGGTACTTAGATAATACTAAAAGGGATATACCTTGTTAATGACACCTGATTGGAAGTATTTTCTCATACGTAGGGCGTACCTTCCCTCAAATAATAAAAAAATTCTAATTTCAATATTTGTGTCTAACAACAAAGGCAAATAGAATAAATGGAGCGAATGAATAAATAATTGCCTTATTACTCCTCAATGATTTATAGGAGTAGACCCTATATGTCATGGTTATAACTATTTTATGCATTAAATGCAGTAGCAAGTCATGACAACATTACTTATAAATTATTGTTAGAGACACTATATATACTAAACACTACTTCAAACACTTGGTTTGATAAAAATTGGGGTATCTATAAAAAAATGCATTTATAAAAATTAACTTTTACATCTTATCTATCCTTCTCTTAATGCTAGAGAGATAATTGTACAAGTAAAAAAAATATTTGATGCACCTTATCTCTCCTATAAAAATATATAATTATTTCTATAGAAAAACATATCCTTTATGATTTTCATTTCTTTTGTAAATAAAAATATAATATTTGTTTTCCTTGACTATAGAAAAATTTCCTTTCTCTTTGACTTTGAATAATCCTTTTTAATATATTTTTCACTTCCTTTTCAAATTATAAATGCATTAAAAAAAAAACTTGATTTAAAAAAAAAATAAATACCCAAGGGAATCAAACCTAGTTTATTTAGTACATAACATACAAACTTGTTGTGCACTATCCACCAAGGCACGACCCTTCTTGAAAACATAGTATGAATTATAGCTCTCTTTGTGTTGAAGTAATTAATCCAACTTTGAACATAACATGCACTTGGATTTAGATTTCAGTGATACATTAACACTATTGCTAGCGTTTCACTAAGTGACATTTGTAGAAAGCAGAGTGTTCACTATTATACTTTTATTCTCCAGATGTCCATATAGATTCAAAACATTTTAACCAATAAAAGTTTTTCTTTATTAAATCAAACTTTAATTTGACTACCTTAAAAATATCTACAGTACGAACAAGTTAGATATCAGAAATGAAGCAGTTTCCTATTTTCAGAATCTTTTAGGAGAAGAACATTTCAGTTCTGCCTTAGCTTCAGAATCAATGCTTTACCATATTCCTCATTTAATTTTTGATGACTTGAATGGGAAGTTAATTAAGCCTTTCACGGATGAAGAAATCAAAGAGGCCCTCTTCTCAATGAACCCTGATAAATCTCCAGGTCTGGACGAGTTTTCACCTTGTTTTTTAGGTGTTTTGGGATATTGTAGGTTTTGATTTCTATGCTACTATCAAGGAATTTCAGTCCACAAAGCATATTCCAAGAAGTTCTAACTCCACTTTTATTGCTTGTAATCCCAAAGATTCCTACTCCTAGATCTATGATGGATTTTAGACCTATTAGCCTTTGTAATGTTGTTTATAAAATTTTGACCAAGGCAATTGCAAATAGAATGAGGAAGATCCTTCCTATGTTTATTGATGTTTGTCAAGGCGATTCGGTCCCCTGGAAGGTCCATCCTTGATGGGGTCATAACAGTTCATGAAGCCCTCCATTCGGTAGTCCAGACTAAAAAACCTGCTTTTGCTCTCAAGCTGGATATGAACAAGGCTTATGACCGCATAAACTGGAGTTTTGTCTCTGCCATTCTTCAGAAATTTGGTTTTCATCATGAATGGATCAAGCTTTTGGAAGGATGTTTTATGAAACCTTGGTTTTCAGTCCTTGTTAATGGTGCTCCTGCTTGGATACTTTCAAAGTAAAAGGGGCCTAAGGCAAGGTGACCCTATCTCTCCCATGTTGTTTATCATTGTGGTTGAAGCCCTTGGGAGGACAATCAAAGTCGCTTGTAATATTGGTCTTATTTCGGGAATTAAAGCATCATCACAAACACAGGCAGTTACACATGAACGGTTTGTGGATGATACTTTGTTGTTAACTCTTGCATCATTTTTTGAGGCTAAGGTCATAAAACATATTCTAGAGCTATATGAGGATGTTGCGGGGCAAAAGGTAAATTTTTCAAAGAGTAAAATTTATTTCTTTAACACTCCCATTCAGAGGCAGATTAAGATTGCTAGGATTCTTGGATGCTCGGTGTCTACTCTTCCATCCACATACCTAGGCCTTCCTTTATTTACAGGCAGAGCTACCGATTCCATGTGGACTAATGTAATTGAAAGAATTCAGAGGAAGCTGGCTGGATGGAAAGGGAATTTGTTATCTCAAGCTGGCAAGGCAGTTCTCACCAAGTTTTCCATTCAAAGCATCCCTGTCTACTTTCTCTCTATTTTTAAAGCTCCTACAAGTGTCTACACTAAAATTGAACAGATCCAAAAGAGGTTCCTATGGACTGGTTCTAATCTAGCGGCGCTTTCACTTGGTGTCCTGGGATAGGGTTTGCAAACCAAGGGAGTTTGGAGGTATTGGGCTAAGGAGAATACAACATTTAAACATGGCCCTCCTGGCCAAACAAGCATGGCGTCTTTTGACAAATGCAAATGCAGAATGGATTACTATAATCGGAAGAAAGTATTTGCAAGAAATTGAATTCTTAAGTTATTCCTTTCCTCCCCGGGGATCAATTTTTTGGAAATCAATCCTTCAAACTAAAAACTTGCTAAGCAAAGGGCTACGTTGGAAGTGGGAAATGGAAGAAACATTGATTTTTGGGACCACAAATGGTTAAAGGACTATCCCCTCTCTGCAAACCCCATCATTTCAACCCTTAGAGCTTGGACAATTGAAGTTTTTGGTACCAAAGTTGTAGATTTTATTACTTTGTCAAACAATAGAAGGGTATGGAAGCCAATAATGAATAATGATCTACCAGGGGCATCAATAATCTTGGAGAATGAATTAAAACATTCTTTACTCCCTTCCGGCATTCTTGAGGACCAACTTATCCGGGAAGCTTCGGACAATGGGGAATTTTCTGTCAAGACCGCTTATCTCGATGCTTATTGATAATGATGAACCTACTTTCCCTCACTTGGAAGTTTGGCCCAAAAGCATTGTTCCGAAGGTTGGGTTTTTTGCATGGTGGCCATCCAAAATAAGATCCTCACCATGGATAACTTAATAAAAAGAGGTGTGATTGTTGTTAATAGGTGTTATCTTTGTATGTCTGAGTGGGAGTCTATTGATCATTTGTTTCGTATTGTAATTTTTCCTGTCTCAATCTTGTTAGGTCTGTTACAAGTGTTTCATATTTATTGGGTCCATCCTCGAGTCCATTTTTGACTTATTTGTCAAGTGGCCTTCCCCATTTTTGAATAGGCGTCTTAGGTATATGTGGAAGATCTCGCATTCATCACTACTTGTGGCGAGATATGGTTGGAAAGGAATCGTCGGGCCTTCTTGGATAAGGTTTCTCGGTCATCCTCTGTCTGTCAAAAATTTTAGCATATGCTAATGAGAATACTTATTTAGTGCTGCGGCATCTAGACCTCCAAATCCTTTTGAAGATTCATTAGGCCGGTCATTAAACTTACCTCTCACCGATGGCCTCAATCATCCTCAAGTCCGTCCTAGAACCATGATCACATGGACCCCACCCCCCCTAGGGTGGATTAAGTTAAATTTTGATGGGGCATCTAGGGGCAACCCAGGTGAAGTTGGGGCTGGTGGCTTACTTAGAGACCACAAGGGTGAGGTGCTTGTAGCTTTTGCTGAACATCTTGGAGCTCAAACTAACAATGTGGGTGAAGCAAGGGCGGTTTGGAGGAGCCTCAAGGTGGCAGAGAATTATCCGGGGAAACTGTTGGTGGAAGGTGATTCTCTTATTATTATAAATCTTCTAAAGAACACTAAGAGAGCTCCTTGGAGATTTTATGACTACATCCATGAAGCAAGGGCTCTAATTCATGATCGACTCGAGGCCATAATTTTGCATACCTTCCGGAAGCAAACATGGCGGTGATAGGTCGGCAAATGAAGGCATTGTAGCAGCAAATTTGATCACGTGGACTGAAAATCTTCCTCATGCAGTCTCAATGGTGATAGATAATGAAAAACTTTAGATTGGAAGGCTCAAAGTGGATCAATGACAGAAAATGGGGGCATTTTTAAAAAAAAATTTGAACCTTATAATGGATTTTGTCATATTTGTTTTTTTTGTTCATGTGACTAGTGTTTTTTGCAGCTGGTGGGGCACTGATATAGGTTTTTTATCTACAAATTCATGCATGGGAAACATCCGCTTTGGCCTCAAGTATTTCCCAAGGTGTGTTTGGATTCGATGTCGCAAAAAGGCCCTAGCAAGAAATAACAAAGTGTTGGAGATCCCCGACAATGAGGCACCGAGACCCCACCATAATAGTCTTGGAGAAGATGACAATTTCATCGACCTCCAACGGTATCAACCAGCTTGAAGAGTCCGTCCGGCCTCATCGGTGCAGTTGTTGATTTGTGTGATTCCCTAAATCTTCCGTTTTATAGCCGGCGAGTTCCGAGGGCACAAGGAGTCAAAGGCAAAATCTAAATATGATGGCAAGAACGATGATAAGAAGTTAGATGAGGACTACAAGGAAGACTGCTTGGCCTCTTGGCTGTCCATTCTATGGGATGTTTTTTTTTTTTTTTTTTTTTGACCATATTCTATTATTTTTATATGGGCACAAGCTACTCTGCATGGTGCTTGCATGATTAGTTTTTGTCTTTGTTAGTTCTTTTTTGCGTCTTTCTTTTCTGATGGCCATAATATTAGGCTTCCATAGTTTAGTTTGGTTGTATTCTAATGGAAGAGTAGGTCTTGGCCATTTTTGTTGTCGATTTAAACTTTTAGGGCTTGGCCTTTGTCCATTGGTCAGTGGACCCTATTTTGTAAAATGGTTTTGGGTCAACCAGTTAAAACCCGGTGTTAATTATAATATTCTCTTACTTACCAAAAAAAAAAAGATATCATATCTTCTAGAAGTTATTATTGAGTAAAAAAATTAATTCAAATAACTTGAAACTATATACATATTCACCTGATATAGATTTGATTTAATTTCCATAAAACTTGTACATTGTTACCATGTGACCACGCAATAAACTCTATAATTCACCAAATATGCTACAACCAACTGGCTTTGTGAGAATGCTTTAAATAGGTAACGTGAAGAGTATCTTTTCAATACAACAAAAAAATTTAAGTTTCACTTTCTTCTTTAAAGCCTTGTGCTTTGTTGTGGCACTTTGTTGGTCTTCTTCATACATTAGTTATCTAGTGCAAGATAATATCTTTCACTTTTTTCTTTAAAGCCTTGTGCTTTGTTGTGGCACTGTGTTGGTCTTCTTCATACATTAGTTATCTAGTGCAAGATAATCTCATAAATTTTCCTTGTCACATAATATTTAATGCCAAATATATATTGAAGTATAATGTATCACCTTTTGAAAATAAATTTATATGGACCTTTATGCAATTTGCAATGACTTTATTTTGGTTTAAGGATGTTCTTCTGGTTGAATACTTGCACTCTTACCTTGGGACATGTACTCTTATTTAGGATACCACATGTTGGGAATAAAGGTAAACAATGCATAATATTTTATTGATATCACATTCAAAGAGCAAGCAATGCATTGTAATTATTGTACTTATTACAAGAGAGCATCATATAGAATCCCACATAATTTATTATAATAACGGGATAATGGGAAACCCTACATGATTTTTCTCGATAAACCATCTTAATATTGTATGAGAATTTACAATAAGTGAATTATAATGAATATTACCCTTATAGCCTAACTAATATGATATATTTTAATAGTACTATATGATTCATTGAAGTACTATTGTAATGTGGGTAGCACTTTTTAGAAACTCGTATAATATTTAGAGATAATGAAGGAAAAAACTACAAAAAGGGTAGGATGCTTCTCGTAGGTGTTAAGATAGCCATAGAAAAAATATGGATATTATTATTAATATTATTAGAAAAAAAGTGGGGATTGGATTTATTAGTAATATTGTTTTAGATGTCCATCAAGTATTGATGGAGGTAGTAGTATCTAAAAATAGATACTTATAGATAAGGAAACATGAAGATAAATAATTTAGTCAATTGTAGTGTTGATAATGATCTTAGCAACACTCAAATTAAAAATACAACTAGCCAATGGGGGATTTTATCTATTAATGAAAATGATGTCAACGATTTGATGAAGAAAATGATTGGTTTAATAGAGATAAAAATTCAAAAGAAAGGCAAGTTGGATATTGTCTAATTGAACTAATAAAACATGTAATATTTTTATGTTTAAATAAGAGTGGCCTAGTAAAATCTATATATACCAATGTTAGACAATATTACATTATTTGGTACATGAAAATGTGCCACCTTGGTACATTATTGTAAATATTAGATTAGGGTTTTATCCTAGATTAGTGAGTGAGTTAATATTTTATGTAATGTAATAATGTGTAGGAAATACACAAGTGTCATGTAAATATGTGTGCAAGTGTTATGAATGTAGATGTGCACAAGTGTCTAATATGTAAGTGTGTACATGTGTCCTTAGAATAGGAAAGTGAAGAGTTATTAAGAAGAGTGAAGGTCAAGAGTGAAACATATGAAGAGTCACATAAAATTATATATTTGTGACTAAGCATTGTAATATAATGGATGTGAATTGAACATGCAAAGATTTATTATTGCATTAGTAGACCTTTATTCAATAGCATTTTCAATATTTTTTTATGTGCAATATTGTGAGCATGTTTATGTGAGTATCCGTAGGAGATTCAATTTATTATTACATTTTGAGATATTATTTGGTTTATTATATTGCAACTTCATTATATTAGATCCTATAATTATTTTCCTGTGGTAATTTATATTAAGTATTAGAGCATCAAAAGCTAACAACCAAGCTATAACAACAAGATTATTCAATAGTATAATTATGTCAAGATTTAATTTCTATAAGTAATTATACCATGATAATACTATATATTATAATATCATTATATGATTCATTGAAATAATATGATAATATGATTGCCACTTGTTTCAATATTGTATAACTAATTTAATTAAATATATAATATTATATATCCAAGGCATTTTGATGTAATATTAATGGGTTGTAACTTATGAGCATGATCAAAGTTTAAAACATCATATTTTGATGAATACACTTATAATTAGATGGATCATCAAAATATATTTTATTATTTTCTTATAATATGGTGATTTATTGGTACTATCTTAATACATAAAAAATGATGTGACATAAATTTGGTTATAATTTTTTCAATCCTTTATGACTAAAGCATTTTATTAAAAGTTACCTTTCAAATAAAAATAAGAGGAGCCTTGAACAACATTTATAAATGGAATACTAGGGTTTTACAAGATTTTACAGTGAACAAAAGGAAGAAATTGCAGGCCGAAGAATAGGGATTTTGCAGGATTTCATTTTTGGGTTGAAGACTAGGGTTTTTGTAGGATTTCATTTACGGGTTGAAGACTAAGGTTTTTGCAAGAGGAAGTTACAGGCTGAAGACTAGGGTTTTGTAGGATTTCATTTATGGGTTGAAGACTAGGGTTTCTGCAAGATTTCATAGTGAACATGAAAATTATAAACACTTTCAATATACTTTGTTGAACATATAAAACCTAAGGGTTTTGAACATGAGCACGCGCAGGAAGGTGAGTGTGCAGGGTGGTCGAGTGTCTAAGAACAAGATGGAGGGTGGCATATAGAATTTGATTTATGATGGTATCGATCATGGTGACAATCTCTGTGGTGTTATCGTTGGTGATCTCAATGTCACTTCACAAGCAAATGGGATGCTTGGGAAGGTTGGAAATCAAGATGATGGTTTCAATGGCTATTACAAGGGTTATTTGCAAGTGGGTGGTGAGCTCAGGAAACCTAGTATTCAATCAAATCAAGTGGTTATTTGAGGGCCCTCCCATAGGATTTCTAGAGCTACAAAGTTTATGGGTCTAGCAATATCCTGTGGTGAATCCATGAAGGGGTACTTGAAAAGTAGTCATCCATTTTACCCAGGTGAATATTCTTTCATTGTGGTTACTACTAGGAGTTTATTTTCTTGGGTCTTGAAATCTCTTTTTGATATTTCTTCAGTTAGAAAAAAACTTATCATTCTAGATGAGTTGGTGGATGCTACCATGGTTGAAGGCTCATGGAACCTGGTTGGGAAGTTTCAGGGAACCCGACCAGACCTCGATTCCATTCGGTAGTGGGATCTATTTAAATGGAAACCCTTGGGCTCCCTTGATATTGTGGCTCTATCCAACACTTTCTTCCTTATCAAGTTGAGCTACGAGGACTCAAAATAGATTATTTTGGAAGGCCCATGGATTTTTGGTAAATGAGAGTTTTTTTTATAGAAATGAGGTTCTAAATTCAACCCGAGGACTCAAAATATTAATATAGAACCCCTTTGGGTTCACCTACCTAATTTGTCATTTCATTTATGGTATGAAGATATACTAAGGGGTATAGCCAAAGCCATTGGGGAATTGGTTCTTATTAAATAAGCCAAAAAATCTAAATCTAGGATGTACGTAATGGCAGATCCAAAGGCTAAGCTATCAAACCACTTTGAACTTATCTCCAAGCAATATTCTTGGCTATAGTAGATAATCTATGTGAATCGACCCATTAGGTTTTCTTCATGACAGATATTTGGGTATGTGATGGGGTCTTATCCTCATAAAGCTTATGGTAGTGGAGTTCCATAAAATAATGGGTCAAAAAGATAGTCAAAAATACCCAAGAACAAATGGTTCCTTATAGAATAGGATAATTTGTTCAAGTCTGAATGAGTTGGAAATGGGAGATAAGATTATGGATCAAATCATCCCAGTTAATGTGTCTAAGTCTAGTGAGGTGGTGGTCCAGGTATTAAAGGGTAGCCCTATCAAGTTGATGACCCTAGAAATTGAGACTTGTATTCCATCAAAACTTATTCACAATTCCTACCAATGTTTGGCTTCTCAAGATCTGGTTTTGGAGGAACTTAGTTCTCCCTAAAATGCTATTGAAATTATGGTCTAGGAGGAACTTAGTTCTCCTAGAAGGCTTCTAAAATTGTAGTCTAGGAACCGAAGTCTCCAACTCTTCTTGAACTTCAAATTCCAAGCCAAAAACTAGATTTAAAAAAAAATCAAATGGATGTGGGGACTAGTCAAAATCCTGGTAAACCCTCAAACAAGATGGTAAGGTTCAAAGGAATAGAATCAAATATCACTGATGAAATTCAAACTCAAATTAAATTTGAGAAAGATAAAGAGAAAAAAATAAACAACTCAAACTAGAATTATTTTGTGGACCCCTTCAATCCTCAAACAGGAAAAAACCTTTGAAACCATACAAATGAAGATGCTCTCTTGGAATATAAGAGGTCTAAATGGGCCTACAAAGAAGAGGATTTTGGCATCTATCAGAATAAAATTTCATTCAAACATTATATTTATCTAGGAAACCAAAATAGATAGGACCAATGTAGAAATTACCAAGGACATCATATAGAAAAAACTGCCCTACCATGCACGATTCTTGTTTGGATCCACAAGAGAAATCCAAGGTGATCACGAGGTTATGTTGTTTACTACACTCAGTGTGGAAGAGGGGTTAAGGGTTCACTAGGAATTACTTTAAGGACTCACTCCAAGTCCAAGGGGTTTTCTAGAATGTTTGATGTATTCATTTCAAGACAATCACATATGTTCGATCTTTATAGATCTATTATATAAAAGATAAAGGACAATGCAAAAATACATAATGAAAGAATACAAGAGCTAACCATGGAATAATTATTTCTTTGAATGTATTCTAACCCTAGGGTTTCAAAATAGAAAACCTTCAAGTAAGGGCTCAAGAGAGTATGCACAAACGATATTAATCATAAGTGCACACCTTGGCTTTCTAGAATGTCCCAAGAAAAGATAAGGTAGACATACAAGAAGTGACCAATGAAGGCCAGATGTACACTCTAAAAATACTACCCACAAGTTCCTCACAAATAGTGAGTTCTCACCACATGGTAAAACCTATCTGAAAACAAGGCAGAAAGGTGACTACACACTCATTTTCCATTACCTATCCCAGGGAACAATAGGAAGATGCAAAAGCATTACCACTACTTTTGATGCATCATTTGGAAGTGTTTGAGGAACCCCAAGGGTGGCCCACCACCATTATAATTCTCCTACTATTATTATTGGCAACCCCCCACTAATGCTTCGATCCTCAAGATATCCCTAGCTCCGAAAATGTGACATTAAACTTGTGCAAGAACTTATGCAAATACTACTTGGAAAGTGCCTCATCAATTTCAACAATAATTTCCTTAATCCCATCTTTGAGGACAAAGCTCCTTTTAAGGAGGGTGGCATGTTAGGATTCCATATCCTAACCTATTTATCACTTATTTATCTAATTAACTATGTTTTATCATCACAAATGGACCATCATGTCCTTTCATCATAACCCTAGCTAGATATAAAATAGGGTAGATAATATTGTAGGAAATAATCCATCGAATAAAAGAATATATATATACAATTCCAAAGGTGATTCAATGTTTATTCAGCATATTCTAACATTAATTTCAAATATCTCATTGCATTATACTAGATAGGTTCCAGGAACCTACCAGGTTCTAGCTACCTACATCACAAGGGGGAAAAGGAGGAAAAGGGAACGGGAAAGAAAGCAAAGGAGGTCATAGATAAAACTGACAAGGACGGTGTATGGCCACATTAAGACACACTCCTCCCACATTTTGGCACAAACAACCACAAACCACCTAACATATTAGCCTATCCCACCTATCACTTCTCCTTCAACTCGGTGTGTAAGAGCAAATTCCAGAACCAATGACAGGGTGCATGAAATCCAGGCAATAAAATTAGAGTTTTCCTACTTGATTGGCCTTAAAAAAAATAAACCCTGACACCCAATGGTAAATGCAAATTATAGAACCACCCAACTAGGCTCACAAAATCTAGATAACAGAATTAAGCAAACCTACTCAGATGACCATCGCATAATTATGCATTCACACAAAGGCAGAAGCAGAATGAGAGATAGATTGAGAGATGAAAAAATGATTTACTATTATTTACAAGCAACAGAGGATTACATATGAATTGTAAAGGCCACAGAGCCACCCTTTGGAATGCCAAGCATTCCGCTATTTATAGAAGATTTTACAATGAATTCAAAATTAAGCATTAATGGTTATCGATGGGAAAGATTAAACTGGAACAGATGGAAAGTCTACCGATGCTCTACTCTGGGAGGGATTGCAGTTGTATGAAAGAATTTGGGTATCTCTATAGATATGTGGGCCTTTGATTATTATGATAGCCTCTTAAATTTTGATCTACCCTATCCCTTCATGTTGCAGATAGGTCAGAGATTAATTATCTCAGAGGTGCTATTTATAGGCTAGTTATCCCATTGGTTGATGAATGGGGATCACATCATAAATTCCTTAGCAGATTGCATGATGTGATGTATAAATCTCGATCCTTGGTCCATTAGACATGGGGCCATTACAAACATAAAGAAGAATACTAGGAATAAAGGAAAGTACTTCAAAACTATTATACCTTCTAGGAATCCCTCGTGAGTCACCATTGAACATGAGGATACCACTAGACATGTGCCAACAACACTTTTATATAATTGCTGACTTATGTACATAAAATAGTAGTGCAAGTGGCACACCACAACCATTGATTTATACTAGATATCATCTAGTAAATATGTAATATGCAGATTAGATTATGTTGAATTTGAGGTGCCTTTCGTAATTCGACTAGATTTACCCAAAAAAATTTCAAGCTGCAATCGAATTACAACTTAGGACATCATCATGCATATCGGTACTTTCATAATCGATGATCAATATGGCAATAAATTTTTCCTAGAAAAGCCCTCCTTAGGTACTGGATTGTGTGGCAACAAGCTCTAATGCTACCCCTCTTTGAGATCCACCTACTTAAGATCCTTGCTTGGTGTACCCCTGAACTCTCCATACGTCTTTGCTTGCAAATTCCATTGACTAGCAAACCTTCCATCGATATTTCTTTAGGGCTATCCTCCTGATCAACTATATCATTAAGGTGGAGATCTAGCTACTAATAAATGTGCTTTTGGATACAAAAGGGTGTAAACTATATCACTTTTGCAAGTTGAATTCTCTAATAGGTTCGAACTCTCTATTTTTTGAGAAAGGATACAAGCAACAAGATTGTTGATTGCAGGTGTGGTACTTGCACCCTTTATACATGATTTTGAGAATATATCTACCCCTGGTGTTCTAAATGGCTACAATCCTACTTTAGATGGGACTCGTGATGGGTATTGTGTTATCAATAGGGTAACAATAACAAATGAAACTATGGGTAAGAAGGTAGGATCTCTTGAAGATGATTTTACTACTTGCAACAAAAGTTGATCAACCTAAAAAGCCTCCTAAAATATTTGAGGGAATCTTATTTCCCCTGATTGATATAGTAGGAGGCTTATATATGTGTTAAAATCTCGAATATAATACAGGTGAACCTAGGTGAGGGACGACTGATATTCAAAGAGGATCCTTTTCCAGATCCTTTTGAATCAAATTTTGAAGTTTGTTATAGACTAAAAAGGGACCCTCTTTATGAATGTGAGGTGCATCAAGAGTTAGAAGGGATCCAAGGAGCCATGAAATGTGTCAACAAGAGATATCACAAAATTTATCCATGATTGGATTATTTTTTTCCTAAGAGTACGGTACCACCATAGTGCCTTCTATTTTAAAGAAAAGACTAGGAGCCTGATCATGACATCTTCATGTACTATGCCATGGAGGGGTACTAGTGCAACGACATCTTCGAGGTGCTCTCGAGCAATTCCTAAAGTACCATTGTATTTTGTTGGGTGCTTCGGGGTACTTTCAAGAATATCATGCTAACATTGGAGGTCCAACGGACCAAGATCATTCCACTATGGGTAGATCAAATAGGACATTGAGGTACTAAAATTTAGAGGTCCCAGTTCATGTACCCAATTTGGAGTCACTAGATGAACATACTATCACTGCTTACAAGATCAAGGCTGCTCATCAAACCCTGGGTCCTTCAGGAAATGAAACCTTCAGTATAAAAAGGTAAACCAAAGAATCACTAGATGATGTGGATATGCTACTCATTCAGAGCCACTGGGTGGTTTTACAAGATCTGGGTAAACCAAATAATCACTAGACTCTGGTTTTCTTAAACATGGGAACACATAGAGTTCCCCAATAGAGTCACAAAAAATTGTTGGTGTAAAAATCAACATCAAATGAGTAGGAGGTGTTCTTGGAGGTTTCCAACTAGCATTAAATGGTTGCCCAACCAAGGAGAGACAAATATGGTCGATCTTCATAGAAGGTCGACTCTTGAGGTTCCAGCTACCTACACCACAAGGAGGAAAAGGGAATGAGAAAGAAAGCAAATGAGGTTTTAGCTAGAACTAATAAGGATGGTGTATTGCTGCATCAAGATACACTTCTCCCACATCGCCAGTGTAAAAAATAGCAAACCACCTAACATATCAGCCCACCTTATCACTTTTCCTTTGACTCGACGTATAAGAGTGAATTCCAAAACCAATAGGATGGTGCATAAAATCCAGGCAATAAAATTAGAGCACTCCCACCCAATTGACCTTAACAGAAATAAACCTCGATGTCCAATGGAAAATGTGAATTCTAGAACCATCCATCCAGGCTCACAAAATCCAGATAGCAGAATTAAGTGAACCCACTCGGAGAACCATTGCAAAAATAAACATTCGCACAAAGGTAGAAGCATAATGAAATACAAATTGAGAGACCAAACAATGATTTACTATTATTTAGAAGCAATAGAGGATTACATATGAATTGTAAAGGCCATAAAGTTACCCTTTAGAATTCCAAGCATTCCACTATTTATAGAATATTTTATAATGAATTCAAAGTTAAGCAATAATGGTGCTCAATGGGAAATATTAAAATGGAATGGCTAGAAAGTCTATTGATGCTCTGCTCCAGGAAGGATGGCGGTCATCCAAAATGAGTTGAGTGTCTCTATAGAGATTTAGGCCTTTGATTATTCTGAGAGCCTCTTAAATTATGATCTACCATGTTCCTTCGTGTTGCATATAAGTTAGATATTAATTACCTCTAAAGCTGTGCACTTTCAAATCCTTATTCTTTATGCCCATCAGTAATCTGCATCAAATAGTTGAGATCATTAATGCTTGCTCCTGGGGAACCTTGAAGCTTCCATCTTGTTGTATGGGGATCTCAAATTTGTATGGAATTTTGGGCAAACTTCTCTTGCACCAACCTCCTAGTCTTTCGATCATCATATTCTGATGTGGACAGAAGATAGGGCTTTGGAACTTTAATGTTGTCTTCCCAATTTTTTGTCCAGTTGCATGGATGAGAACTTGGGGCTTGTAATCTCCTTACCCTAGTTTGATCTCTCCACCTAAATATTTTAAGTTCCCAATCCTCCATCCAAGCAGGGTGGGATTTTGGGATTCTACTTTCAAGAAAGCCCCTACCCATTTTTCATTCGTCTATAGAAATATTCCATAGCCATTAGCACCTCAAAATTGAACAATTCTAATATGAATTCATCTTGTAAAGTGGGTGAGGAGAAATAAAATTTCACCCACAAGGCCTTTGAAAAAATAAGCTAAAGTTGCCCTTCAAAATATGAACAAGCATAACAAAATGCAATAGAATAGATTGGTAAAACAGAGTATAAAATACCCTAATATGGCCTAAATGCAGTATTTAACACAAATATAGGATTTGGTAATAGAAACTTACCCCCAAATGTGGTCTGTGCAAAATCATGCCCTATAATAAGCAATCGTAATTTTGTAGAGTAACAAAATTATGCCCCAAAATGATAGGGCATAATTTCACAGACGCGAGGAGAAAGCTAAAAAAATACGAATTGATAGATGCATAGTCAAAATCTAACTAATATGTAAAATATAGAAGAGTGAAAATAACCTGGTGGTAGCGAAGAAGAAAGCAACACACTTGTCCACCAAGGGCAACAACACACAATCTAATGTAGTAGAATTTTTTTTTTTAACAGATCACACTTTACACTTGTAAGTTAACTTACTTGCAGAAGAAGAAGAAGACCTCAAGAAAATGGAACTTGAAAATTGATTATTGTTATTTTAATTGTTATAAATGAACTTCAAACCCTCATTTTATAGTGGATTTGAAAGAAGAATGGGAAAGAAAAACTAAGAAAAGCTGACCTCAAAAGAAATAAACTTTAAAAATTAGGGTTTCTTTGAGAAAAAATCCTAAAATGTAAAATCATGCCCCTCCAAGGCCGACCATGATTTTGCATTGCGAAATCATGCACTTCAAAAGTGGACCATGATTTCGTAATTGTTTGAACCCTATGTAGTTTTAATGCATTTTGGAGGGTCAAACGAAGTCAGAATGGGACAAATAATATACCAATGGAAAGCTCTTTAAATACCGATACAATGGTTTAATATTTGAGAAAAAAGGAGAAGATTTGATAGAGAAAATTTTGGCTTAAATATGACCTAATTGTTTCCAAGAGAAAACAAGGGGTCTAGGGAAAATTGCTCACATTAGTGGATCAATTTTTTTTGTATACATTAAGTAAATGCATTAAATAAAGATTTAGACTCCTATAGGCAATAAGACAACAAAAACAGAGAATGGGTGGCCAGGTTTGGACAAAGGGGTGGTGCAAAAGGGGTATAACGAAGGACACTCTAGAATTTTGCATATAAGTGAGCCATTACTACCATTAATTCCTCTATGGATAGGTTACCCCATCAAGTTTTGGAAGGAAGAAAAATTCCTTAAGAAAATAGAAAATGACCAAGAAAGAGAGTGTAAAATAGAAGAAACACAGAAATCAAGTGAGCAAATAAACATGATAAAGAAAGCAAAATAGAATACACATAGAAAATAGAGAAAGAAAGCAAACAACAAAGCAATGATCACTGGGTACAACATGAGTCTAATGTAGCTAGCTTGAAATACAATCTATCTAAGATGAAATGCATGGATGAATAGAAGAAAGAGGAAGAAAGAAGAATGGAAGAGGAGAGAATAAGAAGAACAAGAAGAAGAACATCTCCCAAGAAGGTCAATAACATAATGTGAGAGAATATGGTCAAGAACATTGAATGAAGGATGTTATGCCCAAAAGAACAATCCATATGTGGAGTGGAAACCTTCTATGGGTGTAGTACTTGCTAATATGGACATATGGACAAAATATGGCGTGTAACCTGCTATGGTTGATTGTTCGCTAAAATTATGGAGTGTAACCCACTATGGGTGATTACTCGCTAGTGACTGTGAGGCGATTACCCACTAGGATGCATGCCAAGACCTAATAAAATGGTCAAGAATATTATCCTATAATGGGATGTAGAGTCCACTAAGTTAAAAGAAGTGTAACCCGATAGGGGTGATATGTTACTAGTGATGTGAATGATGCATTAGCAAGTATTAGCCACTAGGGGTGTGTAAGAATGTATATAGATCAATCAATTTGAACATATTGCAATGTAAGTGTGTGCATGTGCTAGAAGAAAATAGAGGAAGAAAATGAGGAGCAAATAATTATGCGTGTGTACCCCCAACTTGAAGTTTTAGCTATTGAAAAGTCAAGAGGGAGGGTATGTGCAAACAAATAAGATAAGAGAAGGTATATCTTTGTTTGAACAAAGAAAATTAAAGGAGAACATAGAAACATGCAAAGGACAAGGATATACCATAAGAGGATTGCATTCCTTGAATTTAGAGAGAAATGATGGTCGTTGTAAAAAATTTTAAAGTCATAGAATACAAGAATAAGAAAGAGGAGAAGAAAAGAGCAAAGGAAGAAAACAAGAGAAGAAGGGATGTAAATTCAGGGAGCCCTAGGTTGGGGCTTCGCTAAGGATTAGAGCCTTTAGTGAGAGTGCAATGTATGTGAACTATGACCTAACTAGGTGTTATCACCTACCATTGTCACAAAATCCCCAGAAATATATATGATAAAGCAATAATGCAATTATGATAAACATAAATGCAAGAGGAATATAATTTTAGACAACCATGCAAAATATGATAGGAAATCATGCCGTATGAGCAAACAAATGATAATTATGTAATAAAAATGAAAATGCATGCCTAATTAATGATTGATTTTATTTTATTTTATTTTATGTTTTATCAAACAAGAAATCAAAATGATAGTCGACACACATTATAATTGTGCCTCCTATCTTGAAAAAAATAACAAGCATGCATGAGACTGCTTTATCAAAGAAAAATCTAGAATGCAAGCCATCTCAATGATTATAATTAGGAAGAGGCTCCTTCATGGCTATTTTTGGCAACCATAGCATGATAATCTATACATTCTTGAAAATTTATTAACATAAGGAGGGACAATACCTAATTTTGCAAGATCTCTATAAGATAACGAAGCAGGGTCTCTTTGAGAAGCATAAGATTCACATTTGAAACATACCAAATTTATCATATTAGAAAACAATATGTTAGAGGGATAAGGGAGGTCCTCATTGTCATTACTCCACTCCAAACCTTGATGAGATATATCCAGAAGAGGTTCTTGAAGAAATTGATTATATTAATCCCATGATGAAACTTTGATTAGAGGTTCCTCACTCACTTTTAGATTTTCAAATTGCTCAGATATTTGAGATGAGAAAATTGGAGAAACAAATGATGGAACTGAAGGAAAAATATTGAGATCAAACTAAGCTTGTTCAACCTTCAAACAATATTCGAATAGATGAAGGTCACCTGGAATGGTGACAAGTTGATCCTTAAATTTTAACTTCAAACACTGATGAAGAGTAGAAGAGACACCCTTCATCATATGGATCCAAGGATTTCCGAGAAGTAGATTAAAATATGCAGGTTAAGGTATCACATAGAACAATGTATCTAAGATCTTGGGTCCAAATTTAAGGGGGATGGATATAATGCCACAAGATTCTTGGGACTCATTGAAAGTTTTGATGATTGCATCGGATTTAGTTAAATATTCCTCTTTTAATCCAAACTTTTGGATAAATTGATATGTACATAAATTGAGGGAAGAACCATTATCGATCATAACCCTTTTAATAAAGGTTTCCCCAATAAATACAGTAATGTAGAGAAAATAATCTTCTTGTAAGTTTGAGGAAGAGATATCAACATCCGATAATGTGAGATGATGTGTCCCAAGAGAAATTACAACACTGGCCATATCACTATGGAAAATATTTTGAGGGATCTATTTTTGTCTTAGAATATTTATTAAGGCTTCTCCATGAGTAGGAGAATTTTGAAAAAGTTTTAAGAGGAAAATATTTTCTAAAAAACTCATCTTCTATTGAGATCGCTGGATTTGTTGACTTTGCACTTGTTGCTCTGAAGTAGCTATTATCATACCAACCATATTATTATCATAATTATGTGGTACATTTCTATAAGATACTTTATTAGCTATCTTAGGTACATTCTGGTTGATAGTGGACTTTTGTTGACTATTTGAAGATTGAGAATTTCCTACATCAAGATGTCCTACATCAATCAAATCTTGAACCACATGTTTCAACTTCTTAAAAGAATTTGTCCAATGTCCTTCTACTCTATGATACACACAATTTTGTCCTACCTTATACCAATTATATGTAGTATATGGTTGCCTCATGGGATTAAACTTGATCATATTAGCCTCTAGAACTTGCTTTGGGACTTCTTCCATAGGTATGCCAAGTATTATAAAATTCCTTTGTGGATTTTTTTTAAAAAACATATTTTTTAGGTTGTTAATAATACTATTAATAGACCTACTATCCATTACACCATTACCTACCACATCCTTATTATTATACTATAACTTAATAATTTTATCTTATTTTACCTTGAGTTGTCCTCTTCTGATTAGGGCCAGTTCCACTTTCCTTGCTAACTCTATTGCTTGATCAAAATATGTGATAATTGTTGTTTCTAATTCATAGGATAATCGTTCTTGCAAATTTCCAATAAATATTTCTAGCATATATTGATGAGGTAAAGTATATCTTAAGTGTCCAACTAAACTTCTCCAATGAGATATAAATTCTAAAAAACTCTCTTATTTACCTTGTTTCAAATTATAAACATATTTCATGGTCACATCCTTTTCAATATAAGCACTAAACTATTGAAAAAATAACTCTATTGTTTCTTCAAAATTCCTTAGAGAATAATTAGGTAACCGGTAGTACCACTCCAATGCCATGCCACCAAGACTCTTAGGGAACATATTTAGTAATAACATATCATCATAGATGAGATCATGACATACTGTTCTAAATATTCTTAGATGTTCAATTGGATCTTTAGTTCCCTTATATATAGGTAAAACTTGTATGGTAAAATGCTTAGGATAAGGCCTAGCAACAACCATAGGATCCAATGGTTGATTGTACATATCTATATAACTGTAAGTAAAATTGGAAGGCTGAATCATCTCCACTTTTGAAACTAAAATTTTTACCATATTTTCTAAACTTTGCATCTCTGGATTATTGTTGTGCAATACCCCTAGATTCCCTAATGGAGTGGTATAGATAGGTCACTGAACGATTACTTGGAACATGTTGGAAGTATTGATACTATTGTGATATGTGATACCTTGCTGGAGAGGATAATTAACAATTGGTGGAACAGAAGCATGAATGTTGAGATTAGTATATTGAGGAGGAAATTAAAAATAATCTTGAGTGACACTACTGGTTGGAGAAACTTGTGGAATCCTTCCAACATTGGTGGTTACAGTAGTAGCATAGGTTGGTTGATAGACAAGATTACCATGATTCAAATATTCAAACAAAGGGTTATCATGTGCATGCCTAAGAGGTATGATTGGAGGAGGAATATGAGTCTCACCTCTTTCAAGTTGAGGCTTCTATTCCATGGCCTTAAGTAAATCCTTCTTATGGCGTTCATGATGAAACCCAAAATATAATCAAATGATGTAAAAGTGAAGCTGCCATTAAGCCATTCAATGGGATCATAGTTTGTTTCAATTTTAATATTTTCTTGCCCTTATTCTAGATTATAATTTTCTCTATCAATTTGATCATCTTCTTGGAAAATATCATAAAACCTTAGAGGCCATCACTCACTCCCAAGGATGGAAGCCATTATGATAAATAGAAAAAGGGTTAGAGTGGAAAGTAAGGAACTAAAACCCAACAAAAAAAGCAAAATATATTATGTTACTAATATTTTATGATATAAACACACAAAATTAATGATATTGCTTAAAATTTTAAAATAAAAGTATGTGTTCACGTCGGGTTAACCAAATATGTAGAGGGGAAAAAATGCCCTACCGTGTACGATTATTAGTTAGATCTACAATAGAAAGCTAAGGTGACCGTGGAGGTATGTTGTTCTCTAATATTAGTGTGGAAGAGGGGGGAAGGGTTCACTAGGAATGGCTTTAAGGACTTGCTCCAAGTCCAAGGGGTTTTCAAGAATATTTCATGTATTCATTGAAAGACAATCACCTATGTTAAGTCTTTCTAGATCTATGAAATGAAAGATAAAGCATAATTTAGAAATATAGAATGCAATAATACAAGAGCTAACCCTAGAAAAATTATTTCTTTGAATGTCTTCTAACCCTAGGGTTTCAAAATAGAAAATCTTCAAGCAAGGGCTCAAGAGAGGATGCACAAATAGTATTAACCCTAAGTGCACACTATATGCTATTTTCCTTTCAAATACCTAGAATTAATTAAATATATATTCCTTTTAAATAAGATCTAGGGTTTTAACATAAATAATAAACACTCAAAAAACAACCTAAATACTAATTAGGGAACTTATCTTAATCGATGGTTGATCCAATCTTTTATCCTTTATCCCACAATATATAATAATTCATATTCCTACAAAATATCTTGGCAAACACTTGAAAAATATGATTAGTGTTAGGGGGCCTACTTAGGATGCTATATAGCAAAGCTTGGAGGCACAAAATTCAAGCCCCCTAGGTACTTTTAGTTGACCTTTGAAAATAGAAGTGAAAGTTGCCCTTCGAAATATGAACAAGCATAACAAAATGCAATAGAACAGAATGATAAAACAAAGTACATAATACCCTAATATGGACTAATACAATCTATAGCATAGATCTAGGGTTTGGGGGTAGTAGCTTAACCCCAAATGTGGTCTATGCAAAATCGCACCTCACAAGGAGTGACTGCGATTTCCCAGATTGGTGAAATCGCACCCTAAAATAACCAAGAACAATTTTATAGAAGTGAGGAGAAAACTCAAAAAATGTGAATTGATAGATGCATAATAAAAACCTAACTAATATGTAAAATATAGAAGAGTGAAAACAACCTAGTGGTAGTGAAGAAGCAAGCAAAAGGGATGGAGACCTCCAAGTAGTAGATTCCTCCTTAGAGCTTCAACACTTGTCCACCAAGGGCAGCAACACACACAATCCAATGCAATAGAAAACAAAGCTTCAATAGATCACACTTCACACTTGTGAGTTAGCTTACTTGTAGAAGAAGAAGAAGACCTCAAGAAAATAGAACTTGAAAATTGATTGTTGTTATTTTTTTGTTAGAAATGAAATTCAAACCCTCCTTTTATAGTGGATTTGAAAGAAGAATGGGTGGGAAAAATTAAAAATCTGATCTTAAAAAAATCAACTTTGAAAATTAAGTTTTCTTTGAGAGAAAACCCTAAAATGTGAAATTACGCCTTTCCAAGGCCGACCACGATTTTTTATTGCAAAATCGCATCCCTCAAAAGTGGACCGCGATTTCGCAACTATTATACGCCTATGCAGTTTTAATGCATTTTGGAGGGTCAAATAGAGTCAGAATGAGTCAAATCATATACCATTGGAAAGCTCCTTTTGAGCTTGATATAACAGTGTAATATTTGAGGGGAAAGAGAATATTTTGTAGAGGAAAAGTTATCTCAAATATGACCCAACTATTTCCAAGAGAAAACAAGGGGTCTAGGTAAAATTGCTTACTTTAGTGGGTTAATTTTCCATGTCTATAGAAGCTAATTTCATAGCAAAATCTGCTATTGGGACTTCAGGATATCTTCTATACTTTTGGGATCCCATAAATTTGGATGGATTTGTAGTTCTTGTAACTGAAATGGTGATAAATATTCATTTTTTGCTACAAAAATTCAAGATTTAAGTGGATTTATAACATTTATACTCCTAAAACTAGTTCGAATAGGGTGATTCTTTGGGATTCACTAAGTGTCATGACAATATTATTCAAGGATGAGGTCTAGGTTCTTACAGGGGATTTTAATGCCCTGTTATATCCCTATGATAAGAAAGAGGGTGCTGATGTAAATTCTAAAAGCATGGAAGAGTTTGTTTCTTTCATGAACAACTAGGAGCTGATGAACGTAGAGTTGAAAGGATCCAAATTTACCTGGACTAACAAGTAGGTGGGAATCCAAAAAATTCAAATCAAACTAGATAGAGTTATGGTTTCGAAGGAATGTATCCCATTTTTTGGTGATGCTCTCCTTTGCTCCTTGCCTAAAATCAGGTCTGATCACAACCCATTAGTCTTGGAAAAAGTTCAAATATTTAAAGCCTCACTTGAATCTAGAGGCTATATTTGAGGTGATGTGGTTGCAACACTCGAATATGGAGACTAGAATTAAAGCCTGGTGACCATGAAATTTCTTCGGTTCTTTGATTTTCCACGTGGTGTCTAAGTTAAGATTTGTCAAGGTTAATATTAAAACTTGGAATAAGTTTATCTTTGGAGACATTATAAAGGAAAAATGAGATATCCGAGCAATTAAAATATTTTAAATCTAATGTAACATCAAGAGAACTAGATGAAAGAGACCAAATAAAATAAAATAAACTATTATAAAAATATCATAACTCATTGGTCTAGGAGGAAATGCTATGGCAATAAAAATCCAGATCTCTCTGGCTTTGGGAAGGAGATAGAAACACAAAATTTTTTCATGCCTCTACCTTGAGGCATAAAAGCAATAACATTATTAGAGAAATTCAATGTGCCAATGGGATGGTATTCACAAATATTAAGGAGATTAGAAATGAAGCAGTTAGGAATTTTAGATATCTCTTATGTGTCATTGAAGATAGGTACCCACTCATGGAAGAGAGACTTCTCTAAAATATACCTGCTTTAAGGTCATACGTAAGGGGTCAATCCAAAAATGTATTTATAAAAATTTCATGAATCAGTTTCAAAATTGAGGCGAATAGTATCCAAATGCATGTAGAAGGTTCATTATTATTAGGGGTAATGTTGGAAATTTAAACTTAAAATGGTCAAATTATTATAAAATTAGGGCGAATCGATCCAAAACAAATTTACACCCAAATGTTTTTGGCTAATGGGCCCTGGTCAAGGGTCCCAAATATTAACCAATTCCAAATTTCAAAAAGCCTAATTTTATCCAATTTGGTGATAACTATTCGCTATGAATAACCCTAACCTACTTTAGTTTTGATAGAAATAAACTCTACTTTGTGTGCCTTGTTGAGTTCATCTTTGAGCCTTGCCTTGATAGATTTATGGATGATTTTTGAGTACTACTTGAGCATTATTGGTTGAGCCTTTGAGAAGGCTTTTTGGATAGATTTTTGTACATATTTGTGGAAGTTTTGTGCATGATTTATTGAGCCTTTAAGAAGGCATTTGTGGATAATTTTGAGAAATATTTTTGGATAGTTTTAGGACAGATTTGTGGATAATTTTGGAACAGTTTTGTGGATAGATTTTAGAGCAGATTTGGGCAAGTTCTTGGTGATCTTGCTAGAGCAGATTTGGGCAAGTTCTTGGTGAGCTTGCTAGAGTAGATTTGGGCAATTTTTTGGTGAGCTTGCTTCAGAAGATTTGGACAAGTTTTGTGTGATCTTGTTAAGCGGATTTGACAAGTTTTGTGTGAGCTTGTTAAGCAGGTTCTATGTGGGCCTATTGATCAGGTTCTTAGTGAGCCTATTGACAGAGCTTTGGAGGTGACAGAGTATAGAGGACAGAGTCTCAGTGGATAGAGATCTAGAAGCTAACATAGTTGAAGACAGATTTTATTGAGGAGTATTCAAGTGGAGAGAGGTCCACCAGTTAGTGCAACAGAGAGATAAAGTCTTCTAGAAGATCACATAGCCAGAGCAGAAGGGGAAAGAGTTCTCCTGTGGAAGAGATCCATGAACTTGAGATTAGGGGATCAGCATCTCCTTTGGATAGATATCCATAAACATTGTAATTGGGAGTGATTCCCAAAGAGATTGATTGAGAAAGTTTTAGTAAAATATTTTCTTTGTGGAGTACCTCACATTGGGGGAACCACGTTAAATCTTGTATCTCAATTGTGTGTGGTGACTTGTGCTCTTGATTACTACTCTTATCTGAGTTATTAATACACATTGTTATATTTGGTTATTGCAATTACAAAAATTAATTGATATTGGTTTGGAAAGAAAGTAAAATGTGGTCTTATACTATTCACCCCCCCTATTAGTATAAGATTGTGTTCTTCAATTGGTATAAAAGTGGGTTCCTTCAGAAAGGCTAATAGCTCGAGGGAAGATTCTACAAGAACACACATGGAAAAGAAAGGTAAAATAAGAACGATGAGATCTAAGAAGAAAAATGAATCCGATATTGAAGCTCTAAGAAGGGAAGAAGAAAAATTAGTAAGATGTCTTGAGTGTGGTAAGCTTGATCACAGGGCATTTTATTATCCACAAAATGGGTATAGCAGCAATAGAGACGAAATGGAACTTGATTGGATTTTCAAAGATATTGTTGCTCAAAAGGTAGCATTCAAGGTTTCAAAAGAAGAATATTTTGCTTGTGGTCAACTCGATCATGTCTCAGGTTACTGCAATGGCTTTAGTGATAGTGAAGATGAAATGGAACTCAAGGAAGACATGCACAATAAAAATAGTGAAGATGAATGCAAGAATAAAAAAGAAAAGGAAAACATGTATGAACAAGGCAGACATGACAAGAAGAGCTTGTATATGGAAGAAGCAATCGGTTCTTCTAGCAACAATAATGAAAGTCTCTCAGTAAGTGAAAAATAAGAACTCCTACTAAAGGTCAAAAGCATGAATATCAAGTAAGAATTTATCATGAAGAGGAAAACATACACAGTTATGATCATGAAGAAAAGAAAGTGTCAAAACAAGATTTTGAAGAAATAAAAAGAGAAAAATCAATACTAAAGGCTCAAGCACAAGAGGATGGGAATATGAAGTTAAAGCTCCAAGGATAAGTTACACAAGTTTTTGAAAGGTTTCAAAGAACCAAAGATCCCAAATTTCAGGTTTGAGCAATCACACTCAAAACGAAAGGAAGTTCTAAAATATGAAAGCAAGGAAGCACCTAATATTTGTGAGGAAAGTTCTAAAGTTCCTATGGCTCCAAATATTTAGTTTGGTTCTTGTTTTGAGATAGGTGAATCAAGTTCAAAACGAAAATAAATTCTTGAAGAGAAAGGCAAGGAAGAGGTTTTAGATGCTACAAAGAAGTTTCAAGAATGCAATGCACAAGTTGAAGATGATCATAAGGATAATGGTCAAGAAAGGATCCATGGATCAAAGAAGTTTGATTTTTCTAGAAGAAACTTCAAGGGAAGATGTATGGTTTTCAGGGACATTGCTTCTCATGCAATAGGATTGGTCATAGAGCTTTTCAATGGAAAGGAAATGATCAACATGGTTTTGGTTTTAGAGCTACACAATTCAGAAGTCATGGTTATAATGGTCATGAAAACAGAGCTTCACAATACGGTGGTTCAGGAAAGGAATGGATATGGAAATTATTTTAAGAATAATTTTAGGACATGGGCGCCAACCAAAGGCTACAATATCAAGTGTTTTAATTGCAATAACTTTGGGCATATTGCAATATGGTGTAGGACTCAATTCAAAATATGTTCAAGGCAAGAATGTCAAAAAGGTTCAAGACAAGAAGATCAAGTAATTCATCAAGAGAAGGATATCAAAAAAATATTGAAGGAAGTTGATAGAGGAAATAATCAATGTAATATAGGAGTAAAGGTACTCCAACCCCAAAATTAATCACCTCAATAGAGAAGGTGGTGAGGGGGCTATGCTTAAGAGTCATTTATTTTAGCCCCATAGGTGTCCCTTTTGCCATTGATGTCAAAGGGTGAGAGATTTGAGTAAGGGGGAGAACATTGAGTTAGGAGGATCAACCTCCAAAGAGAGCATTGAGTTAGGGGGAGCAACCTCCATAGATATTATTGAGTCAGGGGGAGCATCTTTGATTCTCAGAGATGGTTTTTGCAGTGATTGTTGTGTTTGCATTAGAGGCATTGCCATCAATGACAAAGGGGGAGATTGTTAGAAATTTGAGTTAATTTGAGGCATTTTATGTTGTCATTGATGTCACATGGATCATTGATATCACATGGATCATATTTGGTTTTGGTGGCCAAAATATTTCATAAATAAGCATTTATGATATTTTGGAAAGCATGGAAATTTATAAGGTTTTTGTGAAAACCAAGGCAAGAAAAATAAAGGTTTTATTTAAAACCATGGATGGCATATTTGAAATGGGTTTTTCTTAAAACCTGATTTGGGATTTCGTTATGTCAAAAAAGGTGTTCCGGTGATGGAGATATTTAATTTTAAATTTTAATTAATTAAAATTTAAATTTAAAATTAAAATTAATGTTTTATTATTGCCGACGTCATCGAAGCCCTTGAGCATAAGGACAAAACATGGTGAATAAATATGATTAAAATCGCCGACGTAAAAGAAAAATACTCCTTCGAGTATAAAAGGAGGAAGCCCCAAAATATTGAAAGTGGACGAAGGTAATTTGATTAATGCATGTTCCTCGGTTTTTGTGCGAGTAAAAGGAGCGTGGATTGCGATGTGGTCAAAGATGGAATAGGGTTTGGTTTTCCTGCCAAGGAAGAGACTTTTTAGGAGATAATATAGAGGCCCCTCTCCATTCCTCATGTGGGCGTGGATAGCCCAGGCGGTTTAGCCAAACAACTTGGCTAGAGGAGATGGCGGATCAAATCACGCCGAATCCTCTTCTTAGGGGTGTAAGAGGAATGCCCATGAACTCAAATTTATGTGGAAGGGTAGTGAATAAAACATATTTTGCATTTTCTATGGTATTTCCAAAGTTGGTTTGGGAGGTATAAGGTTAGCAAAATTAATATTATCTTTTTGGTTTTATTAAAGTGTAATGGAGAGAAAAGGGTGCATGGTGTTGATGATGATTTAAATGATTAAATTTTTTTTTATGTCAATTATATTTTGGAGGAAGATCTTTGTTCTATGATTTTGAATATTGTTTAAGGAAGAAATTAAATATCCCATGGTGTTGGATATTATTTGAGAGGAGCTTGATGCATGGTTAGAAAAAGAGATATTTATGGTGTTTTTCCTTTTGAAAGTATATCATATTATATATCGTTGGAAAGCTTATTTCAAGGGCTATTTGATTAAATTGCTTAGAGGGAGAAATAAGGTGTATGTAAAGAGATATTTATGATTTTGTAAAGGGGTTCAAAAGTGAAGGTTGTTTTTGTTCTTTTTCAAAAGGGATTAATTCTTTCATAAGGGGACATGATGTATTGGGTGTATGGTGTTGATGATGATTTAAATGATTAAAATTATTTTGATGTCAATTATATTTTGGAGGAAGGTCTTTGTTCTATGATTTTGAATATTGTTTAAGGAAGAAATTAAATATCCCATGGTGTTGGATATTATTTGAGAGGAGCTTGATGCATGGTTAGAAAAAGAGATATTTATGGTGTTTTTCCTTTTGAAAGTATATCATATTATATATCGTTGGAAATATTATTTTGAGGGTTATTTGATTAAATTTCTTAGAGGGAGAAATAAGGTGTATGTAAAGAGATATTTATGATTTTGTAAAGGGGTTCAAAAGTGAAGGTTGTTTTTGTTATTTTTCAAAAGGGATTATGAAGAACACAAGCTTATACTGAGAGGGGGGTGAACAGTATAAGACCGCTTTTCACTTTTTCTTTTGATTCAACTTGCAGTTCAATATTATGCAGTGAATATATAATAGTATCAAAAAATAGAAATCAAAGCAATGCACAAAATATCATCCACAATAGAGACACAACAATTTACGTGGTTCACCCAACGCGGGCTACTCCACGAATAAATTTTTTCACTAAATTTTATCACCTAAAATTTTGGGAAACATGTCCCGATTACAAAGTTTATGGGCACCAACCCAAAGGAGATACCTTCCCCTAGCTCTGCTCAATCTGGTGATCCTCTAGAAGACCTCTGCCTCTGTAGCCCTTAGCAAGTGGAACTCTATCCACAGAAGACACCTGTCTTCCCTACTCTGGTTGGAGACATCTATCCTCAACTATTTCACCTCCAAAGCTGGTCCTCTTATCTGCACCAAACATAGTCCTTCGATCTGGCACTAATGTCCTCAAAATTTTCACCTCTGTGCAATTACAGCACTCAATCAAACATCAACTTATGCACCTCTGCGCAAACACAGCAACACTGTCTTCGCACACTCTGTTCCTTCAACGATCGAACTTCTCCCTGCACTCTACTTCTATGAAAGTCACACTTCGAACGCACACTCAATCGATTTGACTCAACTCACTCTCTTGCACACAACAAACTTCACTTGCACAAATTTGAAACACGCATTCGATACATACAATCTTGAAATAGCCCTCCTTTTATAGTATAAATTCTAAGATCAAAACACTCAATCTTAGTCGACTGTAACCCTAGAATCCATCGGTTGCAAAACCCTATGCTGCGTCGGCCCAGATTTAACTCTGTCAGCTCAAAGTTAACTCTGTCCTTCAACTGCCTCTGGAACTCACCTGTAGCTTCTATCGCGAAACTACAACATGTTGCGATATCATGACATTTTTGCAGTCGTACACCTTCTTTTGCCTGCTATCATGATATCATGACAATTTGGCTTTTGTCTGCCTTGACAACGTGCTTGTCACAAAATTGTGACACTTCTAACTTTTGTTGATGTCATCTTTACTCCTGTTGCAAAATCATGATGCTTTAGACGTCAATGCCTTCTTCTTCGCTTTTGTCATGAAATCATGACACATCTGCTTCTGCTGACGTCATCTGCAACTCTATCATGAAATCATGACACTTTAGACTTCATGGCCTTCTTCTCTGCTTGCACTAGCAAAAATGGAACATGTCACAAAATCGTGACACTTTCGCCTCTAAGCTCTTCCTTTTTGAATTCATCATGAAATCATGATGCTTCTTCTATTTAAGACTTGCTAACTGTTTCTGTCATGAAATCGTGACACTTTCTCCAATTGCAAGTTGCCATCTCAACCTGTCATGAAATCACAACACTTTCTGCATCCGTACAACTTCTTTGTAGCTTGTCATGAAATCGCGACGCTTTAAGCTTCTAAAAGCTTTCCTTGTAACCTGTCGCAAAATAATGACACTTCTCCTTTCAGACTCTTCCCTTTGCTGCATGTCATGAAATCATGACAGTTCTCACTTCGAGCTTTTCAACATGTCACGAAATCATGACAGTCCTCAACTTGACCTCTATAGCATGTCGCAAAAATGTGACAGTCCTCACTTGGAACTTTGCATCATGTCACGAAATCATGATAGTTCCTAAATAACTTTCTCTCTCTTCAATCTTGTCATGAAATCATGACAGTTCACACTGCGGACTCTCTTTTCTGCATTATGTCACGAAATCGTGACACTTTCTCGTCTGTACAACCTTCCTGGAAATGTGTCGCAAAATCACAACACTTTTCCTTTTCTGCCTTCCTGCACTTTTCGAGTCACGAAAATGCGACATGTCGTGAAATCATGAAACTTTCCAACTTGCTCTCCTTCTCTACCAACATGTCGTGAAATCACGACAATTTTGCCAGCTTCGTCTCTATCTTCCAGCATGTCGCGAAATCACGACACTTTTGCCCAAAATTTCTCTCTCCTCAAACATGTCACAAAATCGTGATAGTTTTGCCAGCACTTTCTCTCTCCTCAAACATGTCACAAAATCATGACAGTTTTTCCAGCCGCTTGCAAACTTTTTCTTACTTGTCTTTTTCTTGATATTTTGCAACTGGGCTACCTTGATCTTCTTGGAAACTCACTATCCATGCTGAAACCTTCATCAAGACACATTATTTGACATCAAACCAAATTGCTTCAAGACCTTCTTGACATCAATGACAACATCTACACTTAGAGCAAAGGCAATGTACCCAAGGTACCCAAAATTGCCAACAATCTCTCCCTTTGTCATTGATGGCAAATCTTAACTGAAAACACTAGTCAAGAGCCAAAACTGAAATCAACTGATCCAACAATTGAGAATATGCCTTTGAATTTTTTGCTCCCCCTGACTTGAAGCTCTCTTCTTTACTATGAAGCTCTCCCCCTTACTCTTATATCTCCCCCTTTGTCATCAATGGCAAAGGGTCACCTTTGGGGCTTGGGACTAAGAATGAGTTTCTTAGCTTAGTCCCTCCCCCACCTCCTGATGAGGTGATTTAAAACAAGGGTGGGAGTGAAACTTCCATTAGGCACTCATCATCATTAGTGTCTAAAATTTCTTTGCCGGGCTTTCTCTTGAACTCTTTGTCAATGTTTCTGTTCTTGTCACTTTTCTTGTTCTTGTTCTCATCTCTTTTCTTGTCCACACCTTGATCCTTGGACCTATTTATACCACTGTTCCTGTTCCTATACCTTGGAATATCAGCTCTGCACTGTCTGGCTATGTGACCTGCATTATTGCACTTATAGCAAGTAACAATATTATTTCTTTTAGGCATAGCTGTTCTTTGAATCCGCCTGTTCTGACTAGCCCAGTTCCTATTATTTGCCTTGTAGAAAATTGCCTTGTGCTTGAACTATTGACAAGAGTAGCAATACCCTTGAAATAAATTACGGCCCCTAAAACTGTCATTTACTCTCTTCACTTGGGTCATGCAATGTACAGCCATGTCACAAAACCTATGACACGCAAAACATCTACCGTGAATTTTTTATTTATTCGACCTCTTGGGTCCCGAAACATTCTTCTTGGCATTCAAAATTATATTTTTTGTTTTTGCACATTTATCACTTACGAACTCATGATTTGAAGTACTTTCTTCATCAGAAATCTCTTTCTTTTGAAATCTCTTGCTAGATTCCCCAACCTGTTCCTTGTGCGGCTCAACAAAATCGAGACCTGTTTTATCTGTTGGTTTTCTTTGATCTTTGATGAGAGACTTAACCTTTTTGGAGCTTTCTTGAAACCTGTACACTTTATCTTTGTATTTTTTAGTTTCCTCTTCCAAAGAAGCCATTTCCTGTTCTAACTCACTATACTCCAGAATTTTAGAATCTAATTTATTCTTGAGTTCTTGTGTCTTAGCCATAGAGATGTCAAGACTTTCTATAAGCTGATCTCTCTCCATACAACATTCATCTAACTTATCCTTGAGTCTAGCATTCATCTTTCTTTCCTTTTTCAAAACACTAAGAGCATTAGTAAGTTCACATTCAAGATCCTCTATTTGATTGCATTTTGAATTATCAAGGCCTTTTTCAGATTTCTTATCACTAGAGGTGATACCATTTTCAAAAACAATACATGCATCTTCATTGTAGTTTTCTGAAGCATCCTCATACATACTAGCAACCAAATCATTATTTTTGCAATTATCCTCAAGGTGCCCAAAATTTCCACATCTAAAACATTTCATGACAATGAATTTATGTTTCGGTTCTTCCTCCTTTTCTGAAATGAACAACATTTCATTTTCATTATCACTAGAAGAGCTTTCACTATCACTGCTAGAACACTTACTTGCTTTGTCTAGGTAGAAGCTCTTCTTGTGTTTGTGAGAATGCCTATTTTCATGATTGCTGTACTCATCTTTGCTCTTCCTGTGATGCTTGTGCTTTTCAAAATCCTTGCTCTTAGAATCCTGTATATCTTCATCACATTCATTCTTTGAAACAATACAGTCAGTAGCATAATGACCAAACTTCCCACAGTTAAAACATCTTATGTTTTTCATGCTCTTGTGCTTTTTGGAAAACTTGCCTTTCTTGCTGTAATATGCCTCTTCTTCACTAGAGGACTCATCACTCTCTTGAATCTATTTGCTCTTTGATTTCTTGGTAGCTTTGAAGGCTGCCTCTTTTTTGACATCAACTTTCACTTGAGTTCTTAGCTCAAATGCTGCAAGTATACTATGGAGCTCATCATTTTTTAATTTATCTAGATCTTTAGCTTCCTCAATGGCAGAAATATTTTCACTAAATCTATTAGGAAGAGATCTTAAAATCTTATCACACACATCATTTTCAGCAAGTTCAAGACCTAAGTCTTTCATGGAGTTAACAATCTCATCCATACGAAGCATGTAGTCACTTATCTTTTCATCATCATTCATTTTGAGTTGTTCAAACATACCTTTAAAGTGTCTCAATTTGGCCTTTTAGACATTTGCATCACTTGTATGAACCACTTGCAGCTGTTTCCACATTTCACTAGTTGTCTTGCAGTGAATCACCTTGGTAAAATCTACTTTCTGTAAGCCTTTTAGGATTGCATTCATAGCTTTTGAATTGCTGTGATGTAAGAGCCTATATTCTTTAGTGTATGGACCATTTATAGGGATAGTGTACCCATATTCAATTACTTCCCATACCTCATTACCAAGAGCCATTAGATAAACCTTCATTCTGGCACTCCATAGACTGAAATCTGATCCATCAAGGATGGGTGCTGCATTGCCACTTGAATAATCCATTGTGTTCTTTGCTAGCTTTTCCTTCAAGCTGTTAAACCTTTCCGAAGGAACCCGCTCTGATACCAATTGAAGAACACAAGCTTATACTGAGAGGGGGGGTGAACAGTATAAGACCGCTTTTCACTTTTTCTTTTGATTCAACTTGCAGTTCAATATTATGTAGTGAATATATAATAGTATAAAAAATAGAAATCAAAGAAATGCATAGAATATCATCCACAATAGAGACACAAAAATTTACGTGTTTCACCCAATGCGGGATACTCCATGAATAAAAATTTTCACTAAATTTTATCACCTCAAATTTTGGGAAACATGTCCCGATTACAAATTTTATGGGCACCAACCCAAAGGAGATACCTTCCCCTAGCTCTACTCAATATGGTTATCCTCTAGAAGACCTCTGCCTTTGCAGCTCTTAGCAAGTGGAACTCTATCCACAGAAGACACCTGTCTTCCCTGCTCTGGTTGGAGACCTCTGTCCTCAACTCTTTCACCTCCAAAGCTGGTCCTCTTATCTGCACCAAACACAGTCCTTCGATCTGGTACTAATGTCCTCAAAATTTTCACCTCTGTGCAATTACAACACTCGATCAAACATCAACTTATGCACCTCTACGCAAACACAATAGCACTGTCTTTGCACACTCTACTCCTTCAATGATCGAACTTCTCCCTACACTCTGTTTCTGTGAAAGTCGCACTTCGAATGCACACTCAATCGATTCAACTCGACTCACTCTCTTACGCATAGTAGACTTCACTTGCAAAAATTCGACACACGCATTCGATACATACAATCTCAAAACAACCCTCCTTTTATAGTATAAATTCTAAGATCAAAACACTCAATCTTAGTCGGCTATAACCCTAGAATCTGTCGACTGCAAAACCCTATGCTGCGTTAGCCTAGATTTAACTTTGTCAGCTCAAAGTTAATTCTGTCCTTCAACCACCTCTAGAACTCACCTGTAGCTTTTGTCGTGAAACTACATGTCGTGATATCACAACATTTTTGTAGCCGTACACATTCTTTTGCTTGCTATCGCGATATCGTGACACTTTTTCTTTTGTCTGCCTTGACAACGTGCTTGTCGTGAAATCGTGACACTTCTAACTTTTGTTGATGTCATCTTTACTCCTGTCATGAAATCATGACACTTTAGACTTCAATGCCTTCTTCTCTACTTTTGTCACAAAATCGTGACACATCTGCTTCTGCTGACGTCATCTACAACTCTGTCGTAAAATCGCAACACTTTAGACTTCATGGCCTTCTTCTATGCTTGCACTAGCAAAAATGAAACATGTCGTGAAATCGTGACGCTTTCACCTCTGAGCTCTTCCTTCTTGAATTCATCATGAAATCGTGATGCTTCTTCTATTTAAGAATTGCTAACTATTTTTGTTGTGAAATCGTGACACTTTCTCCAACTGCAAGCTGCCATCTCAACCTGTCACGAAATCGCGACACTTTTTGCATCTGTACAACTTCTTTGTAGCCTGTTGCAAAATCATGACGCTTTCAGCTTCCAAAAGCTTTCCTTGCAACCTGTCATGAAATTGCGATGCTTCTCCTTTCAAACTCTTCCCTTTGCTGCATGTCATGAAATCATGACAGTTCTCACTTCGAGCTTATCAACATGTCACGAAATCGTGATAGTCCTCAACTTGACCTCTGTAGCATGTTGCAAAAACATGATAGTCCTCACTTGGAACTTTTCATCATGTCACAAAATCATGATAGTTCCTGAATAACTTTCTCTCTCTTCAATCTTGTCGTGAAATCGCGATCGTTCATACTGTAGACTCTCTTTTCTGCATTGTCACGAAATCGTGACACTTTCTCGTCCGTACAACCTTCCTGGCAATGTGTCACGAAATTGCGACACTTTTCCTTTTTTTCCTTCTTGCACTTTTCGAGTCGTGAAAATGTGACATGTCACAAAATTGCAACACTTTCCAACTTGCTCTCCTTCTCTGCCAACATGTCACGAAATCGCGACAATTTTGCCAGCTTCGTCTCTATCTTCTAGCATGTCGCAAAATCGTGACACTTTTGCCCGAAATTTCTCTCTCCTCAAACATGTCGTGAAATCACGACAGTTTTGCCAGTACTTTCTCTCTCCTTAAACATGTCGGGAAATCGCGACAATTTTTCTAGCCGCTTGCAAACTTTTTCTTGTATTTTTCTTGATCTTTTGCAACTGGGCTACCCTGATCTTCTTGGAAACTCACTGTCCATGCTGAAACCTTCATCAAGACACATTCTTTGGCATCAAACAAAACTGCTTCAAGACCTTCTTGACATCAATGACAACATCTACACTTAGAGCAAAGGCAATGTACCCAAGGTACCCAAAATTGCCAACAGATTAATTCTTTCATAAGGGGACATGATGTATTGGGTGTATGGTGTTGACGATGATTTAAATGATTAATTTTTTTTTTAATTTCAATTATATTTTGGAGGAAGGTCTTTGTTCTATGATTTTGAATATTGTTTAAGGAAGAAATTAAATATCCCATGGTGTTGGATATTATTTGAGAGGAGTTTGATGCATGGTTAGAAAAAGAGATATTTATGGTGTTTTTCCTTTTGAAAGTATATCATATTATATATCGTTGGAAAGATTATTTCGAGGGATATTTGATTAAATTTCTTAGAGGGAGAAATAAGGTGTATGTAAAGAGATATTTATGATTTTGTAAAGGGGTTCAAAAGTGAAGGTTGTTTTTGTTCTTTTTCAAAAGGGATTAATTCTTTCATAAGGGGACATGATGTATTTTATTGAGTAGGAGAGATAAGGTGTTATTTGGATATTATTGTTGTGTTATTAATCATGATCTCTAACCCTTTTTGAAAGTTGAAAAAAATATTTTTTTTAGTGTGGCAGATTTCCAAAGATGTTTATTCATATTCATAAAAGGTATGTGCACATTCTCCTATTTATTGTTTATGGTGGTTGATTTTTGAAATATCATTAGAGAGAAAATGATTGGTTGTGGTTTCATTTTCAAAAGTGGTTGGTTGAATACTTCAAGTTTTTCTGAATTGAGAGTTGTGTTTAAACCTTGTGTTATAATCCTAGTGGTTGAATCTCATTGGTTGTGAAAGAAATTTAGTTAGAAAAGAACATGAGTATCATTGTTATGTGATATTTGTGGTTGAGCATTATTGGAAACATTTGAGTTGGTTGATGCATACTTGGACTAGGGTTTGTGAAGAAGAGTTGTCCCTTGTGGTGATTAGTTGAGATTGAGTTTAGAACATATTGAGTCTCTAACAATTCTCTTTATGGTTCTACAAGACTTGAGTTGAGTTGAGTTGAGATTGAGATTAGAACATATTGAGTCTCTAACAATTCTCTTTATGCTTCTATGAGTTGAGTTGAGTTGAGAGCATTGTGGATCATTGTTGTCATTCATTAAAGAGTGCATTGCCATTCATTGTTGAGTTCATATTTGAGCCTTGCCTTGATATATTTGTGGATGAATTTTGAGTACTACTTGAGCATGATTGGTTGAGCCTTTGAGAAGGCTTTTGGAATAGATTTTTGGACAGATTTGTGGAAGTTTTGTGCATGATTGATTGGGACTTTGAAAAGGTATTTGTGGCTATTTTTGAGAAATCTTTGTGGACAGTTTTGGGATAGATTTATGGATAGTTTTGGGACAATTTTGTGGATAGATTTGTGGATAGAGTTTAGAGCATATTTGGGCAAGTTCTTGGTGAGCTTGCTTGAGCATATTTGGACAAGTTCTGTGTGAGATTGTTAAGTATGTTCTATGTGAGCCTATTGAGTAGGTTCTTAGTGAGCCTATTGACAGAGCTTAGGAGGTGATAGAGTACCAAGGATAGAGTCTCAGTGGATAGAGATCCAGTAGCCAGCATAGTTGAAGACAAATCTGAGTGAGTAGTCTTCAAGTGGAGAGAGGTCCACCAATTAGTGTAGTAGATATACAAAGTCTTCTAGAAGATCACATAGCCAGAGCAGAAGGGGAAAGAGTTCTCCTGTGGAAGAGATCCATGAAATTAAGATTAGGGGATCAATATCTCCTTTGGATAGAGATCCATAAACATTGTAATTGGGAGTGATTCCCAAAGAGATTAATTGATAAATTTTTAGTAAAATATTTTCTCCTTGGAGTACCTGACATTGGAGGAACCACGTTAAATATTGTGTCTCAATTGTATGTGGTGACTTGTGCTCTTGTTTACTATTGATATCTAAGTTATTAATGCACACCGCTATATTTAGTTATTGCAATTAAGGACATTAATTGATATTGATTTGGAAAGAAAGTAAAAAGTGGTCTTATACTATTCACCCCCCCTCTCGATATAAGCTTGTGTTCTTCAAGCCTAGCCTAACTGGGTGGTATCCATGGAGGTTGTTATATACATATTATAGAAATTGATCAAAAAATTGGTCCTAGCTTGACTCGCCTTCATGGATCCAAGGAAGTATTTCTTGGACATTAGGGGTATATACCCCTCCCTAGAATTGAATATTTTATGAGGTGATATGCCCTACTAGGAGATGAATGACAATGGAATAGTAGGAAAAGGAGGCATTTGGTCTATATCTTCTTTTATGTTTGTTTGCAATACCTTAAACTCCTCATGCCTTTTATTACAAATAAATTCCTCCCATCTATACATTAGGATGTAGTCTCTCCTATTTGACTGCAACAAAAGATATATAGCCTCCCTACTGACCAACATTAAATATTCAACCCCTAGACTATGTTTATCATATACACATAATCCATTGCCAATGCTTGCAACATAAATTAATTTAAGGGGAATTCATAGGAAACCACTTGATTGAACCTAGTTGTTTTGTGTAAGCTAGCATTTGCATTATGTGGTATGATTTATGGGCTATCACTTTGAGGTTGAAGTCCAATTTTGCAGTGTGGAGGTGAAAAATATTTTTGAAGGCATCAATTATAATTTTGAAGGTTGGCCTACCATTGTTGTATTTTGAAAGACCTGATAGTAGGATCATATGCAATTGCAAACCATAACAATAAGTCAGACAAATAGTAGACCTTTGGGCACACTATCTTTTCCAAATTGTATTTCCATAAATTACAAAAAGAGGAGGCCTTATTCTTAGTGTTTTGTGCTCTTTTGAAGAGCCTCTTCAACATGGCCAAGTATCTGGTAATTATATTTAGTATTTTAAAATATGAATATGGTGATATGCTCTCTCCCATTGTTGCTCGAGAGTGAGTTTCTTACCCACACCTAACTTCTATGCCATTTTAATGACATATCTAGTTATCAATATCCTAGGTGTTGTCTAATATAGTTTAGCCTTCGTTAGTTTCTTGATGTTAGTCATAGTACCTAATGTTTCCATGGTAAATTTTTTGTAGTCTATGAATTACTTCTCTAGGAATATACTATAGTCAATAACTTAATAATCTTCATGCTATATTTGTTTGAATATCCTTTTGCAAATGCTTTTTATAGGGAATGATGCTTAGTGTAATGATTTATAACAATTGGGTTGGTTAATTTGTCCTCTCTACTATAAATGCAACCAAATTCATCAATGTACTTGGTTACCTGTTTGGCTTAAACCTTGTCTTAATAACGGTTTAAACTATGTTGTTGACATCAATTACTTTATTCACTATTTAGTTGTGCACCATTGATGTTTTTACCCACTTTAATCTAAGCCATTGATTTATTCTAGAGGATATTTGATCTGAGTGCCACTTTTATTAATGCAATCTCATACAAAGATTTCAATTTTTTTTTATTATTGACCTATGTACTAGCGATTTGTGAATTGATTTTATTTGTTGAAGTATTTTGGCTTTTATTTTGAGGTTAGATCTCTATCATTCATCATGCTTAAGTCTCAAATATTAGTTGTTGCTTTTAATTCTACTTTTATTAACATCTATACCATCTTCTTATTGAATGAAGATCATTTATGATCTTCTCTTAGATACTACAAACCATAGATCTTACTTGGTTTAATATTTTAAAAGCATGTTGAAAATTATCCGATTACTATAGATCATAGATCTTTATTCCTTAAGCAATGCAAACCACTAATTTAATTTGATGATTGGTACGTGCGTTGTTGCAATCCATAGATGGAATTACGACCTATTTCATGTGAGTCATTGATTTTATTTCAAAATTAACTCAAACTTTGATTAGTCTTGGTCCTTCCCTGTAATAATATTTTAATCCTGACCATCTATGTTATGACTAGATTTAATCTAATATGTTAAAACACCTTTTGTTGATGATGGGCATATGTTCTTAAATTCATCTAAAAGCTTATCTTATCTAATGTGCAATTTGGTCCATCCCTATTACATCATTGAGTAATCTGAGTTGTAGATGTCCTTTATTGTTCCATCCAAATTTTATTGACCTGTATTAACCTTTTAAAGTATCTGTACTATATATCCCATTTCGATGTGGTCTTTTATGGTTTGTTAAATATTTCTATAATAATTTTTTCACATTTAATCTCAGTCAATCATGTTTACCTGACATGTTTAATGCAAATAATAGATTCTTCCTTGTAGGGGTAGGCCATATAATAACACATGGTTAATTGTGGACCCTAGATGAACATACCTAGAGTAATGCAGACCACTAGTTTTTCTTAATGGATTTTGATTCAATGTGGCTTTTTTTGGACCATTAGATTTTGGCATGAGGAATCTTATTCATTAGATATAATAAAGAGATAACTAGTCAATTTACAAAGACTAACCTAATGAACCATGACTGTTGATAAATATTTTTAGGCCAACTACGAATGAATTAGAATATTTCAAGGATATGTGGGGTGTTATAGGCCATAAAAACTATTTTTAATTATTAAGAGGACATCGAGTTTGATTCTATGGATCATAGATCTACCCTTTAGATTATTGTAAAACATTGATCATCTCTCATAAACTATGCTTGATAAGGGATGTTGGTGGCTTTTTTGGATAGGAAAAATGTGGAGTGCTACAAAAAACCTAGAAAATGTGATAGAATTTTTGGCATATGCGATATGACTTTGGCTCAGTTAGAATTCATAGATGTTCTTCTCAGGATAAATATGGGGTGTTGATATTTTTCACTATTGATGACTATGAGTGATAGACATTTTAGGTAGGAATGCATTAGTGGCCTAGATTGATCGACAACACAAGAGTGAATGCAGACCATGGATTGCAATGGAACTAGATATCTTATAAGCAAAGATGCACTTTGACAAGTTAAAGGAGAAGTTTTTGTTAGAAAATTATTTACGACTCTAATCGACCTCTAATGATTGGATCGATGCAAACCATGGGTGATATGGCAAAGGGATTGACATATATGAAATATTGCTTTTTGGGCAAGGGTATATATGGAGGAAGGCTATTGGTGATTTAATTTGACTTGAGATTCATGGATTAACACAGGTTGTAGATGATTAGGAAACACAAATTATTTGTAAATAAAGACTTTCTAAATGGGACAAAGGAACAAATTCAAATTTATTGATGAAGAATTAAATGAAAACATTAGATTTAGAGATAACAAGACATTTCTATTAGATGGAAAATATCAAGGGGAATATGGAATGGCCAATGAGACTATGTAAAGAATTTTGTAAATAGAACATGCAAAAAATGGATTAAATTTAAAGATAGATCAATGGACGAATGGGGTTGTTTGGGAGTTAAAAGCAGGGGTGTTGAATTTTTACAAAATCCAATAGTTGTTAATTTTATTAAAGATCTTAATAAAATTAGTTTTATAATAGTGTCTTATGGTGTGCGTCAATTGGAAAATTAATGAAAAATGAAGATCGTTTTATTTACAATAGATTTTTAAGTTGTTTATTCACTTTATTAGACATCTTAAAATTATTTTAATTATAAAATAGTGATATATATGGTTTGCATCAATGCTAGGGGAAGGAAACCAAGAAAACAAATTTAATGTGTCATTAAACAAATTAATTGAACTAAAGATTATGATAAACAACTTTTTTTTTTTTTTTTGAATATGAGAAACAATTGAATTTTTCGATATGAAAAATCATGAATAAATCATAGAGAATTTAAAGCGAAAATGACATAATGTTTTACTTTTGATATTCCTCTATCCTTTTGGATTGATAAAGCATAAATTAGGAATATTATTGCATATTTTACCATTAATAAGGTAGGTGTTTGAGAGATTCATGTTTGCTTGAATTATCTTCCTTTCTTATTGTGTGGGAGAGACTTTATTTTAGTTCATACTTAATATGTCATTATATTTAAGCAATATAAGTTATGGGTAACATCTTTTGATAAGTTTTCTTTTCCAAATATATTTTTACTAACTATATTTGCATTCATGTTGTTACATGATGTAGTCAATGTTTGTTTACTTTGTTGCACTACTAATGAGCATGTTTTATTGTTATTTTTAATTATTGTGAGTTATTAATAAAATCATTAACTTTTAAATATTTTTTTATATTATTGCACTACATATGAGCATGTTTTTACTTTGTGCGTATGAGTGAGATTGTTGGCAATTTTGCACTATGCCACATTGGGAATTTTGTTGGAGTATTTTGATACAATATTTTGATGAATATTTTGATTGTATATGGCAGCATTTATTTCGAAAGTAATTTCATATGTTCCTATTTTGTTTACATATGTATTCTTTTTGCATCGACATTGTAAATGTTTTGTAAACTTCATTCGGGATTCGAGTTCGCCATACTGTAAATGCATCAAAATGAAGGCGTCTGTGGGCTCGTAAAAACAAAAAAAAAAGAAGGATTAAGTTGAAAAACTTAAGGGGCTTAACAGTTTTGAAAGCACCAGCGCGTTCACCCCAAAGATAGGGCGAACGCCCCGTTCGCCCCATGTTGGGGCGAACGAAATATCAAAGGAAGACAAAAGGGAGTTCAAAAATCCAAAGAAAGGGCATGGAAAAATGCAATCACGTTCACCCTGGTTGAGGGGTGAACATCCCATTCGCCCCTCCCATGGTTGAACATGCTCCAACACTGGAACGTGATTGCGTTCACCCAAAGACAAAGTGCAATCGCGTTCGCCCCGGTTGAGGGGCGAACATCCCGTTCGCCCCTCCCATGGGTGAACGTACCTTGGGAGTAGAATGTTATCGCGTTCACCCCGGTTGAGGGGTGAACATCCTGTTCGCCCCTCCCATGGGTGAACACGTTCTTAAAGGAAAGTCGCACGAGCATGCTAGATAATATACGATCGGGTGAAGCTGATTTTTGTCAAAGGGCGGATGTAATTTTTGGGTGAAAAGAATTATGGTCAAAACTTCAAGAGTGCCAGATTTGCAAGCATTAAATAATGGTGGCAATAAGTAATTCGAATTGTGGATCCCGAGTGAAGGAAGAAGTTGTATGGAAACGTAGGGAGTATTTTTCATGATTTTCAAGGTAGGAGTGCGTTTCCAAGATATTGAATGTCTCCTGATTCTCTGTGCACCGACGCCCAAGTTGTTGATTTCCTGGAAATGTTCTCCTGAAATATGGATCGCTGCCCCAAAAGGATGGATTTTTAATGATTCCAAGGAGGAATTTCCTCACTCTTGTTCCTGATCTGTGATCATTTTGTTCTCATGTGCATTTAATGAAAGAGGTGAAATCCTCTATAAATACTAATGAAATTTCTATTGTAAAGGAGGTTGGACATTCTGCAAGAAAACTTTCTAAGTCTTCTGCATCAATAGAAGAGACTTGGCTTCTAAAATTTGCAAGCATTCTTATGTGTGTGATTTCCTTCTATTTTTAAGCATTTCTGTTTATGCTCATGTTCCTGCTATTGAGTTTAAAATTCTATTTTTGGATTTAAAACATTGTTGGTGAATGAGTTAGTTTTGGAATGCAATCTGGAGGTTGTTACTGCAAAGGTGTAAGTAAAATTTTGCTACTTTCTTTCTGTTACATGTTGTTATAACACTTGGTGGAATTCTTGCTACTAGTCTACCCCAAATCCTACATTCCGGCCTGTGGCCATATTTCCCTTTCTTTCTATTATTTTTCCAATTTCTTTCCTGCATCCCTAGTCTTCAACCAGTTTAGGATTAGTAAGGGAACCAACCCTCTCTGGAGATTGGCATGGAGGACATTCCTTTCCTCTGGCCTTTCAATGTTGGTCGTATCTAGGGTGCACAAATGCAGTTTTTGTTGATTAGGTAGATATTTGACCAATAATTTTTGGCATGCCGATGGGACTTAAAAGTTCCATTTTCGATAGTATTAAGGTTTGATGTTCACCTTTGTGCTATGAAATTAGAACATCTGGTGACTCGATTTCACCCAAAAATCTCCAAATGTGAGTACAATGAAAGTTGTGTCTCATGAATACAAGATCGAAGGCCAAAAATCTAGATCATCAAATTGAGTTCTATGAGCTTGATATTCAAATGCTAGGGGAACATCCTCAATTAGCCACTTTTTGATGTACATCCTCATTACCCCACATATCTCATATACCATCTGTCACATCCTCAAGATTAGCTGGCGTATTCTCCGCTCTCGTAAGTCTAGTAAGTACTACCATAAGTTTTCCTCAACCTCCGCCTCACATGACCATGAGCCTTCCTCACACTACACCTCATATACCAGTCCATATGGCTCAGAATCCTCCACCAAGGTAGTTCCTAGCATGGAATAGCTCAGGAGATTTGAACCTACAAGCATAGAATCTAGTGCCTCAAGCAGCTTTGAAGGCTTTGTCGACCTATGATGGCACTGGTAAAACAACCTATGAACATATTCAAGATGTAGCATCTCTGGTGACCATCCATGACATAATAGATGAAGATGTAATGATAAAGTTGTTGGTATTATCGTTGAGAGGGAAATTGTTGTATTGGTACCGATCACTACAACTGAGCACTATTACCTCATGGGATCAGTTGGCGGAGTTGTTGATTAAAAATTTTCATGAACAAGTTGATCCATACTCCTTGCTGCATCAGTTTACAATAATTCAAAGGCATCCACAAGAAGAGATAGTTGACTTTAATGTCAGGTTCACATGAAGCTGGTAGAGAATTCTTGATGGATTACAGCCCACACATGAGCAAGCTACATTTTACTATCTCAGGGTATTTAGCACTAAAATTGGTATGGTCATGTGATAGGCCAATGTGACTACATTCCCAGATTTGTACACGCAAGCCCAAAAGGCTGAATCTGATATGATCGCAGTAGGTAGGCTTCCCTCAAAAATGACTATACCCATTCTTCCTGATCTCCCATAGTATTTGTATTCAAGTACATTTTTGTAACCCATGCCTTCCATGTACCCAGTTCCCTCATGGAGTTCTAGCCCACCTCATATGGCTCTGATCCCTACCCCACAATGCTTGACTCCAAGTTTTCCATAGTTTCCCAATCAATCAGTACCCCAGTTATCGACACCTATTCCTTTCCCAACATTGCTAGTGCCTCCGACCCCATTGCCGTTACCTGCACCACAAGTACCTTTACCCTTGCTAGTGCCAACCACATCTTCTAATATTGATCCCCTTATGACCTTATTGCAAGAAGTAAAATCTAATAACTCAGCCTTAAGGATGATATCAAATGAGCTTACGATGGTGAGGAAGAAGCAAGTCGAGGCTGATTTTTGATCATGAAGATTTCAAACTCCATCGATTACTCGAGAGCAAGCGTCTGCCAGTAGAGGCCCTGAGAAAAGCACAATAGTGCTAGAAAATGAGGAAACTAGCACAATAGAAAAGGCGTATTGGTGTTCAACATGCAATGATCCTCATGGAGAAGAAACCTGCATGGTGCATATGAATTATGTACAAATGCTAGCAGAGAGTTCGGCTGGTGGACAAGTTAATATGATTAGGGAAGTTGATCACAATATTATGATGCCTTCTTTGGAGCAAGTTTTGGTTCTTACGAGATCCGAGAAGAAGCCAATAATGGTAGATCCAACTGAGCTCGAACCTTTGAAGGTGCCTATAGAGCCAAAGGTGTAGGATGAAAAATGATAAGCTCCAGTAAAAGTGCCTGGTGTAAGGACTAAGGAGCAAGATTCTATCAAGTTAAGAGATTTATTGCCTAAGCAAGCTCAAGAAAAGGTGCAAACTAAGGCATCAACTTCACAACCAAAGTAGCTCAAGCATCGAATGAGACAAAAGAGCAAGCAAGGAGTGACTCAAGTACCCATCATTAACAAAGAGATAAAGAGTAGAAGCTACTCAGTAGTATCGGGAAAAGTATGAATGGGTTATAGAAGAGAAGGTTTTGGCCATCTCAAGTTATAATATTGTGGAAGAGATGAAGAAGATACCAAAAAAGTTAGCTTGTATGATGCACTACAGTTGCTAGGGCAAATTGACTTGTTGCAAGAGTCCTTGAAGACTGCTAAATATTAGAAGAAGGATCCTTCTCAAATAGTCCTAGTGCAAGTACTACCAACTTTAGCAATAGGAAAAAATAGGCCTCCCCCATTTTATTTGTCACTCAGAATGGAAGGGTGGATTGTACACAATTGTATGATCGACTCTGGAGCTGCAACTATTGTCATGCCAAAGGCAGTATGTGAAGTGATGGGGATGGAATATACAAGGAGTAGCCCAGGAGTGTTACAGCTAGATGGGACTCCGATCAAGATAGTGGGAGTGATCAAAGACATTCCTATTGTCCTTCATAGTATGCCATAAATCATGGTTATCCAGGAAGTGGTAGTAGTTGACCTGGAGCCATACTTTAGCATGTGCCTCTCAAGGGAGTTCATGACTAAGCTGGGAGGATATCTCTCCTTAGATTACTCGCATTTGGAGATACCATTCAAAGGAAAGAGGATTCGTATCCATAATGAAAAGCCCTCACCTTTTCACATTGAAAAGTTGGAAGAGGAAGAAGAAGCTCCAGGTGCGGTTAACATGATGATTGAGGAGCTAGAAGAGGTTGATTTGATGGAAGAAGCATTGGGTGAGCTTCACCTCGAAGATGAGTTTTTACTCATGGATTTTAATGCAATGATCGAAATAGACATTGGTTGTTATTCAATAACTAAGCTCGAGCAAACTAAAGAAGAAGTCCTCGATTCCTAGGAGTCTACATGAGATCAGTTATGGAAATTATATTTTGATGGTGCCAGATGTAAGAATGGCATAGGGGTTGGTGTCATGTTGATTTCTCCCAAAGGGTTACAAAATACTTATTCTTATAGGTTGACTTGGAGTTGCACAAATAATGCAGCTGAATATGAGGCATTATGCCTTGGGTTGAAGAAAGCTGAAAAGTTGGGCATTAAATAGCTATAGATTTTTGGTGACTCTAAGCTTATTGTTAATCAGACCACTAATAGGTGTGTGTCAAAGCAACATTACCTAAAAGCCTATCACAATAGATTTTGGGATTTGTTCGAATCCTTCACCGCTTTGAACATTCAAGCAATTTCTTAAGAGCAGAATAAACATGCAAATATTTTAGCTTCTCTTGGTGCAAATTATTCTCCCATGGAGCAAGTGGTCCGAAAGCCTAAGACTGTTAGAGTGATCTATAGACCTTCGGTTCCGGATAAGAATATTTATTGGCAAGTATTTGACAATGATGAACAAATAGTTAATTTTCTGCTTAGAGAAGTTGCTAGCATAGATGATAGAGTGCTTGCTGAAGAAGAAAGAGAGGGAATGATTCAATTGAAGAACAACCATATTCCTAGAGGTTTAATTTTACTGGAGAGTCTATTTGATCAAAATGATAGAGCTAAAAAGCATCGGATTAAGGTAGATGCCAGGGAATACAAGGAATTACAGTTGGAACCTAAAAAGGTTATCAAAATTGGAACCGATTGCATGTCGAATGAACTGGAAGGCATTAAAAACTTGTGCTATGAGTACCCCAACATTGTGGCATGGAGCTATCAAGATTTAAAGGGATATGACAAGAATGTCATCCAACATACCATTGAGCTGTAGGAGGGGGTAAAACCTTTTCGATAGAAACAACGCCCTGTCAATCCCAAAATTGAAGTACTCATGAAGGCATAATTGTTGAAGATGTTGGAGGTAAAGATAATTTATCCGATCAAGCACTCAACATGGGTGGCGAACCTAGTCCTAGTTCGGAAGAAGAATGGAGATATTCGGTTGTGTGTCGATTTTCGCAACTTGAATCAGGCATCATTAAAATATCATTATCCCCTACCACAAATTGATCAAATTCTTCATGTGGTTGCTAGTGCACAGAGGTTCTCACTATTGGATGGCTTCTCCGGATATAATCAAATCTGGGTGAAGGATGAGGACCAATATAAAACAACATTCACCACCAAGTGGGGCACATTTGCCTACCAACGGATGCCCTTCGGGCTCTCAAATGCTGGTGCTACCTTCCAGAGAGCCATGGACATCACTTTCGGTGAGTTACTGAATAGAATTATTGTGATATATCTTGATGATATGACTATGTTTTTGCATCGCAGAGAAGACCATGTCGCTCATTTGAGGTAGGTGTTCGAGAAGTGCCACGAGTTCGGGATCTCCATTAATCCAAAGAAGTCAATATTTGCTGTTAAAGAAGGGAAATTTTTGGGTCATGTGATCTCACAGGAAGGATTGGCAATCGATCCTGCAAGAGCTGAAGCACTCATGAAGTTGTCACTGCCTACTAACAAGAAGGACCTACAATATTTCTTCGGTCAAATAAATTTCATCCACAAATTTATTGTCGACTTCGCTCAGGTTGTGAAGCCCATGACTGAGCTTTTAAAAAAGAATACTGAATTTAAGTGGATGGAAGCTAGGAGGTGAGATTTTCAAGAAATCAAAGAAAGAATCACACAAGCTCCAGTTTTAATTAATCCTGATTATTCAAAATATTTCATTCTCTATGCAGTGGGTGAGCAAGAAAGCTATGTTGCAGTGTTGACACAGAAGCAAGAAGATGGAGAAGAGAAGCCAATTGCCTTCTTGAGCCAAGTTATTGCACCACATCAGGAGAAGTATAACTTTATTGAGAAGCAAGTTTATGTAGTAATGAAATCATTGAAGAAGTTCTGACACTTTGTTTCTCAGAGCAAAACTGTTGTTTATGTTATTCATCCTGATGTTCAAAATTTTATACTCCAAGGAGAACTAGGTGATAAAAGGGCAGGTTGGGTCTCAAAAATTCAAGAATATGATGTGGAGATCCGACCAACAAAGCTAGTTCATGGGTGAGCTTTATGTCAGGAATTGGCTAAAAGTGCTACCTCTGAGCCATTGGATGCACTGCATGAGGAGGACATGGGTGAAAGCATCTACGTCAATCATACTATGAGCAACCATGATTGGACAGAAGAGCTGATTGACTATTTTACTTCTGGGAGATGCCCAACTCACCTTGATGCTTCACAGTATCGGAGGTTTAGGTTGCAAGCGCTCAAGTACGTTCTATTGCCTAACGGATTGTATCACAAGAACATTGATGGAGTTCTTCTCAGGTGTGTGAAATATTTTGAGAAGGAGAAAATATTGGAGGAATTTCACTATGGATTATCTGGTGGTCACTATGCAGGGAGGCCCATGGCTTTAAATATTATCCGAGCAGGCTATTTCTGGCCCACTCTATTCATCGATGCTCATAAAGTAAGTCAACATTGTGATAGTTGTCAATGATACGTTGGTAGAATCAGAAGAGGAGCTCTACCCCTACGCCCAATTCGAGTGGAAGCACCTTTTCAACAGTGGGGCCTTGACTTCATCGGAGTCATTGATCCACACTCTTCCATAGAACACAAGTATATCTTAACGGTGATGGACTATTTCACTAGATGGGCGGAGGCCATTCCTACCAAGAAGGCTGATCAAGCTACTATTATTTCTTTCCTAGAAGGGATCATCACTCATTTTGGCATCCCAGATTCAATTGTAATTGATAATGGCACTCCATTCATTGGGGCCAAAATCATGGAGTTCGCTAGAAAATATGGCATTTATTTGAAGACATCATCCAACTATTATCCACAAGGGAATGGGTTGGCCGAATCTACCAATAAAAATTTGCTATGAATTTTAAAAAGGACTATGGGCAGTAATAAGAGAAGTTGGCACTTGTTGTTGAACCAAGCGCTTTGGGTGGATCACATCTCAGTGAAGAAATCTATCAAAACTTCTCCATATGCCTTGGTTTATGGGAAAGAAGCTATTCTTCCCACTCATATTGAGTTGTCGGTACTTCAAACATTGTAGTTATTCTAGGATGAAGATGAAGAATATGATCCTATGAGTGCAAGGTTGGCATAGTTGTTGTAGTTAGAGGAAGATAGGGAGAAGTCTTATCAAGCATTTTTTGAGCACACAAAAGAGATGCAGAAGTGGTTCGGTAAGAAAACAATTGAACACAGTTTCCAAGTGGGAGATTTAGTTTTAAAATGGAATGAAAAGAAGGCCAAGCCAGGAAAACACCATAAGTTTGATGCTATCTGGGAAGGACCTTTTCAAATTGTTATAGTAAATTCGGTGAATGCTTTTTACCTTCGTGATCTGGAGGGTTATGACCTTCCTATTCTAGTAAATGGTCTTCATCTGAAGGCCTATACTCAAAGATGATGTTCTGATGAGGTACTACTTTGTACATATGTAAATATCCTTTTCAGTGTGTTATTTGATTTTAATTGTTGATGTTATTTTAGCATATATATATATAAATAAAAAAAAAGAGTGGTGTGGTATGATTCCTAGGAAGTGCCTTTTAAGGGTTAAGAGCAGGTGACGTTAACTCTCAAGGACGCGTTCACCCAAGTAATGGGTGCATTGGCTAAGGCAATGTCTCTTTTTGGGTGGAAGAACAAATATGAAGCAACACATCATGTGTAAGTCACGTTCACCCAAAGTGGGGGTGATGCGACCATTTGATCTAAGGATGGGGTAAACAAAATAATTTTTTGATGTCATGTTCGATGATAGCAAGCATGATATTGGAATCATGTTCACCTCGGATGATGGGCAAACGGGTCGTTCACCCTTAGTTTGGGTGAACGTGTTGGTTTGGAATGATGGAGTGATAAAGGTTTTGAATATTTAATACTAATAATATAAAAAAGAAAACAAAAAGGGAAAAAAAGCCAAGTTGCTTTAATGATGATTTCCCTAAACTTAGAAAAAAGAGGATAAGCGAAGGAAAAGCAAAAGAGGGAAAAAGTTGTAATTGTTTTTAGAAAATCTAAATATGGGTGAAAAAGTGAAAGCAGACGAGAGTTTTTTTTAAGAAGGCTATTCACCATGGAATTTCCAAGTAGTTCGAAGGCACCCTGGAATGAGGAAGTATGACATGTTGCTCTGAGTTTTGAAGTCGCCAGGAAAAAATATGAAATTGCTCAGTGCCCAAAGTAATTTCGCTTAAATAAGGGAGTAGTTGCATCAATTTTGGAAGCACGTTGTAAAACAAATTGCGCCCTTGGATACGTGGCAGTAATTGGAGAGCTGGAGTGCAGGTAAAAGGGCATTTAATTTAAAATGTGCACTGTGTCGAATGTTTATTTTCCCAAGGAGCAGCAAATATTTATCATTGGTTGTTAAGCGGCTGATTTAGCTTTCCCAGCAAGCTTCAGGTGCTAGGGCATGATTTACAATGAAATTATGCAGTGAAAAGGGTACGCTTTTCTAGGAAGATCTGGCAGCGAATCAAAGGAGAAACCGTTGAAACGTTGGGAATGGTGTCGGGCTAGCGAATCAATACTCTCTTTCTCTCGAAAGTGCCCAAAATTAATTCAACATTTATTGTGGTAGTTGTGGAAGGGCTCTATATAAATGATGAGGTAAAATCCCATAGTTTATTTTCCTTTTAAAAAATTTTACTATTGTGTTTCGCATTGTAGCTGTAGAGGAGTTTAGAGAGTGCTCAGAGTTTTTGTCAGATTTAGAGGAAAAGAATGGGGAAATGAAGCAAGGAGCCCAAGGAAGTCATAGAGGCTATAGAGCCCAAGAAGTCAAAGAAAAAGGAAGGAGGCTCTAGAGCAAAAAGGGCTCAAAAAATGACTATGTCGATTTGGACCCATACGAGGACACTATGGTAGAAATTGGTGACTGCCTCATTACTCACAAAGGAGTGGAAAGGTTAAGGTAGGATGTAGAAATGGTGGTGAGCCAAGGGGTAACATCGAATAGCTGGTTGATAGTGCCCTACCATTCATAGTTATTCTAGTATTTATGTCCATGTTCATCCATGCCCTGAGTTGGTGCAACTCATTGCCCAGTTCTATGATCCATTTACCAGAGCTGTCAGAAATGCTAGAAGAGAAATTTTGTTCACCATCACTCCAGATGAGGTTCGGGAAGCTTTTGCTTGTGGATTGAAGCCCCCTTCATATGCAGTTAATAAGAAACTACATACGGATGAACAAGAGGATAGATATGTCTCCATGGTGACAATGCACCAATTTATGGAGACTCAACTAATTAAAGAGCTATCGATGGGGCAGCTTCCCAATTTGTCGAAGCCGCTTTCATATTTTAAAAGCTTGGACATATATTCGATGTTGGCATGGGTCGTTGGGTTGCCTTCGGATGAGACTGTGCATAAATGGCAGGTGGCCCTGGCACAATGTATTTGTAAAGTTGAATTTTATTCTCCCACAGCCATGAGGTAAGGCAACAACCCCATTTTCTTTGATTGGGTAGACTATATTTCTCGAAGGTTGAATTTTCAATTGGAGAAGATGCAAACTGGAGAATCAAAATCGTTCAAGCATACTTCCTTTTTGGTATGGTTTTTCTTCTTTCAATTACAACAACACTTCTCTTTTATTGCAGTAATGCAGGTGGGTGAGAAAAATGAACCCCTACTAGTTTATATGTGGACTCCCATTTTGTCAAGAAGGGAGTCATTTTACAACTTTAATAGCTGGTTTTTGGGACCGACAATAGAATTTCTTTGCGGTACGTGTGAAAGAGTGCCATGGAATTTAAGAGATGTAGTTGTTGTGCAAGAAAAGGGTGATATTTTTCTGCTTACCCAGGGCGTAGTTGTGAGAATTTTTGGTTTCATGGGTAAGCCATTTTTGTTGCCATATTTTTCCATAGAGCATGTGTTCGCCATGGAAGTAGTGTGCTCGTCAGATTATGTAAATGATGTATATGGAGCTGGGTGCAGAAAGAAGACAACATGCAATATGTCATTCAAATTTGGTAGTATAGAGGTGAGCCAAGTTGGACAGAATCGGCTCCTGATAGTGGCGTTGCAAGATTTGGGCTTGATAGAACTACCGCAACGCTGGAGATATGACCCTCTAGGTAAATTTTTAGCTATTGTGAAGGCTAAGTCATTTCATTGTTGCCCTCAGCTAGATATCCAGAGAAATAGAAATAATTTTGATGGGCCGGACATGAACTGGCACATTGAGAAGATGACAACGCTCCCACCTTGGCATGATTATTATGAGCAGGAGGTAGAATATAATCCAGCCAAATATAAGACCCAAATTCCTCCACCAGGTTTATTCAGTCAAGTCCAAGAAAGTGAGCCGACCTGGACTGAAGAAAATATAATGAATTGGTGGATAATGCGGATTCATCACGAGAAGCCTACTACTCCTTATGGGCTGAAATTGGATGAGCAATTTTTAAAAAATTATGATGACTATGTCGATTCATATCAGCCCATCACCTTTGCCAATATTTTTCCACAAAGCTTCCAACACTCTGATAGTGGTGAAGGCAAAACTGAACAAGAGCATCCAACGGTTGAAGAGGAGACTCTAGAGGAAGAGGAACAATAGTTTGTGTTCAAATGGAGATCTCAACGAACAAAGCGAAAGGTGGAAGAGGCACCTACATTAGAAAAGCAAAATATTCCGAAGGCACCTCCATTTCCAAAGGTGGCCAAAAGACCAAGGACCAGTGTAGTTATGACTTCTACTATTGAGGTCTCAGTTGTTGCAGCTTCTACAGTTTTAGTTGTCATAGTTTCTATGGTTCCAGTTGTAGTGATTAATGGTAGTTATTGATCCTTCACCCATGGTAGAGCTCCCAACCAAAGTTGCACAGGTGTTTTTGATGATTCAAGAATAGGAGGAAGATCATCAGTCAGAAAGCTCTCACGTGGAAGTCATGGATGGTGAAGAGAATCCGAGCATTCAAGAGAGGGTGGAAATACAGTAAGAAGAAATAATTTCATAGCCACCCTCATCACCACATCACACGACGCCTACACTCGAAGGTACGATTTCTCTTCCCTCTTCCTCTTCTTTAGAGCATGTAGTGATTTCTATTTCATTTTCATCTATTTCACTTCCATCATCATCGGTCTCCATTTCTCCACCATTTGGTATGCCATCTACATCCATTTCACTTCCATCTTCTTCCACCCCCAAAGTCACTACTACTCCTTCTATTCCCATTCCTTCATCTTCCATTTCTTTTAGTTCGTATGCATCAAAGCCCAATCCCTTTTTGCACCCTTCCCCTTCTGTTGCCACCACCACTACCATTGAAGTTGTAAGTATGCAAGCTCCTCCCAGAGTGAGCGTAACTGTAGCTAAACCCAGTTCCTCCATCTAGTCTATTATTTCCATTCCACCCCTTCTAGCCATATCATCCGCTTTCACTGGGCCCAGTCACTCAGATGTTTTGGTTCCATTCACCCCATTTTTGGAGTTGTAGATAGTTCTTGATGTACAGGTGGCCCACAAGCAGCCCGACATAGAGAAGATTAATCGGGCACACTTGAGCTCTTCATAGTGGTTGAAGAGTATGCGATGCAAGGAGGCCTTGGCTCCAACTCGACCGATTAAGAAGGTTGCTTTTGATCCTGTTGCAATGGAGGCTCATATCACCATAATTACTCCATTGGTTCAGAAGCCTCAAGGAGAATTGTTGTCGAGTGATCTTATTTCTGAGACTATAATAGAAGACCTCACGTGGATTGATCCTATGGAAAAAATGGGTAATATTCAAGCTGATATGAGCTCAATGTATTTGCATGGTGAGCATTTTAAAGAGAAGTATTTTGAAAATGAAAATAAGATTATTGAGCTCGAAACTACCCTAGCAAAAAGCAGAGCGCAAGAGGAGAAGACTGCCACTGAAAATGAATATTTGCGCCAATAGGTCAAAGTGCACTTGAAAGAACATGATACTACCAGGATTGAAATGCATAAACTCCAACAATAGCTTGAGGATATGAAGAAGCAATTAGCAGAGAAAGCAACACAGGTTGCTGGTTTTTTGCTAGACAACATCAAAGGAACCCATCTTCACTCTGCACAAAACTATGAGAAGTTGGTCATGCAAGCCATTAAGGTGTTGCACTATTTGTGGGAGGTGCAAATACAGATACAACTAGGGTAGCAACTAATTGACACCATGGAAGAGATGCTATCACCACACATGGAAATGGCGGTAAAGATCCAAGCCCTAGCTAATACCAATTTGAACATTCACCCTCTCAACGAAATGGATCATGCCTGGTCCAAGGCCAAGTTATATTTACAAAGAATGGACCTGTAAGGGAAGGGATGGACAATTCTCAACACTATCGAGCATGAGCATACCATTTCCATGTCTCATTTTGAGACTATTGTTGAGTTGGGATTTCTGACCTTTATAGATGAGTGGGGTGAACCCTTGCCAATGGAACAACTAGAGGCGCTATGGTAGAAGTTTATGGAAGATACCTCTGAGATTGATGCATGGGAAGAGCCTCTCATGGAAGCATAGGTATTGCCCCTGATGCAAAAATATACGTGCTTGGAGTTGTCCTTGTATGAGTTGGCTCAATGAGCGAAGCACCTCAATTTGATAGATGTTCATAATCTTCGCTTTGTTTATGAATCTCTCAGTGTCCCATGCTTATTTATGACTCATGCCTAGAAAGATATTATAATATTTTATGAGGTCATGTCTGAGAGCCTCAAAGAATAAGAAGAGTAGGTAGCAGTGGAGTGTGCGATGGTAGAGAAAGTAGTAGAGGAAGCAGAATGAGCCAAAGTGCTAAAGGTAGCGGTTGAAGTAGAAGAAAAGGAGTGTGCTGAGGAGGAGGCACATCAGAAGGCATCTACGACATCAGCAAAGGTGCCAACCAAGGTAGCTAGGAAAAAGACTCCGTAGCCCAATGAATAAAGGCTTAGGATCACTTGCATCCATGCGAGCTGGATACCCCGTGAGTCACCAAAAATATTGGCAATTTTGCACTATGCCACATTGGGAATTTTGTTGGAGTATTTTGATACAATATTTTGATGAATATTTCGATTGTATATAGCAACATTTATTTCGAAAGTAATTTCATATGTTCCTATTTTGTTTACATATGTATTCTTTTTGCATCGACATTGTAAATATTTTGTAAACTTCATTCGGGATTCGATTTCGCCATACTGTAAATGCATCAAAATGAATGTGCATGTGGGCTCATAAAAACAAAAAAACAAAGAAGGATTAAGTTGAAAAACTTAAGGGGCTTAACAGTTTTGAAAGCACCAGCACGTTCACCCCAAAGATAGGGTGAACGCCCCGTTCGCCCCATGTTGGGGCGAATAAAATATCAAAGGAAGACAAAAGGGAGTTCAAAAATCCAAAGAAAGGGTGCGATAAAATGCAATCGCGTTCACCCCGATTGAGGGGTGAACATCCCATTCACCCCTCCCATGGGTGAATGCGCTCCAACACTGGAACACGATTGCGTTCACCCAAAGACAAAGTGCAATCATGTTCGTCCCGATTGAGGGGCGAACATCCCGTTCGCCCCTCCCATGGGTGAACGTACCTTGGGAGCATAATGTTATCACGTTCACCCTGGTTGAGGGGTGAACATCCTGTTCGCCCCTCCCATGGGTGAACACATTCTTAAAGGAAAGTCGCACGAGCATGCTAGATAATATATGATCGAGCGAAGCTAATTTTTGTCAAAGGGCGGATGTAATTTTTGGGTGAAAAGAATTATGGTCAAAACTTCAAGAGCGCCAGATTTGCAAGCATTAAATAATGATGGCAATAAGTAATTCGAATTGTGGATCCCGAGTGAAGGAAGAAGTTGTATGGAAACGTAGGGAGTATTTTTCATGATTTTCAAGGCAGGAGTGCATTTCCAAGATATTGAATGTCTCCCAATTCTCTGTGCACCGACGCCCAAGTTGTTGATTTCCTGGAAATGTTCTCCTAAAATATGGATCGCTGCCCCAAAAGGATGGATTTTTAATGATTCCAAGGAGGAATTTCCTCACTCTTGTTCTTGATCTGCGATCATTTTGTTCTCATGTGCATTTAATGAAAGAGGTGAAATCCTCTATAAATACTAATGAAATTTCTATTGTAAAGGAGGTTGGACATTCTGCAAGAAAACTTTCTAAGTCTTCTGCATCAATAGAAGAGACTTGGCTTCTAAAATTTGCAAGCATTCTTATGTGTGTGATTTCCTTCTATTTTTAAGCATTTCTATTTATGCTCATGTTCCTGCTATTGAGTTTAAAATTCTATTTTTGGATTTAAAACATTGTTGGTGAATGAGTTAGTTTTGGAATGCAATCTGGAGGTTGTTGCTGCAAAGGTGTAAGTAAAATTCTATTGCTTTATTTTTGTTACATGTTGTTATAACACTTGGTGGAATTCTTGCTACTAGTCTACCCCAAATCCTACATTCTGGCTTGTGGCCATATTTCCCTTTCTTTCTATTATTTTTCCAATTTCTTTCCTGCATCCCTAGTCTTCAACCAGTTTAGGATTAGTAAGGGAACCAACCCTCTCTAGAGATTGGCATGGAGGACATTCCTTTCCTTCGGCCTTTCAATGTTGGTCGTATCTAGGGCGCACAAACACAATTTTTGTTGATTAGGCGAGATATTTGACCAACAAAGATCTATTTATTGCAACTTAAATAAATTTGACTTTTCCTTCTATTTTTTCCTTTGAGGAAGATTTCCCCAATGTCTCATCAAGAACAATGAAGAGATAAGGAGATAGTAAGTTGGCCTAGTATATTCCATGATGGGATTCAAAACATATAGAAAGGATCTATTTTCAAAATAAAATATTTTGATTTTATATTACAACATTGAATCCATTCAAACCAACCTCAATCATAACCAATTTTTTTGAGAATATCATGTAAAAAAATCCAACAAAACTTATCATTTCTTTTGTTTGGATTTACTTTTACAAAAATACCTATATTTTTCATGGGATGAAGAGTGTATGGCCTCTTATGCAATTATTATAAAATTATTAATTTATTTACAAAAAGCATGACTGCCTAATTCCTCTAAGATAACACAATGTAGAATGCTTCTCAATATATTTACCATAATGTTTAAATTGATATCATAAATCACTACAAAGGCTTATTGGATATAAATTATCAAAATATTTTATCTCACTTTTCTTGGAAATCAATATTCAAAATATTACATTGATCTTACCTATTATAGCCTTATTTTTTCTATCTTCTTCAACTCTAGCCAATATATTGCTTTTTAATGAATACCAAACATGTTAAAACAAAAATGAAGAAATCTATTGAATACCAAGTGCTTATTAAAGGTGGATAAATAAGAAACCTCTTATATATCCTCTATAGAGATCTTACTCATCAATATTTTATCTGTATATCATAGTTGATGGAATATTTTGTAAAATCTTATCTTCACGATCCTCATCTTGCCCAACTTTTAACAAAATATGATTGAAATAATGAATAAATTTCTTCCCAATATAATATTCTTCCTCAAAATTATTTCATTTGGAGTTAAAATATTTTTATTAAATAGAAATATAATACTATTTGGCAATACCATAAAAATTTAGGTATTTATGTTTCCTTTCTTATGCAATATCTTCCTAGATTTTTGGGCCCTATATTAATCATCCTTTTGTAATAAATTATGATAATAAGGGGGTAATTTTTTTCTTGCACATAAGTATCATATTCTATTCTATTGATCTCTACTATCTCTTGTAAATTGTTATGTTTGTATTAAATTTACTCTTCTATTTTAAATATATTATAAAAAATATTTGACATTCATTTTTTAATTTGTATATTTAAATATTTAATATTTTGAGCAAAGCTATACATACATGATTCTTCAAACCTGCTTCTCCCACCATAACATAACCATTTGAAATAAATTAGGGCCTTAGAGCTTCATCAAGTGGAATCAAAATGGATTTGAATTACTATTATTGAGTTGATCATATATTAAGAAAATGGGTTTATGATTTGGTTCTATTCACACTAAAATATCTAAAGAGATTGTATGCTCTATTTGCACCCATGTGTTAGATAACGAAAACATCTCCAACTTTTTTATTATATGAGCTTGCTTGGCCTATTATTCCATGTGTATTGAAATCTTAAAGTAACAATGTCCTAAAGGCCATATAAATTAACAAAGGAATAAAACACTCCATTGGTTTAGACCATATAGGAGTTCCACCCTTATTTTTCAAAGGATATAAAACTGTGTTGCAGTCCCCTTGAGAAATACATAGATCATTTTAAATTTGACATAAATAATTTTAGGTCCTTCAAATGTATATCACAAAGAGAAATTATGATTGAAGCATATATGTTTATGACTCCAAAATTGATATCGTTTTCTTTCCTACAAAAACCAAAACCTTGTTAGCTTTGATGCTAAATACTTAAAGAAAAATAACCACAAGAACTAAAATAAAGTTACAGTATGGAATATAAGATAAATACAATATTTTAAACATATAAACCTCATAAATAACTTCTACAACAACTCATAAAATGGCCACTAAGAAATGCTCATGAAAATTGTATCTCATAGAATAAATATCTCTAATGTACCATACTTCCACACAATCTCACTCTACATTGTGTCACACACACATAGATACATATATAATGGAATGTGACTCTTCATATGGAGTACTCTTGACCTTAACTCTTCTTGAGACTCTTCACTTTCCTACTCTATGGATTCATGTGCACATGGAATATTATGCATGTTTACATTATCAAATACTTTGCTCACTCTAATAATACTTGTGCATTTATTACATTGCATAAAGTAAATACTCACACTCTAATATAATACACACTCCTAATTTAAATATGTATCCAAGGTAATACATTAGAATGTACCAAATAATACAATATTCTCCAACACCCTCCCGTATTACATTATTTGGTTATTGAAGAATTTAGTCCTCAATATGGTCTTTGTCCTAGTTCTAGAAATTGTTCTCTTCTTTTTTGCTTTCTTTATTATGTTCCATATTTATATCCTAGTCAAGTAAATTATTAGTATCTTCATAAAATACTATATTTGCTGAAAGTGCTTTAACTTCATGTTCTTCTATAGGTTCTTCTAGTTCTTGAATTTCTTGAATCTCTTGAGCTAAGTGCCCCTTTTGATTTTCTTATCTATATTATAGCTGAGGTTGATTGTACTAATGATAAAACTATTACTGATGTGGTCTATATTGATTATGATATTATTTTGGTTGAAATAATTTATTTGACTGATTTCCAAGATTTGTTTGATCCCCTTGATACCAATTTCCTGGATTGAATCTACAATAATTTGTACTATGTCCTATTTTTTGCATGCTTGACAATATATATTATTCCAATTTGATTTGTTCCCTGATAATGAAGCAATTCTTCCTTGTGGGTTATCTTTTGATACTAAGGCATTGTTATTCATTTTATATTTGACTGAATTCTCTACTACATACTCTTGTAGTATATTGACTAACTCATCAAATGACGTATCTTTACTTAGAATTTGTAGAATATGTGACTAGATGCTTGTAGCTTTCTAGAAGTGCTCTTAGAATCACTTGAATAAGAAAATTGTCTTCTATATTTTCTCTAAATGTTAACAATTTTCCTTTTATATCTACCACTTTTCTTAGAAACAATTCTATACTTTCACCACTATTAACTTTTAAAGAATGCAATTGGGTTTGAAGATTCAATATAGTGGCTTTATTCTTTCCTCCAAATATCTTGGCTAAAGTATTCCAAGCTTCTGTAGAAGTTACTGTTGAACTAATGTATGGTTGTATATCATATGTAATTGCAAGTGTTATTATCACGGGTGTCTTTGCTTCATATTCCTCATACTTTTAAATTTCTCCGGCATCTTTAGTAGGTTTAGGTTTTGCTGCTTTAACAATATCCCAAATATTTTCTACTATCAATATTGATCCCACTTTGTTTCTCCATGAAGTGTATTTAGGACCTTTAAGAAGTTGGTATTTTGAAAAAAATATTATTTTTTGTCATGATAACACTTGTAGACTACCTTATATCTCTCTAGGTTTAATTATATGATCAACTACTATTTTTAGTTCTTCAAATCTTGTCGTATACTTTGTATTTTGTAATTTTTGGATAATGATTACCACTCAATACATTTGTAGCTTAACAAGCATTCTTTTAATTTAAAAAAAAAAATAGTTGTAGTTTTGACAAGGATTTCAATTCTTCAAATATCTAAGTTGAATTCATTTTATCTCCTATATTTCAAGAATATAAATTTTCAATTCTAAATTTCACAAACCATTTTTGGTGTTGAATTCCTTTTATCTCCTAAATTTAAGAAATATAAAATTTCAATTATAAATTTCACAAACCATTTTTGGCATTGAATTCCTTATAAATCCCCAATTAGAAATTTAGAAATTCTATAATTGCAAGTTTTGTATTCCTAATTTGATGTTGAAATCCTTATTTCTCCAATATTATCAATTTCAAATATTTCAATAAATCAATTGTAGAAACTTCAAATTAATTTCTCAAATATCAAAATTGGCTTTTTAAATCTTCATAAAACTTTCCAAATAGCAATAATAAAATATATAATATTTTCATTTTCCACTTATAAACCTTAAACCTCCAATAACAATAATTAATCAATGTGGAAATATATAAATCAATTTAAAACTTTCATAAAATAATCCTTATTTCTCCAACCTTTGAATAAATCAAATAACTTGAGAATTTACCTCAACAATCTGTACATGCATGCTACTTTGGGCTAAGTAGTTTGTATTTATTGTTGAATAATCAATAATCTTCTTGCTATAAGACCCTCTCTCCACTTTGCTACCCGAATTGATCTCTATTTGCTAAATTTGGCCCATGCATTAAATATTTGTTTAAAACATGCTTTGACTCCTTTCAAAGATGTTTGGTGCTCATTTTCCCAAGTGCCAAGTGGCGCACAAACTCTTCTCCTTACCTATTAACATTCCTTTGGCAGTTCTAATCACTGTCCTTCTCATAATGCTTTGCTGAAGATATTTTTCCAACTTTGGTTGATTACATTCAATGATCTTATAACATCCTAGGTGTTATATTTCTTGTAATTCCAAGTGGCAAATGAACTCTACAACTTCTCAAATGAGCGCTCTTCATTTGATAATTCTCCACTTCTCCTTTGCAATATGTTTGCTCTTTTTGTAACGTATTCCAACATACACTTCCTGCTACACTTGATGTTCTACATTCTCACCTCTCCTTTGGTGCTCAATCTCTCTTTCGGTGACCTTTCAACAATGTTTGGATGATTCCCTTATTTTTATGCTCTATCTTCCTAATTTTACATTTCTTCCTCCTTGCTTGGATAGTGCTCTTCCTTGGTGCTTGAACTTCTTACTTTCACCTTTGTCCAACGTAGTGGCTCTTATAATGATGGTTCTTCTCCATGTGGGTGTCTTATCTCCCATGGTAGCTACAACTCAATAATATTATGGCTTTTCCTTTAACCTACAATGGTTTCACCTTTCAATTGTGGCTCAACCTCTCTCAATATTTATGGTAGTTTACAATGCTTTAGTTAATTTTAGGTAGTTAATTTTATGCTTAGAGAAGCTGCTAGCACTGATGATAGAGTGCTTGCTAAAGAAGAAAGAGAAGGAATGATTCAATTGAAGAACAACCATATTCCCAGAGGTCTGATTTTGCTAGATAATATATTTGATCAAAATGATAGAGCTGAAAAGCACCAGATTAAGGTAGATGCCAGGGAATACAAGGAATTATAGTTGGAACCTTAAAAGGTTATCAAAATTGGAACTGACTGTGTTTCGAATGAACTGGAAGGCATTAAAAACTTATGCTATGAGTACCCCAAAATTATGCCATGGAGCTATCATGATTTAAAAGGATATGACAAGAATGTCATACAACATACCATTGAGCTACAGGAGGGGGTAAAACCTTTCTGACAGAAGCAACACCCTATCAATCCCAAAATTGAAGTACTCATGAAGGCTGAATTATTGAAGATGTTGAAGGTGAAGATAATTTATCCGATCAAGCACTCAACGTGGATGGAAAACCTGGTGCCAATCCGAAAGAAGAATAGATATATTCGGTTTTATGTAATTTTTTGCAACTTGAACTAGGCATCACTAAAATATCATTATCCCTGGCCCCAAATTGATCAAATTATTCATGTGGTTGCTAGTGCACATAGGTTCTCACTATTGGATGGCTTCTACGGATATAATAAAATTTGGGTGAAATATGAGGACCAATATAAAACAACATTCACCACCAAGTGGGGTACATTTTTCTACCAATAGATGCCCTTCGGGCTCTCAAATGCTAGCGCTACCTTCCAAAGAGCCATGGACATCACTTTTGGTGAGTTACTGAATAGAGTTATTGTGATATATCTTGATGATATGAATGTGCTTTTGCATCATAGAGAAGACCATGTCACTCATTTGAGGTAGGTGTTTGAGAAATACCACGAGTTCAGGATCTCCATTAATCTAAAGAAGTCAATATTTGCTATTAAAGAAGGAAAATTATTGGGTCATGTGATCTCACAGGAAGGATTGACAATCGATCCTAAAAGAGCTAAAGCACTCATGAAATTGTTGCTTCCTACTAACAAGAAGGATTTGCAATCTTTCTTCGGATAAATAAATTTCATTCGCAAATTTATTGTCGACTTTGCTCAGGTTGTGAATCCCATGACTAAGCTTTTAAAAAAGAATACTGAATTTAAGTGGACGAAAGCCAACAGGTGAGATTTTCAAGAAATTAAAGAAAGAATTACACAAGCTCCAGTTTTAATTAATCCTAACTATTCAAAATATTTCATTCTCTATGAAGTGGGTGAGCAGGAAAGCTATGTTGCAGTGTTGAAACAGAAGCAATAATATGGAGAAGATAAACCAATTGCATTCTTGAGCCAAGTAATCACATCACATCAGAAGAAGTATAAATTTATTGAAAAGCAAGTCTATGTAGTAATGAAATCATTGAAGAAATTCTGACACTTTGTTTCTCAAAGTAAGATTGTTGTTTATGTCATACATCCTGATGTTATAAAATTCATACTCCAAGGAGAACTAGGTGATAAAAGGGCAGGTTGGGTCTCAAAAATTCAAGAATATGATGTTGATATCTGACCAAAAAAGCTAGTTTATGGGTGAACTTTATGTTAGGAGTTGGCTAAAAGTGTTGCCTCTGAGCCATTGGATGTAATGCATGAAGAGGACATGGGTGAAAGCATCTACGTAAATCATACCATGAGCAACCGTTATTGGACATAAGAGTTGATTGACTATTTTACTTCTTGGAGATGTCCGACTCACCTTGATGTTTCATAGCATCGGGGGTTTAGGTTTTAAGCGCTCAAGTATGTTCTATTGCCTAACAGATTGTATAACAAGAACATTGATGGAGTTCTTCTCAGGTGTGTGAAATATTTCGAGAAGGAGAAAATATTGGAGGAATTTCACTATGGAATATCTGATGGTCACTATGCAAGGATGCCCATGGCTTTAAATATTATTCAAGCAGGCTATTTTTGGCCCACTCTATTCATTGATTCTCATAAAGTATGTCAGCATTATGATAGCTATCAACGATACATTGGTAGAATCAGAAGAGGAGCTCTACCCCTACGCCCAATTCGAGTGGAAGAACCTTTTCAACAATGGGGCCTTGAATTCATCAAAGTCATTGATCCACACTCTTCCATAGAACACAAGTATATCTTAACAGCGATGGACTATTTCACTAGGTGGGCGGAGGCCATTCCTACCAAGAAGGCTGATCAGGCTACTATTATTTCTTTCCTAGAAGGGATCATCACTCGTTTTGATGTCCCAAATTCAATTGTAAATGATAATGAAACTCCATTAATTGGGGCTAAAATCATGGAGTTCGCTAGCAAATATGACATTTATTTGAAGATATCGTCCAACTATTATCTACAAGGGAATGGGTTGGCCGAATCTACCACTAAAAATTTATTGTAAATTTTAAAAAGGACTATGGGCAGTAACAAGATATGTTGGCACTTTTTGTTGAACCAAGCGCTTTGGGCGGATTGCATATCAGTGAAGAAATCTATCAAAACTTCTCCATATATCTTGGTTTATGGGAAAGAGGCTATTCTTCCCACTCATATTGAGTTGTCGGTACTTCAAACATTGTAGTTATTCTAGGATGAAAATGAAGAAAACGATCCTATGAGTGCAAGGTTGGCACAATTGTTGTAGTTAGAGGAAGATAGGGAGAAGTCTTATCAAGCATTTGCTGAGCACACAAAAGAGATGCAGAAGTGGTTTGGTAATAAAAAAATCCAACGCAGTTTCCAAGTGAGAGATTTAGTTTTAAAATGGAACGAAAAGAAGGACAAGCTAGGAAAACACCATAAGTTTAATTCTATCTGGGAAGGACCTTTTCAAATTGCTGCAGTAAATTCAGTGAATGTTTTTTACCTTCGTGATCTAGAGGGTTATGACCTTCCTTTTACAATAAATGGTCTTCATCTGAAGGCCTATACTCAAATATGATGTTCTGATGAGGTACTACTTTGTACATATGTAAATATCCTTTTCAGTGTGTTATTTGATTTTAATTTTTGATGTTGTTTTAACACACATATATATATATATATATATATATATATATATATATATATATATATATATATATATATATATATATATAAATGAGAGTGGTGTGGTATGATTCCTAGGAATTACCTTTTAAGGGTTAAGAGCAGGTGACATTAACTCATAAGGATGTGTTCACCCAAGTAATGGGTGCATTGGCTAAGGCAATGTCTCTTTTTTGGGTGGAAGAACAAAGACGAAGCAACCCATCATGTGCGAGTCGCGTTCGCCCAAAGTGGGGGTAATATGATAATTTGATCTAAGGATGGGGTAAAAAAAATAATTTTTTGATGTCACGTTCGACGATAGCAAGCATGATATTGGAATCACGTTCACCTCGGATGAAGGGCAAACATGTTGTTTGCCCTTAGTTTGGGTGAACATGTTGGTTTGGAATGACGGAGCGATAAAGGTTTTGAATATTTAATACTAATAATATAAAAAAGGAAACAAAAATGGGAAAAAAAGCCAAGTTTATTTAATGATGATTTCCTTAAACTTAGAAAAAAGAGGATAAGTGAAGGAAAAGCAAAAGAGGGAAAAAGCTGTAATTTTTTTAGAAAATCTAAATATGGGTGAAAAAGCGAAAGCGGGCGAGAGTTTTTTTTAAGAAGGATATTCACCATGGAATTTCCAAGCAGTTCAAAGGCACCCTGGAATGAGGAAGTATGGCATGTTGCTCTGAGTTTCGAAGTTGCCAGGAAAAAAGACAAAAATTGCTCAGTGCCCAAAGTAATTTCGCTTAAAGAGGGAAGTAGTTGCATCAATTTTGGAAGCACGTTGTAAAAAAAATTATGCCCTTGGACACGTGGCAGTAATTGAAGAGCTGGAGTGCAGGTAAAAGGGCATTTAATTTAAAATGTGCACTATGCCAGATGTTTATTTTCCAAAGGAGTAGCAAATATTTATCATTCGTTGTTAAGCAACTGATTTAGCTTTCCCAGCAAGATTCAGGTACTAGGGCACGATTTACAATGAAATTATGCAGTGAAAAGGGTACACTTTTATAGGAATATCTGGTAGCGAATCAAAGGAGAAACTGGTGAAATGTTGGGAATGGTTTCGAGCTAGCGAATCAATACTCTCTTTCTCTTGAAAGTGCCTAAAATTAATTCAATATTTATTATGGCAGTTGTGGAAGGGCTCTATATAAATGATGAGGTAAAAGCCCATAGTTTATTTTCCTTTCAAAAATTTTTACTATTGTATTTCGCATTGTAGCTGCAGAGGATTTCAGAGAGTGCTTAGAGATTTTATCAGATTTAGAGGAAAAGAATGGGGAAAATAAGCAAGGAGCCCAAAGAATTCGTAGAGGCTATAGACCCCAAGAAGTAAAAGAAAAAGGAAGGAGGCTCTAGAGCAAAAAGGGCTAAAAAAATGACTATGTTGATTTGGACCCATACGAGGACACTATGGCAGAAATTGGTGACTACCTCATTACTCACAAAGGAGTGGAAAGTTTAAGGTAGGATGTAGAAATGGTGGTGAGCCAAGGGGTAACATCAAACAACTAGTTGATAGTGCCCTACCATTTATAGCTATTTATATTTTCCATTTCATCCATACCCTGAGCTGGTGCAGCTCATTACCCTGTTCTATGATCCATTTACCAGGGCTGTCAAAAATACCAGAAGAGAAATTTTGTTCACCATCACTCCAAATGAGGTTCGAGAAGCTTTTGCTTATGGATTGAATCCCCTTCATATGTAGTTAATAAGAAACTACACACAGATGAACAAGAGGATAAATATGTCTCCATAGTAACAATGCACCAATTTATGGAAACTCAACTAATTAAAGAGCCACCGATGGGGTAGATTCCCAATTTATCGAAGCTACTTTCAGATTTTAAAAGCTTGGACATATATTTGATGTTGGAATGGGTCACTGGGTTGCCTTCGGATGAGACTGTGCATAAATGGCAGGTGGCCCTGGCACAATATATTTGTAAATTTGAATTTTATTCTCCCATAGCCATGAGGTAAGGCAACAACCCCATTTTCTTCGATTGGGAAGAATACATTTCTCGAAGATTTAATTTTTAATTGGAGAAGATGCAAACTGGAGAATCAAAATAGTTCAAGAATACTTCCTTTTTGGTGTGGTTTTTCTTCTTTCAATTACAACAACACTTCTATTTTATTGCAGTAATGCAGGTGGGCAAGAAAAATGAACCCCTACCTGTTTATATGTGGAATCCTATTTTATCAAGAAGGGAGTCATTTTACAACTTTAATAGTTGGTTATTGGGACTGGCAATAGAATTTCTTTGCGATACGTATGAAAGAGTGTCGTGGAATTTAAGAGATGTAGTTGTTGTGCAAGAAAAGGGTGATATTTGTCAGCTTACCTAGGGCATAGTTGTGAGAATTTTTGGTTTCACAGGTAAGCCATTTTTGTTGACGTATTTTGCCAAAGAGCATGCGTTCTCCATGGAAATAGTATGCTCGTCAGACTACGTAAATTATGTATACAGATCTGGGTGCATAAAGAAAAAAATATGTAATATGTCATTTAAATTTGGTAGTATAGAGATGTGCCAAGTTGGACAAAATCAGTTCGTGATAGTGGTGCTGCAAGATTTGGGTTTGATAGAACTGCCACAACACTAGAGATATAATCCTATGGGTAAAATTTTAACTATTGTGAAGGCTAAGTCATTTCATTGTTACCCTTAGCTAGATATCCAAAGAAATAGAAATAATTTTTATGGTCTGGACATGAAATGACACATTGAAAAGATGATAACGCTCCCACCTTGGTATGATTACTATGATCAGGAGGCAGAATATAATCTGGCCAAATACAAGACCCAAATTACTCCACCGGGTTTATTCAGTCAAGTCCAAGAAAGTGAGTTGACCTGGGCTGAAGAAAATATAATGAATTGGTGGATAATGCGGATTCATTGCAGGAAGCCTACTACTCCTTATAGGCTGAAATTGGATGAGCAATTTTTAAAAAATTATGATAACTACGTCGATTCATATCAACCCGTCACATTTGCCAATATGTTTCCATAAAGCTTCCAACACTTTGATAGTGGTGAAGTAAAAACTAAACAAGAGCATCCAACGGTTGAAGAGGAGACTCCAAAGGAAGAGGAACAATAGTTTGTATTCCAATGGAGATCCCAATGAATAAAGCGAAAGGTGGAAGAGGTGTCTGCATTAGAAAAGCAAAATATTCCAAATGCACCTCCATTTCCAAAGGTGGCCAAAAGACCAAGGACTAGTGTAGTTATGACTTTTACTATTGAGGTCTCAGTTGTTGCAGCTTCTACAGTTTTAGTTGTTATAGTTTCTATGGTTCCAGTTGTAGTGATTAATGGTAGTTATTGATCCTTCATGCAAAAAAAATATCCTAACCAATGTTGTACATATTTTTTCTATGATTCAATAACAAGAGGGATACCATTTGTCAGAAAGCTCTCACGTGAAAGTCATGGATGGCAAAGAGAATCTGAGCATTCAAGAGAGGGTGGAAATGTAGTAGGAAGAAATAATTTCATAGCCACCCTCATCACCACATCATACGACGCCTGCACCCGAAGGTACAATTCCTCTTCCCTCTTCCTTTTCTTTAGAGCATGCAGTGATTTTTGTTTCATTTTCATCTGTTTCACTTCCATCATCATCGATCTATGTTTATCTACCATTTGGTATGCCATCTACATCAATTTCGCTTCCATTTTATTCTACCCCCGTAGTCATTGTTTCTCCTTCTATTCCCATTCCTTCATCTTCCATTTCTTTTAGTTCATATGCATCAAAGCCCAATCCCTTTTTGGACCCTTTCCCTTCTCTTGCCACCACCACTACCATTGATTTTGTAAGCATGCAAGCTCCTCCCATAGTGAGCGTAACTGCAGCTGAACCTGGTTCCTCTATCTAGTTTGTTGTTTCCATTCCATCCCTTCTAGCCATATAATCCACTTTCACTAAGCCCAATAACTAAAATATTTTGGTTTCATTCACTCCATTTTGGAGTTGTAGACATTTCTTGATGTACAGGTGACCCACAAATAGCCCGAAATAGAGAAGATTAACCAGACACACTTGAGCTCTTCATAATGGTTGAAGAGTATGCAGTGCAAGGAGGCCTTGGCTCCATATCGACCAATTAAGAAGGTTTATTTTGATTATGTTGCAATGGAGGCTCATATAACCACAATTACTCTATTGGTTCATAAGCCTCAAGGGGAATTGTTTTCGGGTGATCTTATTTCTGAGATCATAATAGAAGACCTCACGTGGATTGATCTTGTGGAAAAAATAGGTAATATTCAAGCTGATATGATCTTATTATAGTGAGCATTTTAAAGAGAAGTATTTTGAAAATGAAAAAAAGATTATTGAGCTCAAAACTACCCTGGCAAAAGCAGAGCGCAAGAGGAGAAAACTGCCAGTAAAAATGAATATTTGTGCCAATAGGTCAAAGTGCACCTGAAATAACATGATACTGCCAATATTGAAATGCATAAGCTCTAAAAATAGCTTGAATATATGAAGAACCAGTTAGCAGAGAAAGAAACAAAGGTTGCTGGTTTTTTGCTAAACAACATCAAAGGAACCTATCTTCACTCTGCATAAAACTGTGAGAAGTTGGTTGTGTAAGCCATTAAGGTGTTGCAATAATTGTAGGAAGTGTAGATACAAATACAACTAGGATAGTAGATGATTGACAACACAGAAGAGATGCTATTACCACACATGGAAATGGCAATAAATATCCAAGCCCTAGCTAATGTCAATTTGAACATTCACCCTCTCAGAAAAATGGATCATGCCTGGTCCAAGCCCAAGGGCAGACAATTCTCAACACTATTGAGCATGAGCATACCATTTCCATGTATCATTTTGAGACTGTTTTTGAGTTGGGATTTCTGACCTTTATAGATGAGTGGGCTAAACCCTTGCCAATGGAACAACTAGAGGCACTATAGTGGAAGTTCATGGAATATACCTCTGAGATTGATGTATAGGAAGACTCATAGAAGCACATGTATTGCCCCTGATGCAAAAATATATATTCTTGGACCTATCCTTATATAAATTGGCTCAATGGGCGAAGCACCTAAATTTGATAGATGTTCATAATATTTGCTTCGTTTATGAATCTCTCAGTGTCCCATGCTTATTTACAACTCATTCTTGGAAAGACGCCATAACAGTTTATGAGGTCATGTCTGAGAGCCTCAAAGAACAAGAAGAGTAGGTAGCAATGGAGTGTGCGATGGTAGATAAAGTGGCGAAGGAAGGGGAATAAGCCGGAGTGCTAAAGGTAGAGGTTGAAGTACAAGAAAAGGAGTGTGTTGAGGAGGAGGTGCATCATAAGACATCTACAACATTAGTAAAGGTGCCAAACAAGGCGGTTGGTTAAAAATACTCTGTAGCCCAATGAATAAAGGCCAGGGATCGCTTGTATACATTCAAGCTAGATACCCCGTGAGTTGCCAAAAATATTGGCAATTTTGCACTATGCCACATTGGGAATTTTTTTGGAGTATTTTGATACAATATTTTGAATATTTCAATTGTATATGGCAAAATTTATTTCAGAATTAATTTCATATGTTCCTGTTTTATTTACATATGTATTATTTTTGCATCGACATTGTAAATGTTTTGTAAACTTCATTCAGGATTCGAGTTTGTCATACTATAAATGCATGTAAAAACAAAAAAATGAAGAAGGATTAAGTTGAAAAACTTAAGGGGCTTAACAGTTTTGAAAGCACCAGCACGTTCACCCCAAAGATAGGATGAACGTCTCGTTCGCCCCATGTAGGAACAAACAAAATATTAAAGGAAGACAAAAGGGAGTTCAAAAATCCAAATAAAGGGTGCGATAAAATGCAATTGCATTCACCTCGGTTGACGGGTGAACATCCCATTCATCCCTCCAATGGGAAAACGCGCTACAACATTGGAACGCGATTGTGTTCACCCAAAGACAAGTGCAATCGTGTTTGTCCCGGTTGAGGGGCAAACATCCCGCTTGCCCATCCCATGGGCGAATGTACCTTAGGAGCCTAATGTTATCGCGTTTTCCCTGGTTGAGGACTGAACATTCTATTCACCTCTCCCATGGGTGAACGCGTTCTTAAATGAAAGTCATATGAGCATGCTAGATAATATATGATTGGATGAAGCTGATTTTTGTCAAAGGGCGGATGTAATTTTTGGTTGAAAATAATTATGGTCAAAACTTCAAGAGTGTCAAATTTACAAGCATTAAATAATTATGGCAATAAATAATTCTAATTATGGATCTCGAGTGAAGGAAGAAGTTGTATGGAAATGCAAGGAGTATTTTTCATGATTTTCAAGGCAGGAGTGTGTTTTCAAAATATTGAATGTCTCTTGATTCTCTACGCACCAACACCTAAGTTGTTGTTTTCCTGGAAATATTCTCCTAAAATATGGATTGTTGCCCCAAAAGGATGGATTTTTAATGATTCTAAGGAGTAATTTCCTCACTCTTGTTCTCGATTTGCGATAATTTTATTCTCATGTGCATTTAATAAAAGATGCGAAATCCTCTATAAATACTAATGAAATTTCTATTGTAAATGAGGTTGGACATTCTGCAAGAAAACTTTCTAAGTCTTCTGCATCAATAGAAGAGACTTGGCTTCTGATATTTGCAAGTATTCTTATGTGTGTGATTTCATTCCATTTTTGAGCAATTCTATTTATGCTTATGTTCCTGCTATTGAGTTTAAAATTATATTTCTGGATTTAAAACATTGCTGGTGAATGAGTTAGTTTTGGAATACAATCTGGAGGTTGTTGCTGTAAAGGTGTAAGTAAAATTCTACTGCTTCATTTCTGTTACATGTTATAACACTTGGTGAAATTATTGCTACTAGTCTACCCCAAATTCTATATTCTGGCCTGTGGCCATATTTCCCTTTCTTTATGTTATTTTTCTAATTTGTTTCCAGCATCCCTAGTCTTCAACCAGTTTAGGATTAGTAAGGGAACCAACCCTCTCTAGAGATTGGCAAGAAGGACATTCCTTTCCTTCGGCCTTTCAATGTTGTCCGTATCTAGTGCACACAAATACAATTTTTATTGATTAGGCAGATATTTGACCAACAAAGATCTATTTATTGCAACTTAAATAAATTTGACTTTTCCTTCTATTTTTTCCTTTGAGGAAGATTTCCCCAATGTCTCATCAAGAACAATGAAGAGATAAGGAGATAGTAAGTTGGCCTAGTATATTCCATGATGGGATTCAAAACATATAGAAAGGATCTATTTTCAAAATAAAATATTTTGATTTTATATTACAACATTGAATCCATTCAAACCAACCTCAATCATAACCAATTTTTTTGAGAATATCATGTAAAAAAATCCAACAAAACTTATCATTTCTTTTGTTTGGATTTACTTTTACAAAAATACCTATATTTTTCATGGGATGAAGAGTGTATGGCCTCTTATGCAATTATTATAAAATTATTAATTTATTTACAAAAAACATGACTGCCTAATTCCTCTAAGATAACACAATGTAGAATGCTTCTCAATATATTTACCATAATGTTTAAATTGATATCATAAATCACTACAAAGGCTTATTGGATATAAATTATCAAAATATTTTATCTCACTTTTCTTGGAAATCAATATTCAAAATATTACATTGATCTTACCTATTATAGCCTTATTTTTTCTATCTTCTTCAACTCTAGCCAATATATTGCTTTTTAATGAATACCAAACATGTTAAAACAAAAATGAAGAAATCTATTGAATACCAAGTGCTTATTAAAGGTGGATAAATAAGAAACCTCTTATATATCCTCTATAGAGATCTTACTCATCAATATTTTATCTGTATATCATAGTTGATGGAATATTTTGTAAAATCTTATCTTCACGATCCTCATCTTGCCCAACTTTTAACAAAATATGATTGAAATAATGAATAAATTTCTTCCCAATATAATATTCTTCCTCAAAATTATTTCATTTGGAGTTAAAATATTTTTATTAAATAGAAATATAATACTATTTGGCAATACCATAAAAATTTAGGTATTTATGTTTCCTTTCTTATGCAATATCTTCCTAGATTTTTGGGCCCTATATTAATCATCCTTTTGTAATAAATTATGATAATAAGGGGGTAATTTTTTTCTTGCACATAAGTATCATATTCTATTCTATTGATCTCTACTATCTCTTGTAAATTGTTATGTTTGTATTAAATTTACTCTTCTATTTTAAATATATTATAAAAAATATTTGACATTCATTTTTTAATTTGTATATTTAAATATTTAATATTTTGAGCAAAGCTATACATACATGATTCTTCAAACCTGCTTCTCCCACCATAACATAACCATTTGAAATAAATTAGGGCCTTAGAGCTTCATCAAGTGGAATCAAAATGGATTTGAATTACTATTATTGAGTTGATCATATATTAAGAAAATGGGTTTATGATTTGGTTCTATTCACACTAAAATATCTAAAGAGATTGTATGCTCTATTTGCACCCATGTGTTAGATAACGAAAACATCTCCAACTTTTTTATTATATGAGCTTGCTTGGCCTATTATTCCATGTGTATTGAAATCTTAAAGTAACAATGTCCTAAAGGCCATATAAATTAACAAAGGAATAAAACACTCCATTGGTTTAGACCATATAGGAGTTCCACCCTTATTTTTCAAAGGATATAAAACTGTGTTGCAGTCCCCTTGAGAAATACATAGATCATTTTAAATTTGACATAAATAATTTTAGGTCCTTCAAATGTATATCACAAAGAGAAATTATGATTGAAGCATATATGTTTATGACTCCAAAATTGATATCGTTTTCTTTCCTACAAAAACCAAAACCTTGTTAGCTTTGATGCTAAATACTTAAAGAAAAATAACCACAAGAACTAAAATAAAGTTACAGTATGGAATATAAGATAAATACAATATTTTAAACATATAAACCTCATAAATAACTTCTACAACAACTCATAAAATGGCCACTAAGAAATGCTCATGAAAATTGTATCTCATAGAATAAATATCTCTAATGTACCATACTTCCACACAATCTCACTCTACATTGTGTCACACACACATAGATACATATATAATGGAATGTGACTCTTCATATGGAGTACTCTTGACCTTAACTCTTCTTGAGACTCTTCACTTTCCTACTCTATGGATTCATGTGCACATGGAATATTATGCATGTTTACATTATCAAATACTTTGCTCACTCTAATAATACTTGTGCATTTATTACATTGCATAAAGTAAATACTCACACTCTAATATAATACACACTCCTAATTTAAATATGTATCCAAGGTAATACATTAGAATGTACCAAATAATACAATATTCTCCAACACCCTCCCGTATTACATTATTTGGTTATTGAAGAATTTAGTCCTCAATATGGTCTTTGTCCTAGTTCTAGAAATTGTTCTCTTCTTTTTTGCTTTCTTTATTATGTTCCATATTTATATCCTAGTCAAGTAAATTATTAGTATCTTCATAAAATACTATATTTGCTGAAAGTGCTTTAACTTCATGTTCTTCTATAGGTTCTTCTAGTTCTTGAATTTCTTGAATCTCTTGAGCTAAGTGCCCCTTTTGATTTTCTTATCTATATTATAGCTGAGGTTGATTGTACTAATGATAAAACTATTACTGATGTGGTCTATATTGATTATGATATTATTTTGGTTGAAATAATTTATTTGACTGATTTCCAAGATTTGTTTGATCCCCTTGATACCAATTTCCTGGATTGAATCTACAATAATTTGTACTATGTCCTATTTTTTGCATGCTTGACAATATATATTATTCCAATTTGATTTGTTCCCTGATAATGAAGCAATTCTTCCTTGTGGATTATCTTTTGATACTAAGGCATTGTTATTCATTTTATATTTGACTAAATTATCTACTACATACTCTTGTAGTATATTGACTAACTCATCAAATGATGTATCTTTACTTAGAGTCTGTAAATATGTGACTAGATGCTTGTAGCTTTCTAGAAGTGCTCTTAGAATCACTTGAATAAGAAAATTGTCTTCTATATTTTCTCTAAATGTTAACAATTTTCCTTTTATATCTACCACTTTTCTTAGAAACAATTCTATCCTTTCACCACTATTAACTTTTAAAGAATGCAATTGGGTTTGAAGATTCAATATAGTGGCTTTATTCTTTCCTCCAAATATCTTGGCTAAAGTATTCCAAGCTTCTGTAGAAGTTACTGTTGAACTAATGTATGGTTGTATATCATATGTAATTGCAAGTGTTATTATCACGGGTGTCTTTGCTTCATATTCCTCATACTTTTAAATTTCTCCGGCATCTTTAGTAGGTTTAGGTTTTGCTGCTTTAACAATATCCCAAATATTTTCTACTATCAATATTGATCCCACTTTGTTTCTCCATGAAGTGTATTTAGGACCTTTAAGAAGTTGGTATTTTGAAAAAAATATTATTTTTTGTCATGATAACACTTGTAGACTACCTTATATCTCTCTAGGTTTAAGTATATGATCAACTACTATTTTTAGTTCTTCAAATCTTGTCGTATACTTTGTATTTTGTAATTTTTGGATAATGATTACCACTCAATACATTTGTAGCTTAACAAGCATTCTTTTAATTTAAAAAAAAAAATAGTTGTAGTTTTGACAAGGATTTCAATTCTTCAAATATCTAAGTTGAATTCATTTTATCTCCTATATTTCAAGAATATAAATTTTCAATTCTAAATTTCACAAACCATTTTTGGTGTTGAATTCCTTTTATCTCCTAAATTTAAGAAATATAAAATTTCAATTATAAATTTCACAAACCATTTTTGGCATTGAATTCCTTATAAATCCCCAATTAGAAATTTAGAAATTCTATAATTGCAAGTTTTGTATTCCTAATTTGATGTTGAAATCCTTATTTCTCCAATATTATCAATTTCAAATATTTCAATAAATCAATTGTAGAAACTTCAAATTAATTTCTCAAATATCAAAATTGGCTTTTTAAATCTTCATAAAACTTTCCAAATAGCAATAATAAAATATATAATATTTTCATTTTCCACTTATAAACCTTAAACCTCCAATAACAATAATTAATCAATGTGGAAATATATAAATCAATTTAAAACTTTCATAAAATAATCCTTATTTCTCCAACCTTTGAATAAATCAAATGACTTGACAATTTACCTCAGCAATCTGTACATGCATGCTACTTTGGGCTAAGTAGTTTGTATTTATTGTTGAATAATCAATAATCTTCTTGCTATAAGACCCTCTCTCCACTTTGCTACCCGAATTGATCTCTATTTGCTAAATTTGGCCCATGCATTAAATATTTGTTTAAAACATGCTTTGACTCCTTTCAAAGATGTTTGGTGCTCATTGTTCCAAGTGCCAAGTGGCACACAAACTCTTATCCTTTCCTATTAACATTCCTTTGGTGCTTCAAATTATTGTCCTTCTCATAATGCTTTGTTGAAGATATTTTTCCAACTTTGGTTGATTACATTCAATGATCTTATAACATCCTAGGTGTTATATTTCTTGTAATTCCAAGTGGAAAATGAACTCTACAACTTCTCAAATGAGCGCTCTTCATTTGATAATGCTCCACTTCTCCTTTGCAATATGTTTGCTCTTTTTGTAACGTATTCCAGCATACACTTCCTGCTACACTTGATGTTCTACATTCTCACCTCTCCTTTGGTGCTCAATCTCTCTTTCGGTGACCTTTCAACAATGTTTGCATGATTCCCTTATTTTTATGCTCTATCTTCCTAATTTTACATTTCTTCCTCCTTGCTTGGATAGTGCTCTTCCTTGGTGCTTGAACTTCTTACTTTCACCTTTGTCCAACGTAGTGGCTCTTATAATGATGGTTCTTCTCCATGTGGGTGTCTTATCTTCCATGGTAGCTACAACTCAATAATATTATGGCTTTTCCTTTAACCTACAATGGTTTCACCTTTCAATTGTGGCTCAACCTCTCTCAATATTTATGGTAGTTTACAATGCTTTATGTTGGCTACATTATGGTTGTTTCTAGATGCCTTTAATTCTACCTCACCTTGTACTTTATTATGGTTTCTACATGCTTCAATAAATCTACACTCTATAAGCTTGTAAAAACAACATTCATTACTAGTATTCTCTTCTCCTTATTTCTCCTTTTCAAGCAAGCTTTAACTCTACTATTTATTTTTTTTATTTTGTAGGTTCTAAAAATATAACAATGTCTCCATATTTAACTTGGAGATACTCTACTTCTACTTCATTTTTATGGATTTAAAAAACTTGAATAAGTAGCTATTAAAATGCTTTCTTTTATACTTTAAGGAAACACATTTGTGGTTACCTTTTTGCTTGCCATGTTCGCTGCCCAATAAACTACACTATTGATGTTCAAATTCTATCTTATTTTTTTCCAATTGGCTAGCTTAAATTGCCACTTATTTCTCCTTCAACTATGTTTTCCAAGAATTTATAATTTGCAGCTATTAATGTTGCCCAATATGCTACCTTCAACTTCTAAAATTTTTAGCACCTTTATTTGACCAAATTTTGTCCAATGCTTCTCCCTAATATGCTTCAAAATTATCCAAAATGTAGCTCTCTAATATCTTCTTAATGCTGCCCAAATTTATAGCAAAAAACTCTTTGATTCACTTATCCAAAAATTGATTTCTTCTTCTTTATCTCACTATGCAAAAATTGCATTCAATTCCTCCAAATTTCTGCCTTCTTTTTCTATCAAATCCTCCTTTAATACATTGTCCAAGGGCACTTCAAAATATATCTAAATTTCCTCCAATTTGTAGCTCTATACCTTCTTCAATTTGTTGTCTTGTGACTCTTCAACTTTTTCTATGAAATTCAGACATCTCCTTCTCTGCAAATCAACCTTCAAAAACTTAATGGCTATTCTCAAACTTCTAAAATATGTGGTCTCTTCAATTATTATTTCTCCTCCTATCTCTCTCTAAAATATAACTTCAAATCTAGCCTCTCTCACTGACCTCTTTCTCAAGAATCTGAATGTCTTGAGATCTTAAAAAATACTTTCCAAAATTTGGCAAACTTCTTGCCAAATATATTCTTCTTGAATCAATTTTACAAATCCTTTTGGGCTTGTTGTTGAAAGAATAATTTTTCCAATTTTGATGTGATTACCTCTTTTTATGAGTTTCTTCTTCTTGCAATATTCTTCCTCAAACTTTCTTTAAATCTTCTCCAATGGCCACTTTTTTAGATTTATTAATAGGGATTCTCTAGCCTTCTTCTTCCTCCTTTAAAATTTACTTGAGATCTCATATCTTGGGTCTTCAAAATTTTCTAACTCTTCAATTGTACTTTTTCTTACTCCTTTATCTTCAAATCTTCTATCTCTTTATTCAAATCTGCAATAGGGACCTCATCTCTTGAGTCTCCTCCTTAGTATTCAATGGAGCTTCTCTAGCCTCTTTCTTCAATCTTCAATATACAACCTTCAATATTTTATGGGGACCTCTTTCTTGGGTCTCCTCAACCTTCAATTTCTACTATTTTGATGCAAATCAAAACTAATCCATGTATGAAGAAAGCACATAGAATTTTAGGCAACCAAAGGTGAAATTTTTTTCTATCTATTATAGGAAGCTTCTCAAATTTAGAGAACTAATTTTTTACAACATAAAATTTAGATAGCAACAATCAACCAAATCTTTAGAATTTTAAAAATCAATAAATTTAACTAGTTTTCCTTCAAACTAGTATTTATGCAACCCTTTGAAAAGACTCTAGCTAGATTGTAACTTTCAAAATTTTTAAATGCAATCTCCTTATCTCCTCTCAATCTCTCTCATGGCTCTACCTATCTCCTACCAATCTCCCTTGCGGGTATGATACCACTGTTAGCTTTTGATGCTAAATAATTAAAGAAAAATAGCCGCAAGAACTAAAATAAATTTGAAGTATGGAATATAAGATAAACACAATACTCTAAACATATGAAACCCATAAATGTTTTCCACTTCACATGGCACACCTTGTGTCCATGTCACCAAACTACCACCATCAACACCTATGTTGGCTAATTTGTCAGCTGACCTGTTGGCCTCATGGTACACGTGACGAGCCCTCCTATTTTGTCTTGCCACAAAAACGATCCTCACTTCATGGATGACTCCCTCGATTCTCCATGGAGGTTTTTTTCCATTGGTTAACAAGTTGATGATGTTCATAGAATCACCTTCAATAATCAAGTTACCTTGAGTTGCTTGGGCTACTTGCAACCCTCTCCAAAGGGCTCTAGATTCTGCTTCGTTATTAGTTCTGATTGCCAATGGTTCAGCGAAGGCCTTTACCAGATTTCCTTAATGATCCCTAATTATTCCTCCAGCTCCAGCTCTTCCCGGGTTCTCCTTGGCTGCACCATCAAAATTTTGTTTAAACAAACCCTGGGGGGTGGCTCCTAAGAAATCCCATTTTTGGGAATGAGCAAAGGAATGGAAGGTTTGTCCTCAATACCTAAGGCCCGAGCTAATTGTTTTTCTTGGGGAAGAATTGAGTGGTTTTCATCCACTAAGGTGCTAAGGTTTTCTTTCGCAAAGACAATAATCCTATTGAGGATGGTTTTTGGGTTGTGAATGGTATCCTTAAAGTCTCTATGGTTCCTTTCTCGCCAAATATTCCAGAGAAAATGATGCCAACAGATTTTCCATAGGTACTTAAGTTTTAGGCTAACAAAGGGTTGAGGCCATTGATGGAACACTTCGGATATAAGAGAAGGCTTAACCCACGAGATCCTAAAGGCTTGGAAAATTTCATCCAGGATGGACTCTGCTATCGGACACTCTAGAAACAAGTGTTGGGTTGTCTCCCATCCTACCCTGCACATGTAGCAACGATTAGAAATAACCATACATTTGGATAAAATATTGTCCATAGTGAGGATTTTTCCTTGAATCACCAGCCATGAAAAAAATGATATTTTAGAAATTAAGCCTTTGATCCAAACCAAAATCGATTGAAATTGTTGACCTTCCACATTGAGAAGTAAATTATAGGCAGAATTAACTATGAAGTCACCACTTTCAGTCTTAGCCCAAACAATGTGATCTTCATCCTCTCTAGAGGGAATAATTTGTTGAGTTAAAATGTTATAAAGCTCTTCAGACTCCGCTTCAAAAACCTGTACTCTGATGTGTTTCCACATGTTGATATTTATATCCTGCCACATATAATTTGCAACCTTCTTCCCAATATGCTGCTCCATATGCTCTTGAATCCTAGCCAAACAAGGATTCTAGGATAACTCCTCAGCTCTCACCCACCGATCCTTCCAAAAGTCTATTGTTTGCCCATTTCCTAGAATCCATATAAGACCTTTTTTGATAATATCCCTGTTCGTGAGGATTGCCTTCCAAAAAGTAGACTCCCTGCTTGCTAATTTGTCATTAAGGAAGTTCACACCTTGGAGGTATTTCCTCCTAACTATGACAGTCCATTCACTATCGACCTTAGTCAATAACTGCCACGCTTGTTTGGCTAACAGAGCTATATTGAGATGAGAAACTCTCCTCAATCCTAACCCCCCATCAAATTTAAGTATGCAAACCTTGTTCCAACCTACTAAATGGATCCTTTTCTTATCCTCAGTCCCTGACCAGAGAAATTTTTTTTGAAGCTGCTCAATTTTGTGATACACCTTGCTGGGAGCTCTGAAGACTGATAGGAAGTAAACGGGTATACTTTGAAGTGAAGCCATAGTTAAAAATGCTTTGCCTGCTTGAGATAACAAATGTCCTTTCCAACTTGCTAGCTTTTTTTGGATCCTCTCCAAAACTATGTTCCACATTGATCCTTCAAGTTTCCCCGTAAATAGGGGAAGACCTAAATAGGAGGTGGGAAGGGATGCAATCTGACATTCCATGATCCTTGCTATGCTGTTTTGCCTAGGAATGGGGGTATTTATGAAATAAAATTTGCTCTTATCAAAATTCACTTTCTGTCCAGCCACCTCTTCATACATTATGAGAATATTTTTAATCCTTCTTGCCTCAACCACAAAAGCCAAATTCAGTAGCAATGTATCATCAACAAATTGCTGATGTGTCACCGAGGTAGTTAGCGATGTGGCCTTGATACCTAATATGAGTCCAGATCCTGCTGCTGCCTTAATGGTTCTTCCCAAGGCCTCAACTACAATGATGAACAACATAGGACTTATGGGATCTCCTTGTCTTAGACCACATTTGCTTTGAAAAAAACCTACAATAGACCCATTAACAAAAATTGAAAAACAAGGCTTAGAAATACACTCTCTTATTAACTTGACCCATTTTATGTTGAAGCCAAATTTTAATAAAACTGCCTCTAGGAATTCCCAATTTATCTTGTCATAAGCTTTGTTCATGTCTAACTTTAAAGCCATAACTGCATTTTTGGTCTGAGCGACTGTATGAAGAGCCTCATGAACAGTAATAACTCCATCTAAGATTGATATTCCTTGTACAGAACTTCCTTGACTTGGATCAATGATAACCGGTAGAAATTTCTTCAAATGGTTGGCTAAAAATTTGGACATAATTTTATAGGATATATTACACAGGCTAACCAACCTAAAGTCAGCCATAGTCTTGGGGTTGGGGCCTTTAGGGATCAAATAAATGAAAGTTGAATTGAAACCCCTTGGAATATGATTTGAACTTTGGAACTCCTTGATTGCAACAATAACTTTTGCTCCAACAATATCCCAACAAAATTGGAAAAACCGCGGTGAAAACCCATACGACCCAAGAGCTTTGTCAGGATCCATGTTAAACAAAGCCTCCTTGATATCTTCATCTAAAAAAGATGTTGTAAGAGACTCGTTAATCATTTCATCAATGAGTTGTGGAATGAATTGAAGGAGAGAGTCCTTTGCTTGGAGGCTAAGAGGCACGTTCTTCACCCAATAATGAACTAAAAAAATTAACAGCCTCGTCCCTGATCTCCTGAATGTTTTGAGTTGAGGATCCATCCATATTAGTTAAATTTCTAATATTATTGTTGCTTCTATTGCTCAATGTGGTAACATGGAAATTTTTTGAATTAGAGTACCCTTCCTTTAGCCATAATGCCCTTGATTTCTGCCTCTAATACATCTCTTCACAAGCTAAAATATTATAAAACTCACAAAGGGTTTCCTTCTCTTCAGTCCTTGTCACCTCATCATAGGTTCCATTTTGGATTTTTCTTTCTATTATTCTCAGTTTTTCCCCCACTACTCTCTTATTCTCAAAAATATTTCCAAAGACTTCTTTATTCCATATTCTAAGGTTGTTTTTCACCATCTTAAGTTTTTGAGATAGTTTGAAGGAAGCACTTCCATGGATAGGCTGCTGCCACCATTCCTCTATTTGTTTCTTGAAGTCCGGATGTTTAACCCACATTGACAAAAATATGAATGGCTTTTTAAAGGAGTTAGACTGAAATTCCTCCCATAGAATAAGATTATGGTCTAAAGAACATTTAGGAAGGGCTTGTAATGCTGAATCACCAAACATTGTTGTAGCTTCCTTGGATTAAAAAAACCTGTCCAAAATTTCTTGAATCAGCTGACTTCCTATCCTCTTATGACTCCATGTAAATTTGGCTCCTTTTAGTCTTACATCCATCAATTCATTTGTGTTAATGAATTCATTGAAATCCTCCATGCTCCTTGAGGGTAACCCAGATCCTCCATTATTATCAGATGGGTAAAGGGGGGTATTGAAATCTCCCCCAATCACCCAAGGAATGTCTTTAAAAGCTTGGCTCAAATGCCCCAAAAACTCCCACAGTTAGACCGCCCTTGGACAAAGGTGGGGGCATAAAAATTTGACATAATCCAATTCTTATTAGTATCAAAATCATGAAATAATACACTTAAGACTCTTTCATTTGCCTGAATAATACTTCCTTATATTTTAATAGGATCCCATAAGATCATGAGGCCCCCAGATGCTCCTCTCGCCTATTGAAAGGCCACTTCCCCTTGCTTCCAAATCCTTCTAGCTATAAGTGCTGATTGTGCCGCATCTATTTTGGTTTCTTGAAGAAAAATAATAGTAGGATTCCAATCCTTCCTTATAGACTTCACCATACTTTGTTTTGGTGGGCCGTTTAGGCCTCTCACATTCCATGAGAGAACCTTCATTTAGACTGTTTGATATTTTTTCCCCGCCCCCTTCCCTGATCCAAAGGGGGTTTGTCAATTTTGCTATTATCCTAGCCAGGAATAGCTTGCTGTAACAATGTTATTTGCTTTCAGTCTATTTTGGACTGAAATGAGGGGGCATATACTATGATAGTCTAGGGCTTGAACCTTCTTCCTCATTTTGGGGGTTTTCAATTCCCTCTTCATCCTTAGCCTTGTTTTGGTTCACCTCTCCTATCTAGTTCCTAAACAGGGGGATTTCCTTCAAGGAACCTTTTACCGTTGGGCTCGTTTGATAAGGGATAATTTGCTCCACTACCGGATTAGGAGCTACATTCCTGGCTCTTGTTTCCACAACTTCGACTCTTGACTCTATTTTTTCCATGTTTAAACTGAAATGACCTGGCAATTTTTCTTCATTTTGAACATAGCTTTTGGGGCTTTTTGTCATAGCTGTGGATGGTCCCAATTTGGATGGGGAGTCTAGGGTTTCAAGAAACTTGACACTGATGGTATCATCCTTACTATTTTATTTTTCAACTTCTAGATTTTCTAGGATATCAAACAGGTTCAAGCTAGGATATTTATTACATACCTTATGATTTTTGCCTCCCTCATTATGTTGCTTTCCTTTCTCCTGGATTTTTTCCAGTTCTGTGTTGGCTTGGTCAGCCTAGTTATTCTTAACTTGTCTGTATCCTTCCAAGTTAATATGCGGTCCTTGAAACTTTGGGATCCCTCTCCCATTAGCTTTCCCCAAAAAACCTTCGCTCGTGGCTTCCTTATTTGCAGTTATTATCAGACATTGGGCTTGAAGGTGGCCCTAGGTTTTGCACATGCTACAAAATGCTAGCTTGTTCTCATACTCCACAGAATGAATCCTTGGAAACTCTCCATATGCTAGTTCACTGAGAAGGTAGATCAAAATCCAAGTTTGCATTTACACAGATCCTGGCATGCATCAGTCTAGTCCTTGCCCGGGTTGAATGGTCTATTTCCACGAGCTCTCCTATCATCTTTGCTATGCCACTAAGCCAGTACTCATTAACAAATTAGGATGGGAGGTTTGGTAAGTGGACCCAAATGGGTGCTATATTAATGTTCTGCTTCTCAGGGTTGAAATCCTCCCCCACTTCCTTAGAAAGAGGCTACGCCTTCCTAGAAACTAGGGTCCTCCTATCAAGATGTGCTCTGCATCATCTTTGTTGTTGAGTCTTATCATAAAAAAAAATCTTGACATGGCTATGATTTCTAAGCTTCCTAAAGTTTTCCACTTTGTCACGGCCCATGAGCGAATAGTCTCAATGTCCGGCCTTCCTCCCAAAAACTTGCCAACTAAGGATGATGCCTCCATATCCAAGAATCTTTCCATAATCTCCACTGGCGTAGTTAACCTGTTATTGTTTGGTATTAGGGGCGGTAATTCAATGATTGGCTCCTTATTTTTCCCTTTCAGCATTTCCAAAAAGGTTGGGCCCTTGTTGCCAACTCTCGAACCCCAGTGGGACCCTTTGTCTAAAGGTTTATCTGGAGGATCTATACCTTTAGCCTTTTTGAACTGAGCTAACATGGAATCCTTTTCCTTTCCAGCTATAGCATTCTGCCCTGCCTCTGGATCTTCTCCTTCCATTGGTTCAAAATTCTTGCCTATCATTTTTGCTCCTCTTCCACTTCCTCTGCTTCCTCCACCGCTCCTCATCTCTCTCAACATTTTTAGCTCATACTTAATATGCCATTATATTCAAGCAATATAAGTTATGGGTAACATATTTTGATAATTTTTCTTTTCCAAATATGGTTTTACTAATAATAATTGCATTCATGTTGTTACATGATGTAGTCAGTGTTTGTTTACTTTGTTGCACTACTAATGAGCATGTTTTATTGTTATTTTTAAATATTGTGGGTTATTAATAAAATCCTTAAGTTTTATATATTTGTTTACTTTATTGCACTACATATGAGCATGTTTTTACTTTGTGTGTGTGTGTGTGATATATTTGTTGAAACTTGAATATGTTTAACTCTTCTTTCTATTTTTTCCTTTGAGGAAGATCTCCCTAATGTCTCATCAAGAATAATGAAGAGATAAGGAGATGGTGACTTTACCTAGTTCCATGAGAGGATTCAAAACATCCAAAAAGGATCTATTTTTTAAAATAGAATATTTTAATTTGCTATTACAACATTGGATCCATTCAATCCAACCTCGATCATAACTAAATTTTCTAAGAATATCATGTAAAAACTCCAGCAAAATCTATCATATGTTTGTTTGTATTTAATTTTACGAACATACCTATATTTTTCATGGGATGAAGAGTGTATGGCCTCTTATGCAATAATTATAATATTAATAATTTATTTACAACAAGCATGACTGCATAATTTCTCTATAATAACACAATGTAGAATGCTTCTCAACATATTTTACATAATGTTTGAAATGATATCATAAATCACTAAAATGGCTTATTGGATATAAATGATCAAAATATTTTATCTTATTTTTCTTTGAAATAAATATTGTAAATATTCCATTGATCTTACCTATTATAACTTTCTTTTTTCTATCTTCCTCAACTTTAGCCTATATATCACTTTTAATGAATACCAAACATGTTGAAACAAAATTGTAGAAATTTATTGAAGTCCAAGTGCTTATCAAAGGTGGAAAAAGAAACCACCTCTTATAGATCCTCTATAGAGATATTCCTCATCAAGATTTTATCTTTACGTCATAGGTGATGGAATATTTGCAAAAGCTTATCTTCACAATCCTTATCTTGCACAACTTTTAACTAAATATGATTGAAATAATTAATAGCTTTCTTCCTAATATAATATTCTTCCTCAAAATTATTTCATTTGGATTTGAAATATTTTTTATTCAATAAAATGATAATATTATTTGGCAATACCATAAAAATTTAGGTATTTTGGTTTCGTTTCTTATACCACATCTTCCTATATTTTTAGGCCCAATATTAATAATCCTTTTGTAATAGATTGTGATAATAAGAAAGTAATTATTTTTCTTGCACATAAGTATCATGTTATATTCTATTGAACTCTACTATCTCTTGTAAATTATTGAGTTTGTAAATTGATTTCTACTATCTCTTGTAAATTATTGAGTTTGTAAATTGATCTCTACTATATCTTTTGTTTTAAATCTATTACCAAAATATTTGACATTCAAAAATTTTATTTGTATATTTAAATATTTATTATTTTGAACAAAGTTATACATACATGATCCTTCAAACCTGCATCTCCCACCATAACATAACCATTTGAAATAAATAAAGGCCTTGGAGCTTCATCAAGTGGAATCAAAATGGATTTTAATTACTATTATTGAGTTGATTAAATATCAAGATAATGGGTTTGTGATTTGGTTCTATTCACATTAAAATATCTAAAGAGATTGTATGCTCTATTTGCACAAATGTGCTAGATAATGAAAAACATCTCCAACCTTTTTGTTATATGAGTTTACCCAATATGCCTATTATTCCATGTGTATTGAAAGCTTAAAGTAACAATGTCGTAAAGACAATATGAATTAACAAAGGAATAACTCCATTGGTTTAGAGCATCTAGGAGTTCCACCCTTATTTTTCAAAGGATATAAAACTATGCTAAAATCCTTGGACAAAGTTATATTTTATCTCTCACACACATACTCATAGACACATATGGACATAGACAAATGTGTATTTAAATCTTAAAGGAACAATGCCCTAAAGGCCATATGAATTAACAAAGGAATAACCCCATTGGTTTAGAACATCTAGGAGTTCCACCCTTATTTTTAAAAGGATATAAAACTATGTTGAAATCCTTAGACAAAGTTATATTGTGTCTCTCACACACACATACTCATAGAATGTGACTCTTCATATGGAGTACTCTTGGTCTTCACTCTTCTAGAGATTCTTCATATTCCTATTCTATGGACTCATGTGCACATGGACTATTATGCACATTTACATTATCAAACTACTTTTCACACTTTAATCATACTTGTGCATTCATTACATTGCATAAAGTAAATACTCACACTCTAATCTAGGATTCTCTTTCCTAATATAAATATGTACCCAAGGTGGTATATTAGCATGTACCAAATAATGCAATATATTTCAAAACCAATATCTATAATCAAGAGCAATTGTGATTAAAGCATATATGTTTATGACTCCAACATTGATATTGTTTTTTTTCCTACAAAAACCAAAACATAATTGCTTCTTTATTCTAGCAATTGTCCATTTCATTTACATTTTTCCCATAATTTTGCAATACCTCCTAAAAAATCTATAACAATTTTTTTTAGAAGTCCTCACCTTCCAAATACTTAGAATGCATCCTTACATTCTTCACTACCTTTTTTATTAAAATCATATTAAATTAAACTCAAGAATATAACAAACAATTAATTTCCTAATATCTCTTTTTTATTTTTTTATTCATACCCCTAATATTACAAGATACCATCTTTACAATCACTTTTTATTCTTATTTAGCACCACTTCTTATTAACAATTGTGATACTTGTTTCTAGTTTTCCAAATGGACATCTCTTTGAATTTTATTTTCTCTTTGTTCTTACTTTGAGAATCTTAATTTCATTTTTTATTTTATTTCCATCCAAAATTTTCATTCTCATCAACCTCTTCTATTTTTAGAGATTATTTATAATGTGATTTATCATCTATAGTTTTATACTACCCTAGAAAACCCAAAGTCCAAGAAATTGCCTCAAAAATAGTCTCTTCTTTATGCTACTTTTGAAACACTAAAGTCTAATGACCATCCTACATAATGCTTGCTTTTTCATGTAACACTAAAAATTCTAAATTTTAATGGATATCCTATATATATTTATTATGTTTCCTTTGAAAACCTAAAGTGTAAGGGATAAACTCTATGCTACTTTCATTTTTATTCCAAGGAGATGATTTTCTATGACAAAATAAATAATTATAAATTACCTAGATTAAACATGACTTTTCTTGTCTTGTTTATTTTAAAATATAACTTCATATCATCCTTCATACATTTGATTTATTCTAAACTTAAGTTTGTTATAATTCCTCATTCCTTGCATCCTTCTTAGCTTCTTATAATCATTTCTATACATAGTGAAATCATTGGTCACCTAATGAGGTAGAGGATTTCTTTGCCATGTTTAGGAATGAAAATTCCTTGGTATAATCCAACTTCTACCATCTCCTTGGTTCATATTAAATTTTATCTTGTGATTAGAACTCTTCATCTCTTTATTAATTGTATTCACTTTGCAATCTCTTGCCATTTGTTGAGTATTATAATTTTGTGGTATCAAAATCCCATGTTTTCATAATCCACTTGTTGATCCCATTATCTTGATTCATAGTTAATCTAAATTTATTTAGGGAAAGCTTTTAAAATAATCCATGGAATACGTATACAAGTATACACTACATGCTTACATTTCTTACTATTTGATCCTTCATGGATGAAATTCCCTAGAGTAAATTACCATTCTTCAAAACCTCCTTATTGATAAGCTAATATAGAATTCCAAAAATACTAATTCACCTTTTGATATTTTTAATATTTTATACCTCCACATAAAATTTCATAGTCCATGGTCTTATGTCCATACATTTCTCCCCCTAAGCCATTGGCCACAACCTAATATTTTATCTCTAATTTCTAAATTGGATAATATGGCAAGGATAAATATGTTTTGAAGAAAAGTCATAGAATAATTTGCATTCAATCCCCACTTCCCTTTAATCTAGTTTTGAATTTTCAAAAAACTAACCGATATCCATGGAATTCAAATATTAACCCTCTACTTTTAAGAACCATGATATTGCGCTTGGTAATCTCATCCTTGAAAATCACTTATAGTGAAACATTTATTGTCTAAATAAGAATTAACGTAAATTTAATCTTTCTCATATCCCTAACTAGAGTGTCCTCACTTCAAGTAAGGCATACTTACTTTTAGTTAGGGCTTTTGTAAATAACTTTCCTTCCTTACTACCAAGCTTCTCTTCAATAGATTCCTTCATTTTTTTAATTTTGAAATATTTGACACAAGAAAATATGAGGCTCACTCTTTGCTTGTATTCACTTCTTGCTCACACTTGCAAGTTATATTTAATTTTTTTGAAGTATTAAAAAAAAATTAAAATAATTTTTAGTTATTTATATTTTACTAATGATTTTATCTATAAAGTTAAAATTTTAAAAAATCATAAAGTTTTTTTAGCTAATGTAAATGATCCTCAAAGGTATTTTTCAAACATATTAAAAGATCTATTATTGTTTTTTTTTTTTCATATTTTTTCAAAATATATCTTCTTCTTAGTTGGATATATTGGCTCACAATGTGGACAAATTTATTCTTTTATCAAGAAGCTTATTGAAATTAATGACAATTTTTTAGTTCATGCTATCTCAGTTTCATCATATATATGTTTTATAAAGGTTGTAAAATTATTTAAGTTATTAATTCTTTTACATCTACTTGATATATGGTTCAAATGATGGTATAGTCATACCAACCCATAATTGAGATAAATAATCATTATGTCCTTTGTGTAAAAATTGAGATAATTTATTTTTCTTTGATTATATTGGTTAATAATATTTGGTACTTCTACTTCAAGAGAGTTATTTCAAGATGAATGACACTTCAAAAGTTTTATTGATCAGCTTGCTTAACAATCTTCTACCAACCTCTTTATTATCCTATTGATACAAAGTGTCACACAACCTCTTTAACGAAGGATCAACAACACCAAGGTAATTTAAAAACACACTATATATCATGCTCCTAACAATAAGAGGCATCAATAAACAATAAACACTTCTCATAGATCAAGATATTATCATCAAACTTACTTTACTAATTTTGCCAAGTATACTAAGAGGTCCAAAATATTAGGTGCTAGATATTATCATTAAACTTGCCTTACTAATTTTGTCAATTATAGTAAGAGGTCCAAAATTTGCCAATTATACTAAGAGGTCCAAAACATTAGATGTTAGGAAGATAAATAAAATTATCTAATTATTAAAAATAATATCATCACGTTCTCTTGACAATAATATTTTGTGGAGAAATACAAGATATTTGACTATGGTTGTATTAATTTAACTAATTTTATCTACATCCTCTCCCAAGTGCAAGAAGCAAGTGCATGACTTTATAATTATTTGTTGGCATTGCTTCTTGATTAGTTGGAGGCCAAATTATTTTTCCCTTTCCACTTCAACTACTATATATCACGTTTATTTTTTGGTTACATAGGAAAGTTGGTCACAACCACACTATTTTTAGAAACTGATAAGCATAGGGTTCAAACTAGAGGGGTTACTTTTACCAAATCTACCCTTCGTTATTGTTGACCCGGCGTGAAGGGACCACCACTCGCTTCAAATTAGACTACTACCTTTGCAAACATGTTGTCCCCAAGGTTTGACCAAGGGTGTCTTCTTGATAAATGCCTGGCCAAACAAATACTTACCAATACTAAAAAGTTAAAGATGGGTATACAACGTTTCACTCTGCTACAGTCGGTAAGTCTTTTACATTTTGTTACAAGTGCCGATTTGCAATATTTTTACGTTAATGCTAGAATTATAATTTAGATATATAACTAATGGATTTGATAGCCACTTCTCAATTTTGTACCTTACTACTGTGGAATATGGAGGTTGCAGTAGGTGGGGAAGAATGCCGCTCATGAAAGCTGTTTTTTTACGTAGCGAGGAAAACATGTTGTGATTTGTCTATTAGAATGTGCGAAGAAACTGAACACTAGGCAAACAATTGTAAGTATGATTCGATTAAATTGTCGCTGTCCATTGCAGACGGAAATGCAGTTCTACTTAGACAGAAAACAAATCGAATTGACTCTACGTTCCACAGAATACACCTGTGCCAGTACAGGTGCATTTTGTGGAGATGGGAGAGAATAGACCGCTCCTGAAAAGAATCCTATGTTTAGCAGGGAAGAGAAAATCGGTGATTGATACTGCCATCGGTTGAGGCGGAGTAGACTAAAGATGGAAGGGCACTTAGTATGGTCAAATCAGGAGATGTTGAGTTGGATCAAAGAGATTGCCAGATAAGTTTTGAGATTGAGAAGCAAGGACAACTTGGTCTGAAGTGAAACTGGTTGTAGCATGACACTAAGAATTGGCTTGGTTCCAGGGACAGTCATGATCTGATCTACAGTAGATGTAGATTTCGAAGCACGGTAAAATCTAGCAATACGTGCTGTCTACTGGGAAACTGTAAAAAATATCGACTTCAAATTTTTGTCACCGTGTTTCAAATTTATGACATTTTTGAAATAGTTTAATGTGGGTACTGGAAAAAGCTGACTTGTTGATCTGGAAACCACATGATTGCAGCTGTGACAGGGAAAGCATTCTTAGCCCGCGACATGACGTTCGACAACACGGCGGGCCCGTCAAAGCACCAGGCCGCGGCGCTCCGCGTGGGCTCCGATCTGTCGGCTTTCTATCGGTGCAGCTTTAAGGATTACCAGGACACCCTTTACGTCCACTCCCTTCGTCAATTCTACAGAGAGTGCGACGTCCACGCCGCTGTAGTCTTGCAGAACTGCAATCTCTATGCGCATGGAAAAGCAAAACATAATATACACCGCGCATGGAAAACACAGGCATCTCCATCCACAACTGCAATGTGACTTTGACGTCCGACCTGGCGGCCACGAAGGGCTCATTTCCGGTGTACCTCGGCAGGCCTTGGAAGGAATATTCTGGGGTCGTGTTCATGCAATCCTATCTCGACGATATCATCGAAACGGCGGGGTGGCTCGAATGGAACGGGACTTCTGCACTGAGCACGCTCTACTACGGTGAATACATGAACTGCGGCCCCGGCGCCGGAACTGCCAAGCGGGTGAAGTGGCGCCGGGGTACCGTGTGATCAACAGTTCGGACGGAGGCGAGCCAATTTACCGTATCTCAATTCATAGAGGGAGATTTATGGCTCCCATGTACCAGTGTTAAATACACTGCAAACTTAACCTGACTACCAAAATAAATTTTTGACTTCCATCTTGTACGAAAGCTCGTTAAAGGTAGAGGTTACCTAACATTACCGGGGAGGTAGTTCTCGTTACTTCGTGTGGATGCAATCATAGTTTTGAACTTTTGATAAGTAGCCATCGTTGTACTTTCTTAATAATTTTTTTAATTTATTTTTTTTAAGTTGACATGCCATTGTATTTTGGAGCTAGAGGCTCTACGAAATTTCTTGTCTCTTCTCTGGATATGCTGCATCAATTTAGTTTTCCGTGGCGCTATTTTTTTTTTTTTTGAAAATTTAAATGAGTACAACGCGGCATGAACAGTCTTCTAATATCGAATCTAACTTTAAATTGGAAGGTTTATGTCTACATTGATGAAAGGACACCTCTGACCTTATAGGTTAGTATGTGTACTGATTGCAGGAGAAACAAGGACGCCGCAGTGGCTAGACTAGGTCCAGATGACAACTTGATGCAACGTATATAATAGAAGCACGGAAGTTTTCGAAGTGCACAGCAATGCTTCCTTTTGAATGAATGACATTCATTGGAGCCAACAAACTAATCCATTCGATGGAACAGCTTTTTACAAGTGGGAACCTGAAAGCAAGGCAAGTGGATTTAAGGAATTACCTGTTTATTTTGTTTATTTTTATTTTTTAAAAGTTTTGGTTATAAAAAAAAGCAAACCTTTAACCACTGTTTTTAAATTAATTTTATGTAAATGTATTTTTAAACTAATTTTATATAAATGTATTTTTAAATTAATTTTATATCTTTTCTTTAAAGAATGCCGAGGCAATAGAATTGTACTAAGATACTAAAGGTTGCGAAAAACAATATTAAAATGTTTTTTTTTTAAATTTATTTTGTAAACAGTAACATCAAATATTATATTGATTATTATTGTATGAGTTATAATACATGTGTCTAAATAAAGGAGGTTAGGCATAAGAGATGGGAGACCTTGAGAAAGGGAAATAAGAGTCAAAGAGATTTTGTAAGCCGCAATGGCCTTTCTATTAGTTTTGCATTCGCTGATCGATGAAGGGGTTAGGAAGATTAGAAAATAGTCAAGTCAGTGAAGCAATGATCTATTGAACTTGTTATCCATCGGAATTATATGAATCGTGAAAATCCTACAATTCGTCATCACATTGATGATTTGTCAAACCACTTGCCAGTAGGAGAAGATCATTGGCCTACAAGTGGTGATTTGTCAAACCACTTGCCAGTGGAAGAAGATCATTGGTCTACAAGTGATGTTTCGTAATTTTGTTGTAAATTGTAATAGTTAAAAGCTATCACCTACGATGAAAAGGGTAAAAACCCCTTGCTATAAATAAGAGCTTGTAAACATCTTTTGTTCATTTTAAGAAAGATGAGCGTTACTCTTAACTTGATGAATGGGAAATTGTGCATAGTTGTTATGTTACTCTATGTTTCATTTTGCCGAATTTCTTTATGCATGAACATTTGATGTTTATGACATTGCCTTCTCATATACATGAACTTTTGGTGTTTATGGCATTTAGAGATAGAAATATAGAGATATAATAGTATATTGTGTATGGAGTATTATAGATAGTTGATATGGGCCACACAAAACTTAAAGTTGATTAAATTACAATAATGAGTGGGACAAGGGTTTAGGAAGATGAGTATATAAAGAAGGGATATTGTTACTATAAACATCAATCATATTGATTATTCTCATATAACAATTTTGGCTTGTAGATTAGATCTCATTTTAGGAGATATTATGGAGTGGTTCTTTTTTTAAGGAATAACATTCCTATTACCCTACCTAAAAGATATTATCACATATTGTCTTTGTGTGGATTAATTACTATGATTGATTTATTTAGTATTTAGCATATTGTGGATGCTTTTATATTAAATGAGAATAAAGGTTCACAATAAGTGGTATCAGAACAACAATTTTGTTAAAGTGGGGAATTTTTTTTTTATGGATTGTAAAATTAGGACAACTTTTTTCTAAAAAAATATATTTTTTAGGATCTATATGTTACACTTTATTACATTACTTTTTTTGAGGTAATTATTATATTATTTTATTTTATGCAATAATTAGGGGATGAATGATGCTTTCACCTTATATAAGGTTGGATAATCATATTTCCCATGAGAAGAATGAGATGATGAAAAGATAAAGTTGAAAAACAAAGAGACACATTGTTATATAAATATGTATGTTGTATGCTAGATTGTATAAGGTGGAAAATTTTGAATAAACCTAAAATATATCATTGTGTTTAACCATTATCTTTGCATAACATAGTTATAGATATTATTGCTTGTCTTCACCTTGTTTCAAAATTTGGTATTAGAGCTTAGAAATATTTTTTGAGGTAGTTTTTATATAAGAGTCCATATGTAGTTTTTATATAAGAGTCCATATGAATTTTTCAAGTAGGGATAACTATCACCATCTAACAACATGTCCTCTATGCATTAAATAAATTTATTTGAAGATATACTTGAGAGCATGATGTGGTAAGATTTTTTTATGGAGAATGCATGAAGGAAGACATAACCATGCTCAAGATTTCTTCTGCATCAATTGTATATTTAAAATTAAAATAATTTTGCAAATATTGTAAGTCTGTTTTAAGTTTTGGACTATGCTTAAAAAGAGCTACACAACTTTTTCTTAGTTTGGAATATTTGCTATTACTTCACCCAATTATTGTCGTGTGCATCTATTTTTGCTTGAATATTATCTTAGCTCAAGTATTATCCTATGTGTTTGATTTTATGTTGATCATGCATATTATTTATCCTTATTTTTAGCTTAAGTCTACAAAGTTATGTTCCACCTATGTGAAGTTAATCTGCAATCTTAGATATTCCTATATATTTTTTCCATTACCTTACATGGTATGAGTGTTAGAGTATATTACATTATTTGGTACATGCTAATGCATCCTCATGGTACATATTGTAAATATTAGATTAGGAGTGAGTCTTAGTTTAGAGTGTGAGTAATATTTTATGTAATATAATAATGTGTAAGAAATGCACAAGTGTCATATGAGTAAGTGTGCAAGTGTAATGTGAGTATATATACACAAATATCTTGTATGTAAGTGTGCACATGTGTCCTTAGATTAGTATGTGCTAAGTGAAGAGTCATTTCTACGTATGCATACAAGATAGAGTCATGTGTATGCAATTGTCAAGTAGAGAAGCCAAGAATCATGAGACTTGATATATGGAAAGGAATAGTCAAGTATCTAAAGAGGCATTCTACAATAGCTATATATTACTCTATAGAGGATCAATAGTGATATAGTGAGATACAACGAGATATACATGCAATGAACAACAATTAAGATCAATATCATTATTGTAATAGAGAAGTGATACATTTGTAAGAGAAAATGAGTAATAAAGTTTACATACATTTGAGAAACTAATATTGTAAGTTGTGCTACATGATTTGCACATGTCTGATATAGGCTATTTACATTCATAATTATTTACATTCATAATTTTTGTTCATTAATAAATGTTAGCTGATATATTATAAGCCTTGGTTTACATATTAGTTTTCTTATATTATTTTTCTTACATTATTATCTTGATCTTACTATATTGTGGCTATCTTATATTTGATCCTATAAAATTTATCCTATAATTTTACATTAATATTAAGGCTTCAAAAGCCATAAGTGGTATTAAAGCTACAACAAGTAGTTCATTGCACAAGTTGAAATTATTTTAGCTGCATATTAAATTAATTTTGTCCATTTTGATAAAATTGTCTTAGAGTCTATCTAATTTAAAGGGAGATAGAATTGGAATCTATTGTAAGATCAAAATAAGTAAAAAATTCTAGTCTTTCCATAGTTGCAAGAAAAACTAATGAAGACTATGACTCAACTATAGAGTCTTTCCATGGTTGTAGAATAACTAGTGAAGAACAAGATTCATCTATATGGTCTTTTCACGATTATAACCAGTGAAGTCAAGGACCCAACTATTGGGAAAAATAAACTTTAATATAGTTGATCATTACAGGAAAACAACCAACCCTTGATATAAAAATAATTCTTAGGGACATATAATCCTTGATACTAATTTCTATCAACTAAAGAGGAAGTTGAAGGATTCGGTACAATCAAGTCATTTTAATTTTTGGTTAGGGCATCATGAAAATCTAAGTCACCTTGATATTATTAGGATTCTTAGGTGTGACCTAAGACATTTGTAAAAAATATTATTTATCAGAAGTGTGAGAATATTCCTACAATATATAGAGAAGACTTTCATCTTGAAGTGCAAGAGAAAGCAGAAAAGAAAGATATATCAAGGACCAATATATCTATCTTATAGTCAGATTTCATCAAGCAGAGGTTAATTAAAAGTTGCAAAAGATTCAATTCTTGAATAGAGACCTTGAAAAAGATAGATAGATCAAGATTACCTATTTTGGAATTCTATTTGGAATAAATGTGGTAAATGAGAAGATTTAGGTCTTGAATATAGAACTTGACATAAGAAATATTTCAACAAGATTCAAGTTATAGACCTTGACATTATAATTTGATAAGAGCAACCATTAAATAGAAGGTCTATTGAAGGAAAAGAAGATCTAAACAACTACTAAGAAAATAATTTTTTTTATCATGAAGAAGATATAGATTGCAGTAAATACAACAACAATCAACAAGCGGTTATTAGAAGAGTAGAAGCTCAAGATACTAGTTTGAAAAGGACAATCAAGGTATAAAGTTTTTGGATTCTTAAGGATAGATTTTTAGGGTAAAATTATTCAACCTATGTTAATGTGAAAGAGTGAACATAATAGTTTTTAAATAAGGAGCATCCATCACCAATGTGACTATGATCATTATTTGACCTAAAACAAAAGAAATAAAATAAGTATAAGCAACAATATACAATGCATCAACCAAACACGAAAAAGAAGTGTAGTAATAATATAGCAGTGATGCAGTCTCCTTGAGCCAAGCCATTGATAGAAGAAGAAAATCCATAGGAAAATATTCAAAGAACCATTGCTATAAGAGGAAAATCCACAGTCGAACCAAAACCAAGATCCATTGTTGAAAGATAAAAAGTCACAACCAAGCCAACGTAGGAAGAAGAAAACATCAAGAGACAACATAGGGAAAAGAAGTGCCAAAGGTTGAGCAAATATTTTATACATGATGTCAAAAGGAGAATGAATGAACTAAGTGAATGTTTGTAGAACACATCATTGGTAGAAGGTAGTGAAACATTCACAATCTATTCAGGGAGGTAGAAACACCAACTAGAACACTCCTTGTGTAACCACCTAGTGATGTAACGCAAAGGAACATTGAGTTATCCAATCATTTTATTTTTTTACCTAAAAAAACCAAAACATTCATTTGTAGGTACATTACATTCAAAGGAACTAATTAAAGTCTACCTACACAAGTGAATAATTTTAGTACAAGATTTGTGGCATTCACAACATTCAAAGAAGATAAAGTGTGTGCACACTATGGAGGTATTTTTTTTTAGGTTTTTCTAAGTTAATAAAGGAGTGATAAGGTTGGAATAAATAATTTAATACTTTATTAAGTTTTTTGGAAAAAGTAAAGTTAATTAAGGATTGATAAGGTTTAATTTAATATTTTTTTATATGGAGTGACAAGTAGATTTATAACTTAATGCATATAAAGTTGGAGTCATAAATTATTCTTTAATAGTCAAATTTTTTATTTGCTTTATTATTTTTTGAAATAATCAATTATTTGCAAATTAATTAATTTGGGAGGCAAAAGGTATTCAACCTCAAACTTAGAAAAAAATTAATTTTGTAAAATTCATATTTCTTAGTTTCTAGAATTTGGGAGATACAAATATTTCTACTTCATATATATATATATATATATATATATATATATATATATATATATATATATATATTAATCTATAAATTTTAAATTATTTAAACATAGGGAGTCACAAGGATGTCTACTTCAAAAGATAACAAGATGGAGTTCATGATTAGAAAAGAAAAAATAAATGTCATAAAATTTGAGATAAAAAATTTGATTGAAAAATCTGAAGGAAAGATAAATCTAGTCTCAAAGTTTATTTATAGTGAAGCTATAGATGAAAATTTTGAAATATTTGAATACTATTTACATGCAAGAATTGTTGAAGAAATTGATGATGGAAAATATAGTATTATGATACCTTTAGATATTGGTAGCATAATGTATATGACATTGCTTACACTTAGATTTCATAAAGAAGAAAGTATGAAACAAAAGGAGTTGATTGAATTTCTCAAGAAGAAAATAAAAGTAGATGAATCATTTATAGAAAATATATTTCATTCTTCATGCAATATTGATAAACCAAGTTCATCTAACTCAGGAATATATTATGATGCTTTAAGTGAGTGCTCAAAAGTCTCTATATAGGAAAAGAGATCATATGATTCTAAGTACAAAGACAAAGGAAATATTATTATGCAATAATCTGATGATAGTAAGAAAATTCAAGAGACTTGTAATCTTGAAGCTACAAAGATTGAAGAACATGAAGCTGAGTTCAAAGATGAAGTTAAGAAAGAAGAAGAACCAGATGAAGATCAAGATAAAGATCAGTTGCATTACAAAGTCACTTGAAGGATGAAGACCTTTATTGAAGACTAAATTATTCAATAATAAAATAATGTAATATAGGGGGATTTTGGAGTATATTACATTATCTGGTACATGCTAATGTACCCCCATGGTACCTTCATGACATATATTGTAAATGTAAGATTAGGATTGAGTCTTAGTTTAGAGTGTGAGTAATATTTTGTGTAATGTAATAATATGTAGGAAATGTACAAGTGTCATATGAGTAAGTGTGTAAGTGTAATGTGAGTATATGTGCACAAGTGTCTTATATGTAATTGTGCACATGTTCTTAGATTAGAATATGCTAAGTGACGAGTCATGCATATGCAAATGTCAAGTAGAGAAGCCAAGAGGCATGCGACTTGGCATAAGGAAAGGAATAGTTAAGTATCCAAAGAGTCATTCTACAATGGCTATATACTACTCCATGGAGGATCAATAGTGATATAGTGAGATACAAAGAGATATACACAGTGAACAACAATCATGATCAATATCATTATTGTAATAGAGAAGTGATACATTTGTAAGAGAAAAATGAGTAATAAATTTTACATACATTTGAGCAATTAATATTGTAATTTGTGCTACATTATTTGTACATGTATGATACAGGCCATTTACATTCATAATTTTTGCTTATTAATGAATTTTAGTTGATATATTATAAGCCTTGATTTACATATTATTTTACCCATATTATTTTGCTTAGATCATTATATTGATCTAGTAAAATTTATCCTATGAGTTTACATTAATATTAAGTCTTCAAAAGCATCAATGAGTTTGCATCCTATGTTAGTGAAGACGCCTTGACACATTGAATATGGTGTGGTGGTCCACGTGCACCAAAGGGAAATGATCAAGGAGGAAATAAGGTTCTCAGGATCCTGAATTAAATATGTGAAATGAACCCATTAAATATATATATATATATATATATATATTGAAAAAAAATAAAGTTCTACTGTAATGTCCAAGTAACCTCATTCAAAATGCCATGCAACCCTCATATTTAAAAAGCATCCTCAATCATGGAGAAGAAGAGTTTTTTGAATGTAGCATTACAAGGTACAATTTTTAGATTATATTTTTAAAGTTACATACATAACATGAATATTGGTCTTTGCAAGCAAGATTACAAATTTTCATTTAAAGGTCATAAGTTCAATTCTCATAGGGATACCTTTCAAAAGAAAAAATTATTTTTCAAAGAAATTATTTAGGGAGTTAAAAGGTGTAATTAAGGAGGTTAAAAAGTGCATAGGTGTATTTTTAGTCTTAAGTGGGTATTTGTTTGTTTATGAAATGAAAAGTGGGAAGTTGATATTTTAAAAGAAATGGAGGAATAAATATTTGAAATATAAATTGAAGTTTTGAAGATGTCTTATAGTTTACAAGATAGAAGATAGTATTTTTGTTAGAGATGCATTTAGGAAGTAAAAGGTGTATGGGTGCATTTTTTGGGGGTATTTTTTAAAGTTGTGGGAAATTGACATTTAGAAAAAGAAATATTTTGACAAGGAGAGTAATAATATTTTGTAAAAACGTGCATTTTCGATAGTGATTGATACCTTATTTTTTAAAACAATTTTTTCATCCAAAAATAATTTTGTACATAAAAATCAAAGCATGTGCTTTGCATAATTGTAGCATTCGGTATAAACTACACCTCTGACTTGCATTTACAAGTAATGTTGTCACATAAATTTTCTATGTCTAGAACCTAATATAATTATCATAATGATGTCTGAGCATCAACCCTATAAATGTTGTTAAAAAATAAGAAAATATTTTTGTGATATTTTGTTTCACTCCATTTTTACCCCATTAATTACAATTGTTGGACATAAATCCTACCATTGAGAAAATCCAAGTATATAGAGAAGTTACACCCACATATGAGGATTTCTCTTTAAGTAGGTATCATTGATAGGACAAATCTTCTTTTTAGTACTACCTTGGTACCATGTATTAATGTATTTTTTATAATTTAAGGTCTCTCTTACATATGACCATGTATATAGAGAGGACTAAATTCTTACATGTAAATTTAGTGTCATGTCATTCGTTTTTGCAAATATGACAATATCTCCTCCCATGAGGATTCGATTTTACTTCCTAAATGCATGACACCCATGGTAAATGGCCAAGGAAGTGACACATGTAAATTATTCAAAGAAATATATTTGAAAAAGAATTACATGACACCAAATTTTGTAAATATATTTCTTTGAATAATGGGATTCGATTTTATAGACCTTCCCAAAGGAATTGATAGTTTCAATCACAAGAACAATGCCAACAAGGACAATAATAACAAGGGTATATTGCTTAGGGTGAAATAGAACTAAATTGTGAGACAACACATAAGGTTATTATGGCCAAGGAAGTGACAAAATTGAGAAATAAATGAGATAGTAAACAAACTAAGAAACAAAGTGAAATTCAAAGGTTCATGCCATCAAAATATAGAAAATATGGATAATTTTAGGTCTTGTTTGCAATCAATTCTCAAAAACGTTGGTGAAGGATACTTTGAAAATGGTGTGAAAATATTTCTTAGTTTAGTAAGAAGAATGTGCATAGCACTATTCACTCTTTACATCATTGAGATAATTGAAAAGTTGAAGGATAAGCCCATAATGAAAAATGTTTGTTGTGAGACAAGTGATCTTCTTCAAAGGACATATTTCAATTGTGAAATTAGTGATTTGAGGCCCATGATGGAAAATGGTTGTTAGGATACATGTGATATTGTCCAAAGGGAATATATAACTTGTGATATCTATGATTTGAAGATTGTAGATGAGAGAAAATATTGTGTAGAAGATGGTTGTATCGGCCATGCCAAAGGTCATATTGTCAAAATTAAAAATGATAATAGTTCAAGTTGTGTTGAAGGTTATTGTAATGATGATGTGTGGTATTTTAATATTGTTGGTAATGGTAACATGGGTCATAGTGGTGGTAAAGAAATTGGATGTTTTTTTTATTTGTGGAAAACATCCCAAAAGGGATGCCACTTTCGGGTAAGACCCAAGGAGGCAGGGGTATCCATTCCGCCAAAAATGCCCAGGACTCGGACCTGGCCTACCACCTTTGACATACTCAAGGAGCAAACAAACACACAAAACCAATTTAAAAATAAGTAAATAAAAAAAACAACAAAAATAATAAAATAAAATAAAAAACATGCTCCTTGAGTGTGTCAAAAACAAAAGCACAACCAAACACGCACAATAAGATAAAAGAAACCACAACACGAACCACATAGAAAAACACAAGAACCACATAACAAAACACAAACAAGACAAAAACAATAGAACACTACAAAGACATAACCAAAAAAAAACATGAAAAATAAACACAACCAAAACCTAAAAAATTAAAAAATAAAATAAAAATAAAAAAACAACCAACAATAGACAATAAACAAAAACAAAAAACATAGAAAACACTCACACATAAAAACACGAATTAACACAAACAAAGAGAAACCCAAGAACAAGAACGAAAAAAACACAAGAACAATAACAAAAAAAAAAAAAAAAACACAAAACAACAAAAACACAAGAACAACAAAAAACAACACAAAGAACACAAAAACAAAACAAAACAAAAGAACCCACCCACCTTAAAAAACTAAACAAAAAAAAAAAAAAATAAAAAAGAAAAAAAATTGAACATAACAATGACCTATCTAGACCAGAAGACTATTAAGGCAAGAATCAACAGAGGAAACAAAAGAAAGAATAGAATGAGCTAGGGAACTAAAAAAAACTGAATGAACCAAAGAGAAGCAAAAAAAAAAAACAAGAAGAAACTAGGTACCTTCAAAACTGGAGCCATCCAAAGAAATGATAGAAAGAAGAGCTTCCCTAATTTGAGAAGCCCACCATCTAGGAGGGTGGCCATAACAAGTAAGATCACCTTTGTCCAAAGCCCAATTAGCTAAAGCATCAACACTCTTGTTTTGATCTCCGACCACATGATTGTAATCAACTTTCAAAAATCCCATCTGGATTAATTGAATCTTCTCAATAATTCTTTTTATTCTCCAATCCACCTTATGATTCTTAGAAGGAGTCTTCAAGATATTAATCATAAGTTGAGAGTCAGACTCAACTAACACCTTTTCCCATCCAACCTTAGTAGCCTCCTGAAGGCCTCTGAGGATACCATACCCCTCAACAAGGTTATTGGAAAGAATACCCAAATTCTCAGCAAAAGTAAAAACCAGGGAGCCATCTGAAAGTCTACCAATTCCTCCCACACTGGCTTTTCTAGGGTTCCCTCTAGAGGCTCCATCAGTATTGACTTTTCCAAAATCCTTAGGAGGAGGTTGCCAATTTCTTGTCCTATCCATCTTACTAATACTCACATTCCCTTTAAGTTGGTTGCCCTTAGAATATTTAATCTTCAATATTTGCATCACTTGATCCCATATTTGGTGGGAGTTTTGGGGGTGATTAAGGAGTTGATGGACTGATTCAACTAAGTTGGCTATGGTATTTTGCCAAATATAGTGAATATCCTTCCTATCTTGATTAAAAATTTGGTTGTTCCTTTCATTCCAAATATTCCAAAGAAGAATGGTAGAACCCATCCAAACTAAGTGCCTAATAAAATGATCAACACCCTCTTGATTAGGCCAATCCCTCCAAAGTTATTCAAAAGTAAAAAAATTGGACCACTGTAAGCCAAGTAAAGTGGCCATTCTAACAAGAATAGGAGTGTTGAGAAAAAACTACTCTTCTAGGGTTTGATGAAGAAAAACTGCTCTGCGGGGATGGCAACAACTTTCGAAGGAGGTCTAAAAAATTGGAGGAATGTCATGATGGCATCGGGTCCGGCACAGAGAGTGCATGCTCGTGATATTTTTTCATCTAAAAATGATTGGAAGGAATAGGATTTTCCAGTGCATGTCGGGAACCGCTTGTTAAAGAACAATGGATGTTTGGAATGATGTGAAGCCAGGCCAGTTCTAGTGGTTCAACCAGACTCGATGGCGGAAGATGTGGAGTATCTAACCAAACATGCCCTTATTGGAAAATTTTTGGGCATCCGAATTTCTCTCCCCTTTGTGGAGGCTTGGGTCAGGAAGACTTGGAATCCTGAAGGCGATGTGGAGGTGATGCTGAGTGCGAACAACTATTTTATGGTGGTTTTCTCTTGTATTGCAGATCGTAACAAAGCATTTGAAGGGGGTCCTTATTTCTATAACCAAGTGGGACTCTTTCTTAAACCCTGGCATGTGGGTTTCAACCCATCAGAGGAGCGGCCGTCATGGGTTCCAGTATGGGTGCGGCTTCCATGGCTCCCGTTGGAATTTTGGAGAACTGATATCTTGCATAAGATTGCCCTTCTGCTTGGGAAGCCGGTTGGACCGTCACAACAGACAATGGATAAAAAGGTAATCTCTGTTGCTCGTATTTGTGTTGAAATTGACTTAAATAATCCTATTCCAGATTCTATTGAAATACAATTTGGATCAACTACATGGGTTCAAAAACTTGACTATGAAGCTCTTCCATTTCATTGTCGGATTTACCGTGAATATGGCCACCTACAAAGAAAATGCCCTAAGTTTGTCTCGCCTGTGGCTTCAAATCCTGGGCCCTCTCGGTCTGGACAAAGTTTGGATAAAGGAAAAGCCCCGATAAAGGAAGGGGAACGGGATAAGGAAGGTTTTGTTCCGGTAAAATCCCAAAACAGAGGACGAAGGGCAAACAAAGACCTTAAGGATAGCCAACCAGATGCTCTACTCAACCATTTTGAAATATTAGATGATCTTGATCAGTGCATGGAGATACCTGAAACGTCGCTACCTGATGCAAATATAACAAGGCCGAATCAGATGTCTCTTCTTGAGGGGGAACTTAAGGAATCGGATCTAGGGGGTTTAAATGAAGAACAAAGGGCTTTGGATCTGAGTATAGGGGACATGGTTGGGTCTAGCCCTATAAGGGAAACTATTTTGGAAAGTGGTACAAATTTAGTTATGCCCTCTCCTACTCAAGCACTGATGCAGTCATCCTTGGACTGCAAAACTCCTACGGTGTTGGGATTGCAACAAAAAATAATTAAAAAAAATTTTCGGATAAGAATATGAAGGTGGGTCGGAAGAAGGACCAGGATAAAATTAAGTTAATGGGGGAGACTTTGGTGGAGTCAGGCTTGGTGAGAACATTGGACTCCCATTTTTATAACCCCCAAAATTGATTATCCTCTCATGGAATGTAAGGGGGTTGAATAGCATCCCCAGACAAAAAGTTGTTCATGATTTGGTTCGTGTGCATTCTCCGGATGTGGTGTTTATTCAGGAGACTAAATTGGCTATTGATAGTATGTTCAATATTGCTCCCAAGTTGTGGAGAAGGGGGCAATGCCAGTGTATTGGTGCATGTGGATATCTTGGTGGCATCGCTTGTTTATGGGATCCGGTTAAGATATCCCCTCTTACTTGGATTTCCAGCAGATGGTCTATTTCAATGGTCGGGCATGATAATGAATCTGGTGAAATCATCCTACTTACAAATGTGTATGCTCCTGTTGATTACAATGGTAAAGTGAATTTGTGGAAGCACATTTGCTTTGTGAGAAGTTTGGTTCCCCTGTACCCATGGATTTTGGCTGGAGACTTCAACTCTATCACTTGTCTAGAGGAGAAACGTGGTGGGGTGGACCGTCTCGAGCCTTTTTCTTCTGTCTTCAGTGCTCATATCCAGGCCCTAAACTTGGTTGACATCAAGCCAGATAATGGGATCTTTACTTGGCACAATAGAAGGTGTGGGGAAGCTTCCATATCAGAGAGACTGGATAGGTTTTTGATATCCAGTTATTGGATGGGTAATAACAGAGGTGCTAGTTCTATGATTCTGGAGGGTAGGGGATCTGATCATTGGCCTATCAAACTCTCCGCTTTGGAGTTAGGGCTAAAAAATAATCCCTCCTTTAAGTTTCAACTTATGTGGCTTCGTGATCCTAAGCTTCATGATTTCATGCGAGGCTGGTGGACCACCGGCAAACCTCCTCATGGCACCGCTATGTATTCCTTTATGAAGCGACTACAATTTGTAAAACATAAATTGAAGAGATGGAATAGACTAAATTTTGGGAACCTTTCCTTGGCTAAGTTGGCAGCTCTTAGGAGGATGGAAGAAGCTTCAAGGAAGATTAGAGATCAGGGATTCACGAAGGAGCTTCTTGTTGAGGAATCTGAGGCTACGAAAGACCTTGTTGAATGGGAACTGAGGGAAGAAATTTTTTGGAAACAAAAAGCTCGAGTAGATTGGCTTCAGGAAGGGGATAGGAACACAACCTTCTTTTATAACTCAGTTAAGGCTCACCGTAATGGTAACCTGATTACCTCTCTTGTGAATTCTCGGGGTGCCCTGCTCTCTTCTTTCGGGGATATTTCAGAAGAGACTAAGAGGTATTTTTCCTCTCTCTTCAAGGAGGACTCCCTATCAGATGATGAGAATGAAAAGCTTATTCTAAACTGTATTCCAATGATTGTTTCTAGAGAGATGAATGAGCACTTGATGGGTCCAATTTCCCTTGAGGAGTTGGAAAATGTTGTATTCAAGATGAAAAAAGGAAAAGCCCCAGGCCCAGATGGATTCCCGATTGAGTTTTATCAGGAGTTTTGGGATTTAATCAAATTTGATCTTTTGGAGGTGGTCCATGAGTCCCAAAAGAACAAACAGATGCTAAGGGCCCTAAATGCTACCTTTGTGGTGCTTATACCCAAAAAAGAGGGAGCAAATTCCTTGGATATGTTCAGGCCTATTGCTCTCTGCAATGTTGTGTATAAGATCATCACAAAAATTATTGTTGAGAGGCTGAAGATATGGTTGAGAAAAATCATCTTTGAGGAGCAAGGAGGGTTTGTTGTTGGCCGAAAAATCTTGGATGGGGTTGTTATTGCTACAGAAGCTATTCACTCGATGGAAACTTCTAAGGAGAAAACTATGTTCATTAAGTTGGACATGGCCAAAGCCTATGATCGGGTCAGATGGTCCTTTCTTCGAGAAATTTCTTGCTTGCTTTTGGATTTGAGGAGGAATGGATTAGATGGGTGATGAGTTGTGTTTCTTCTTCCTCATTCTCTCGTTCTTGTTAATAATGAGCCATCAGAGCTATTTGAGGCCTCAAGGGGATTGAGGCAAGGAGATCCTTTATCTCCTTATTTGTTTATCATTATGGCGGAAGGGTTGGGAAGATTGCTCAAGTCTCAAGTCATGCAGGGTCTCATTCAGGGGTGGAAGTGGGATAGTAGTTTGCCACCTCTTTCCCACCTTCAATTTGTTGATGATACTACTTTTTTGGGAGTTGCCACTATCAGGGAAGCTGGAAATATTAGACAGTCTCTTGACATATATCTTGGTGCTTCTGGACAGTTGATTAATGAGGACAAGTCTTCTATTTTCTTCTTCAATACCCCTCCTCTTATTCAAGCCAGGATTGCTCGCATTCTAAGATTCCAGGTTGGGACTCCCCCCTTCATTTATCTTGGTATTCCAATTTCATCTCACCCTCTACCTAGATCTTCTTGGCAGTCTATGCTTGATAAGTTTAGAAGGAAGGTGAATCTCTGGACTTTCAGATGGCTATCCACTGTAGGTAGAGTGTTGCTTTTAAAATCTGTTGTTCAAGCTTTACCCATTTATAGATGTTTTGTACAAATAGCTCCCTCTCACTTCATCAAGGACATGGATGCTTTGTCAAGATAGTTTTTATGGTCTGGAAAACTTGATCAATCTAAATGGAGTTTGGTTAGGTGGGATTCTATATGTAGGCCGATGCAAGAGGGAGGCCTTGGGTTGCGATAGACAACTCTTTTTGGGTAGGCTTTGGCTGCAAAAATTTATTGGAGATGGTGTACCTCTCAAGATCATATTTGGGCTAAAATATTATCTTGTAAATACTTGAGAGGTATTTATGAGGCTGAAATCCCTAGAGTCAGCTTGGTTGGGAAAGGTTCAGTTATCTGGGACACTCTGAAAAGAGGAGCTAATTTAATCAAGCAGGGTTTGTTCTGGATTTGCAATCAGGGATCAAATGCTCTTTTTTGGGAGGATTCTTGGGATGGCCACCCTCCTATCTTGAATCAATATCCTAGGTTACGTTCCCTAAGCATTTTTTTCTTGGAAGCAGGTTGGTCTCGTGTGGAGGACTTTAAAAAAATCTAGTCTTTTGGAAATATGGAGATGTACAAGTGGAAAGATCCACAAGAATGGCCCCAGGGGGACTAGCCAAGGACAGAGAGGTGCTTGCTCTTATTCTTATGGGGAGGCCTTGTTCTTCATTGAGGGGTAAATATATTCTGGCTTGGAACCCTGATCCTAAGGGAACCTACTCGGTAGCCTATGGTTATCAGGTTCTTGATAAGCAAAAGTATGGGAGTCTTCCTGTCACTTGGTGGAAAAAGGTGTGGAACAAATTTGCCTGGCCAAAATGTAACTTCTTTCTCTGGTTGGTAGCTCGTAATAAATGCCTCACTTGGGATAATGTGAGGAAGAGGGGATTTCAGGGTCCCTCTTTTTGTGTCCTTTGTAGTAAGAATGAGGATGACTCTTCTCATTTATTTTTCCAATGCTCCTTTGCCAGAGACATTTGGCACCGTTGGTGGAGCGCCTGGAACCATCCATGTTTTCATGTGTTGTCCCTGGTGGAGTTTTGGAGTAGTCTGGGCAGACCTCCGGCCAAGGCCCCCTTCCTTCGGGTGGCTTGGAATTTGGGCCCTTCTTGCATCATCTAGCAAATTTGGCTCGAATGGAACCGATGCATATTTTAGGGCAGTTATTTGGTTGTTCAACAGATCTGGCAAAGGATCCTGTATATGGTTCAGGAAACCATCCATAGCAAATGTGATGTGGACCCTCTTTTGGATTCTAGGGAGGAGAAGGTACAACAAGCCCTTGGTCTCTTTGGGGATGGTGTGAACTCTTCTAGCCCTAGTAGGGTTCCTCAGCTCAACAAGAAGGTTAGGAGAGATGGTAGGTGGAGGCCACCCCCTAGAGGAGTTTTAAAAATTAATATTGATGGATCGTCTAGGGGTAATCCTGGACATGCTGGCATTGGCGGTGTTGGGAGAGATTCTACTGGTGGTGTCAGTTTTTTCTTTTCCATTTATAAAGGTGTTCACTCCAACAATTTTATGGAAGCTCTTGCAATTCTTGAGGCCTTGCGAAGGGGGTTTTCTCTTGGCTGGCATAGGATTATCTGCGAGTCTGACTCTCAAATTGTGGTTAATATTTTAAACAGTAAAAGGGTGGAGGAAGTTAATTGGCAGTTGGCCTCTATAGCCGTTCAGATTCTCAGAATGAGTGAAGAGTTTGAATTTATATCCTTTGTGCACATTCCAAGGGAATGGAATGTGGTTGCTGATTACCTAGCCAAAAGGGCTTCTGAGCTGCTGGATCCTTGGAGTATCGATAATTGGGAGAGTCTCCCATCTGGGGACTCTCAACGCCTGTGGGAGTTGATCCACAAGGATGTACAGACTTAATGTGGTTTATTCTTGTTGTCTTTTTTGGGTGTCATTCTAGTCTAGTGGTTTTAGCTTGTTTGGTTGTTTATTTGAGTCCTGGTTGGAAGCTCAGTTGTACTCTATAATCCAGACTTTTTATCAATAAATTTTTACCCCTTTATTTAAAAAAAAAGTGGCCATTCTCCTCCATAGCTCAGAGGCTAAAGTACACTCAATAAAAATATGGTTGAGAGTTTCTACATTCTCTTCACACATTTCACATCTAAAAGGGCCATGAAAACCATGCTTCATAAGTTGCTCACCAGTAAGCACCCTATGATGCAATAAAAGCCAATTAAAGAACCTCACCTTAGGCTAGAGCTTTTGAGCCCACAATCGAGAAAATATGTCAGAAGAATGGTTGGGATTATTATGGCATAAGGTCAAATAACCTTGAGCAACTGAATACTCACCCTTAGTAGTGTTGTTCCATCCAAAACAATCTTTTTCATGGGACCAAGAGAGGGATCTCATATGAAGGATGCCTTGGATATCTTGTCTTTGCCTTTCTGGGATTTGAATAGGCCAATCCTCAATAGGGATCCAATATCTACCAACCTTTGAATTACCAGTATGGTACCGATAGTAATTAGCCACCTTTATCCAGTTAGCTCGGTGAAGCTCCTCCATCCAAGGCCTCCAATCGGGAAACTGAGTTATCAAAGGCTTGTGACCATCCCAAGAATCTATCCAAAAATTTTCCTGTTGACCATTATGAATGATCCAAAATAATTTTTTCTTTATCAAATCCTCACCAGTCTTAAGAACTGCTAAAATGGGAGAACCTTTGGTAGGAAGTTGATAGCGAACAAGGTCTTCAAGACTTTTGTTCTCAACATATTTAGCATGGAGATTATTGGCCCAAAGAGCATTGGGGTTATGCAACATCCTCCAATATAATTTAGCAGCTAAAGCTTTGTTGTTATTAATAGAAGACCAAAATCCTAACCCCCCTTCATTCTTAGGAAGACATAAAGTATCCCATTTCACCAAGGCCCATTTTCTTTTCTCCTTAGTACCACTCCAAAGGAAACGATGACTGATTTGATCCAATTCTCGAAGAACAACCTTTGGGATATTCAAAATGGAAGAAACATAAATAGGAATAGCTTGAAGGACTGATTTTACCAAGGTGATTCTACCCCCAGAAGAAAGCCACCTATTGGTCCACTTTCCAATTTTCTTCTTGACTTTGTCCAACAACCAATTCCAATCTTTATTTTTTTGCCTTTGAATATTTATGGGAATACCTAAATAAGTGATTGGAAGGGAGGTCTTCTTATATCTTAATTTATCCAAGACCATGGATTCTTGTCTAGCAGAGCAGTGAAAGAAAATAACTTTAGATTTGTCTTCATTGATCAACTGCCCGAGTAGCCTTAGAAAAACAGCTAATGATTTGCTTAATATTAGAAGCTTCCTTAACTGTAGCTTTACCTAAAAGAGTAGAGTCATCCACAAATTGAAGATGAGAGATAGGTCTAGCTCCATGAGCAATGGTAACTCCCTCAAGGGTTTTGTTTTCCCTCTTTTTGGTTATAGTCCTACCCAAGCATTCAACAAGAATGATGAATAAATAAGGGGATAGCGGGTCACCTTGCCTAATACCTCTAGAAGTTGGGAATGATTGAGAAGGCCTGCCATTGATAAGAACTAAGTAGGAAACTGAAGAGATACATCCCATAATCCAATCCATCCAATCCTTAGAGAAACCAAATTGCCTCAAAAATTTGATAAGGAAGTGCCAATCCACTCTGTCATAAGCTTTGGATAAGTCTAACCGAATGAACATGGAAGGAGATTTTTGCATATCCATGGAATGGATGGCTTCCTGAGCAAGAACTATCTCATCTACTATTTGACGTCCTTCCACATAACCCCCTTGCTCTGGGAAATAATCTTATGCAAAAGAGGCTTCAACCTTTCTGCCATGATTTTAGTAATGATTTTGAGAAGAACATTACATAAAGCAATAGGTCTAAAAGCTGAGATATGATCAACCTCTTGAGCTTTTGGAACAAGAGTAATATAAGTTTTATTGATAACCTTCAAAATTTCTTTGGCTTTCCTGGCTTCTTCCACCACCTCTAATAAATCAACATGAAGGATATCCCAGAACTCTTGGTAGAACTCAATGGGAAAACCATCAGGACCTGGGGTTTTCCCTTTTTGCATTTTAAAAACTACTTGTTGAAGCTCATTGATAGTAACAGGAGCAGTCAAAATAGAGTTCTCCTCAGAAGTGATAAGAGAAGGGATTGCTTGAAGAACATTTTGTTGAGAAGTTGAGTCAAGAGGAGTAGCAACAAAAATATTGGAAAAGTAATCAACAACAATAGAGTTCATGCCATCCCAAGTATAAACAACATCTCTAGAATCTGATTTTAAGGAAGAAATAAAGTTGTGAGATCTTCGAGCTAGAAGAGATTTGTGGAAGAAATTTGTGTTTCGATCTCCTTCTTTGAGCCATTGAATTCTAGATTTTTGCTTCCATAAGATTTCTTCTCTTTTTTCCCATTCCTCTAACTGAGTTGTGAGTTTAATTTCATCTGCACTTCTCTTCTCTGTGAGGCCATCTAAATGGATTTTCTTATTCAAATTTTCAATATGAGCAATAACTTCATGTTTTTTTTATGAACATCCCCAAACTCTTTCCAGTTCCAAGTCTTGATTTTGGATTTAATGTATTGCAGTATTTTGGCAAAACAGAACATCTTAGTCCCATGCCTAGGTTTACCTTCCTTCCACCATTGTTGCACATGAGGTCTGAAGGAAATGTCTCTAAGCCACATTAATTGAAAATGAAAAGGAGAGAAACTCACATTGGTTTTCCACATTTCCACCATGACCGGCCAATGATCCGAACCAACATTATTAAGAGTCTTCACTTTAGGAATGTGACCATGGATTAAGAAATTTTCAGAGAGCAAAAACCTATCCAATCTCTCCATTATACAAGCTAAGCCTTGCCTTCTGTTAGACCAAGTCATAAGGCCATTATCTGGTTGGATATCCACAAGATGGAGGTTTGCAATATATTCGCTCATGAGGTCAGTGCTTTTGTCCAAATTTCTATTTCCCCCATTTTCTCATCCAGAGAGAGGATGGTATTGAAATCTCCTCCGATCAAGATCCAAGCTTCAGGAAAATGAGAGATAATATGAGTAATATCCTTCCACTGTCTTCTTTTTTCCTCCAAAGAAGTCGAAGCATAAACAGTAATGCAGAGCATAATTTGGTTGGAATGTCTACTTTGAATAGCTATAGCCAAAAAACCCCAACTGCCAACCATATGGTGAATAACTACCTCTTTTGGGTCCCAAAGACAAGCAATGCCACCAGAAGTCCCTTGGGAACTGAGGGAAACCACTTTTCCAGCTGGCCAAATTTTACTGGCAATTGAGTCCATATCCTCCATTGACATCTTTGTTTCTTGAAGGAAAACAAGATGTGGATGATTTATCTGAATCATTCTTCTAATTTCATTTTGTTTTGAAAGACTCCCTTTGAGTCCTCTAATATTCCAAGTGATGATCTTCATTAATACCAGGGCTAAAAAAGTTGGGAAGGGCATTAATCTTACCTTCCTCTACAAGCTTTTCACCTTCTTTTACCATATGATATTGATTGGTCTTGCGACCTGCTTTTTGATTAGAATCCATCTTCAATTTTTTTTCCCTATTTCTTGACTTATTCCAATTGAATCTGAGATGGCTTCTAACCTTGAAGAATGCTCGTACACAACCAAAATTTTACTAGATGGTTCAATGGAGTCTATATTGGGACCTGCATTATTTGAAGTTTTGACATTTGAAAGATTGTTTTTCTTGTGTAAATTTTCTCCCTTTTTTTTCTGTTGAAAACCTTTGATTTGTTGGTTTGTCTCTGAGTTCTTCCCTTCATATTTAAATTGTGTTTCTAAGATTTCAGTTTCCATTATTTCCTCTTCCTCACTTGGGACATCATTTGTGGAAAGGATTTCAAACATATTAGCGAGATGACTTTGATTGATCCTTCATAACTGGTTTTTTTTGAGTGTTCTTCTTCTTAGGTATTTGGAAACCTGCTTGAGTTTATATCTTCTTTCTTTTGATCAGGAATTTTATTTGGGCAAGCACTAGCCAAATGACCATATTCATGGTAAATTCTACAACGAAAAGGAATGTTCTCATAGTCCACTACTTGCTCCCAAGTGTCTTCCCCAAATTGTAATGTGATCTTTTTAGGTAGGGGTTTGTCAAAATCCATTAAAACACAAATCCGAGCATAAATAATATGTTCAAAATTTTGAGTACAATCAACGAGTCATCATAAAAGTTCCTAAAGAGTTTCCAATTGAAGAAAAAATAGTAGGATTCCAAAATTCAATAGGGAGGCCAAAGAGTCTAACCCACACGGGAGCTATAGAAGGCATCTCTTCTTCGGATTTAAATTTAGTATGCCGGGGCTTCATGAAAAGCCCTGCCCTTCCAAAAAACCAAGGACCCCCTTGAAAAGTTTTCTCTCTATCTTCATTATTAGCAAATAAAACAAGAAAATAACCATTTGGATAAATAGAGATTTGTAACTCACCTTTAGTTTTCCAGCTTTTTGTAGCCCAGACTTTGAAAGCGAGATAGACTCGGACGAAAACCCACGAACCGACAAATTAGTCCTCTTTTTTCCAAATCTTCAATGCCAGTCTGAATGTTACCCATATCAAGCTTAACAATAGGAGTTCCATCAGCTGCTTTAAGACATCCTGACTCCGTTTTCCTAGGATCAATATTAGGCATTCTTAGAGGTTTATGGGAAGCCCTAAGATTGATATTAGCATTGGGTTGAGGCTGTCCACCATGGAGGGCATCCCTAAAATTCATTTTTGGGGCTGAGTCTTTGAAATTCTTACCCTTGACAGGGGTTTTCATAGTAGAATTATTTTGTGGGTGCACCTTAGCACCAGATTCACTTGAGATATGAGCCATTTTTTGATCAACTGCTTGAAACTTGTTTCGTGATCTCTTTAATCCTTGCCCTAGACATCGTGGAAAGGTATGGTTTTCACTTTTCTTTTGTGCAGCAAATTGGAAGTCATTGTCACTCAAGTTCATAGTATGATCTATTGAAAGATAAATTTCTAACCCATATTGGATCCCCTGCAATATTTCCTGCTAAAATATTGAGCATAAACCACAAAAATATTGGCCGCTAGGGCCCGAAGGCCCTAAAAACCAACCTCTGGAGCTGCTTGCACTCAACCCAGATGAAACCCTCGCATAGCCGCTTGCCAAATATCTCGTTCACACATAGGGATATGCTAGGATATGTGTTGCTCCAAATGATATGAAAATTTGTGGAGACGTTCTAGGGTTTTTCAGGCATCTACCCTCAAAATTTTAGCTCAATCCGAGTCCGGATGAGTGAGATATGGCCGAAACGAGTTCGATAGTTTGGACAATCCTGCGAAAAACGTCCCTCCCTCTTCAAACCAAAATCTTATTTTTCAAAAATTGGATGCTTTGAAAAATATACCAAAGGTATTGATTAAAAAATAATGAGAAAAATGGGATACAATGGTACAATTTTGGGAATATATGGGCAAGATGTGAAAATACCCATAATGCTAGATATAAGTCCAAAGAATGAAGGCCTTCGATATGAAGTTCAAGAAGAAATCAGTGTCACTAAATGTTTGCTACACGTAGCAATAACACTAAATTTATAAGAAAATAAACACATGTAGAAGTTCCTAGGATGAGTTTCTATAGTCATTGTAGAATATATGGATATGCAACAACTAGAGGTTGGAACTTGTAACCTTATGAGACTTATGGAGGTAATAATCACTCTCAAATAATATTTTAAGTAAATGATAAAATGCATATGAATTGTGGATGGATTAATGTGTCAAAATGGGATAAATCAAAATTAATGTTAAATTATTTCTATATAAGACCAATTTTAGTGGTTGAGAAATATCATAATTATAGGTTTTTCCATGGAGCAATGCAATATTGGGAAACTTGAGATGAATGTGACCCAAGCTATGCTTGGCAGACGTGTAGTGACAAAACTTGCAGTGAAACATTATGTGAATAACTTTAAATATGTGGAAGATTCAAAAGATATATTCTGGTGGTAATTTTCGAGAGGTGAAGACCTAAAGGTAAATCTAAGGCCTTAACCATAAGTAACCTAAAGGTAATGATGACCCAAAGGAGACCTAGAGGTAATGAACTAGAGGGAGACACAATGGTAGACCAAAGAGGAAAACCTAGTACAAATTATTTAAAGCAAGAGCCTGCAAAGCCAAAGCTAAAGCAAGAGCTAGAGCCAAAGCCAGAGCATAATTCCCATGTACCACCCCTAGAATCATAGGGTGTAATAATGTTTATACCAAAGAAAATAATAGGGGGGATGTTAGACTTTATTATATTATATGTTATCATCTAATTATTATATTATTTAATGGTATGTAATAATTAGGGGATGAATGATGATTTCACCTCATATGAGGTTGGATTTTCGTATTTCCCAAGCGAAGAATGAGAAGATGAAATGATAGAGTTGAAGGTGAAACACAAAACACTCTCTTCAAAAAAAGAGATACATTGTTATACAAATATGTATGTTGTATGCTAGATTGGTTTTGGTAAAAAAAATTGAATAAATATAAAATATATCATTATGTTTAGCCATTGTCATTGCATAATATTATTGTAGATATTGTTGCTTGTCTTCCCCTTGTTTCAAAACCATATTTTTGTTTAAAGTTGCTCGATTCAGATGATTCTTATGCCATTTTATTTGGAATTTGAAGAGATTTAAATAGAGTGGTGGTAAGAAATCCAAGCAGTATTGAGGAATATATGACTCAATGAAGTCACCTACTTGGAACAAGGTAATAACAAAATTTTAAATCATGTTTTTATCTAAAAATGAAATTTAAGATATTTATCAGTCAAGATAAGCAAATCAGTTACAGTTTATTTTGTTCTGAAGGAAATCTGTGGATCTAATTGTTTACAAAAAAAACGAGATTTAGGAAATTTTATTTTTGAGAAATCCCAGTTTATTAAAGATTAGCTCTTTTGGGATTTTTTTTAGGTTGAGGTCATGGAGTTGCCAATATTCACTATAAAAGATGATAGTGATACTAGGGAATGGTTGATGAAGTTGGAATGTTTTCTTAAATTCTCCTAAATTGCTATGGAAATATACGCTTTGTGATTCTTTGTGAGGGGAAGCTTTATCTTGGTATGTGAAATTATTTCGTCCCCATAAATTTATATACCATAGATGTTAAAAATATGCACCATAGAAAATAAATAAATAAATCAAGAAATATATGTATGTATTATATCTTTGTCTTGTCTGATTGCCAATTTGACCCTCGTAGAGGTTCTACAATTTTTAAGAGATTGATTCCCTTTTAGAAATAACAATGATGACTATATACTTTTATTGCTATAGCAAATAGGGGTGGGTTTGTTGTGACCATTGCTTTATTGAATATGGGTTTGCTATATCTAATGGATAAGGATCTACATTAGATCTACTAGATCTATTCTCAAATGGTGTCTAAATGCAATCCATCATTGTGGTTGATGACTTTGTAGGCTAATCATCTAAGGGTAACATGATTGCGATCTAAAACCATCTGAGGTCGTACGATTGAGTGCTAGAGTCTGATGCTACTGCTATAGGCCAAATTTGGTGGATCTAGTTCTATAGGATCTAGATGTGGATTTGTGGTGGTTCTGTGTGCTCGAGAATGGTGTATGAATATGTGTTCTTTAGATCTATATACCTATGCACACAAAAAAACTACAAATATTTAATAATATATGTTAAACGTCCCGAAGTGAGGCTTGGATTCAAAAAAATAAATCAAAAGTAGTAATGAATGTTGAGTGTGTAAGGAAAGAAAAATAACTTAACCTTACCTTATTGTATTGTTGTTGTTGCTGCTACTATTATGTTATGTTAGGCTGCACCATGCTACATCCAGAAAGTCTACACATGGGTTGGATGTCGACTGTCTGATTCTAGATGACTATGAACCAAGATCATTTGGGGTTGGACGACTGTGGGCTGTGGTATCTTGCCATTTCCTAAAGCAATATTTGAGCCTGTGGAATGCTATGATCGATGTTTGGCATGGGATGAGGATGGTTGCATGTGATTGCTTAGGTGATTTGAATGCAATATCAGCTTAATATTTTAGTAGCGCTTCGATGCTTGCACCATCCTCATCATAATAAGGATAAAGGGTGCATTTATAGACTTACCGTGGGGAATGGATGAGGTGGTGGCTCAACCAGTTAAGTGGTGTCAACTAGTGCTTCTATTTTGCATTGAGATTATCCCAAAGGATGCATGCTTGTATATGAGGATAAGCTTACCTTGGAAATATCATTGGATGTGCATGTAATTTTGAAATGTGCACATATTGGATATGTATGTTAACTGTGCGTATGCTAAACTAAAAGTGCATGTAGATTTAATTATGTATTTTAAATTAGTCATGCATGTTTATCCGTATGTATATTTGATTTGTTTGTGCATTTAAATTAATTATGTTTATTTAATTTTAAATATGCATGTTGAAATGTGAATGCATTTTGTGATTGTGTGCATATTAGAAATATCCAATGTACGGATGAAACTACAACTGCGAGATATGAATTGTATAGTGAATCGGTGTTCATTTTTGAAAAAGGGTAATCCTTTATTGTGCGTAACTGAAATGGGGAATGTGAGGTTGAACTAAATTAAATTGTAGATCATGTGTCCATGGGGGATGAAAGGGTGGATGTTCCCATGAGGAGGGATGAGTGGTTGTGTAGCCTAGGTAATAATTAACCAATCATTTAATTGATTAATTAATTAATACTTAGAAAACTAAATGTTTAATTTAATATTAATTAATATTAAATATGCTAATTTATTTTGATTAATTAATTAGTATTTAATGTGCTTGATTTTTGTGTCTACAAATGTTCCTTTTTGTATCGTGTTGTGTGAAAATACAATGCGATGCAAAAATAGATGACACTTGCAAATGATGGATGAATGAATGATGGATGCAAATTTTGTGCTTAAGGGGTTGACGTTTGATTGCCCCAAATCAAGAACAATGTGGGATGCCCTAGTGATGAAGGCAATGAATATCTTTGAAACTTGTTATTGATAAATTGATGAGTGCGTTGGTTTTGGTGAACAAACTAGTCATGTGGTAAGTGTTCTTCAGATGCTATAATCGCTTATCTTCTAGTTGGTTAGCATCACCACCATGATTATAGCATAAGGTATGTAAATCCTTATAGACATTGGCCTAGTGCATAACCATTTAGATTTGATTAGAATTTCTACATTTAGACCTAACAAAGTATGGTATATGATTAGTCGTGGACAAGATTCATGGATAGATGTTGAGTCCAAAAATGGATGTTTATGTATTGATATTGTTTGAGATGAATTGTTGTGGATATTTTCTACCCTCTCAAGCAACGAGTTGATGGAGGATAGAGTGGATGACGGTGAATAGGTGGTTGAACTTAACGGGATTGAAGATGGACTGGATGGATGAAGTGTGGCTGGTGATGGTTTTGGTTTTTGTGTTGCATTTTTTTTTTATGATGGAGGATGGATGGAATGCAGGATTGGTTAGTAACATAAGTTACCCTTTTGTATTTTTTATTTTGGATTAAGATGAACCCAATTATGTACTTGATTACTTGTAGTTGCTTTTGTTGTTGCATGCATGATTTTGATTATGTTGTTGAAAATGTTGTTTGTGTGTGTTTGCTCATGATTGTTTTTTGTGATGTGTGTGCAGGTGATTGTTTTTATTTGTATTTGAAACAAGTGTCCTTATGGTAATCTACCCATCCTACTGGATTGCACGGATAAAAAATCACTGCATCTTCTAGGTGACTAGATTAGATCACTAGGTACGAGGGTCACTCAAATATTTGGGTTAGCTAATCAACAAGAAAGGAAATATAATCTATGTCTTTATTTTTAATCTAGAAAAATGGGGTTGTATTCTAATCTAATCGATGAACACAAAATAAAATTTGATTTATATCTATACTTTTCTTGAGTAGAATGGGGCTATATTCTAATCTAATCGATGAACATAAAATGAAATCTAATCTATGTATTTGCTTTTGCCCAAGTAGAATGGAGCTATAATAGAATATACTTGATGAACATGAAATGAAATCTAATAGATGAACATGGAATGAAATCTAATCTATGTCTCTACTTTTGCTCAAGCAAAATGGGGCTATAATCTAATCTAATTGATGAACATGGAATGAAATATAATCTATGTCTTTGCTTTTACGCAAGTAGAATGGGGTTGTAATTGAACCTAATTGATGAACATGAAAGGAAATCTAGTCTATGTATTTGCTTTTGCTCGAGAAGAATCGGGTTATATTCTAATCTAATTAATGAACACGAAATAAAATCTAATCTATGTATCTACTTTTGTCCAAGCAGAATGGGGTTATAATCGAATCTAATTGATGAGCATGAAAGGAAATGTAGTCTATGTATTTATTTTTCCTGAGCATAATGGGGATCAAAGCTAATCTAAGCTATGAACATGGAAGTAAAGCTATTATATGAAAATAGGAATCATGCATGATTGATTGAAATATGTTAATTGATGATTGATGATGACTATCCTTATGGTAAGCTACTCATCCTATCAAACTACATGGATAACCAGTTGTTGCAACCACCATGTTTCCAGAGTAGATTATTGGGTGCGAGGCTCACTCAAGGATTTAGTGTAGCTTATATAGGATAAGAAAGTAAACCCTAAGATAAATTAGGAAAAAAAATGTTGTTCTAGATGTTGATAAAAAAGGTTTGGTGCCTTTGGAGCCTTTGAACTAAAACGTAAAATATTGACCAAAGGGGTTTGGTGCCTTTGGAGCCTTTGAACTAAAATAGAAAATGTTGACCAAAGGGGTTTAGTGCCTTTGGGGCCTTTGAACTAAAATGTGACCAAAGGGGTTTGGTGCCTTTGGAGCCTTTGAATTGAAATGTGACCAAAGGAGTTTGGTGCCTTTGGAGCTTTTAAACTAGAATTTGCATGTGACAAAGGGGTTTGGTACCTTTGGGACCAATGAAGTGAAATATGACCAAAGAGTTTTGGTGCCTTTTGGGCATTTTGAATTAAAATGTGAATGTGCCCAAAGGAATTTAATGCCTTTGGAGATTTTAAATTGAAATGTGACCAAAGGGGTTTGGTACCTTTGGGGCATTTTGGATTGAAATGTGGCCAAAGGGGTTTTATGCCTTTAGAGCATTTAAACTAAAATGGAAAATTTTGACCAAAGGGGATTGGTGCCTTTGGACCCTTTGAACTAGAATGTGACCAAAGGGGTTTGGTCCCTTTGGAGCCTTTGCATTGAAATATGACCAAAAGGGTTTGGTACCTTTGAATGAGAATTTGCATGTGAAAAATGAGTTTGATGTCTTTGGGGCCTTTGAATTAAAATGTGACCAAAGGGATTTGTTACCTTTAGGGAATTTTGAATTGAAATGTGTTTGTAAATTTTTGTTGTTGAGATGGCAAGGCAAATGGTGTAACCTTTGACAAAAGGATACAATATTTTGAACCTAGAAGATGGTTTATTGTGAGATGTGAATGTGAGGTAAAGGGTGCAATATTTGAAAAAAAAGTAACCTTTTGAACTTGGTAGTTCATGTTGTAGTGAGATGTGAATGTGAGGCAAAGGGCATAACCTTTGACAAAAGGATACAACCTTTTGAACTTGGTAGTTGATGTGTTGTGATATGTGAATGCGAGGCAAAGGGCACAACCTTTGACAAAAGGATGCAACATTTTGAACCTGGTAGTTGATGTAATATTGGGATATGGATGTGAGGCAAAGGATATAAACTTTGACAAAAGGACACAATATTTTAAACCTAGAAATTGATTTGTTGATTGAATGTGTGTTGGCATTGACAAAACCATGCCAAATGCATGATGGTGAAGTAAAGTGTTTGATTTATTGAGCCTTTTGCTTGATTGGTGGGGAAGGTGTGATACCTGAAACATCCGCAAGTTGCTTGATTATTATTTGATAGATTGATTGATGAGGAAGGTGTGAGCCTTTTGGACCTTCCCCGAACATTCAAGGCATCTTGGGAGTCACTATTCATGGTCTTTCTCCTCATCTATTCTGAGAGAAGGTTAGAAATAAGATTATCTAAATTTACCTCTGTAGCACCACCACTAATAATAATAATTAGATTTTTCCAATATTTGGGTAAAGAGCAAAGCAATAAAATACATTTATCTTCTTCTTTTATATTAACATCTACTGATGCAAGCTGGCTTAAAATCAGATTAAATGCATTCAAATGATCAACAATAGATTCACCATATTTCATTTTTAATGAATATAACCTTCATTTCTAATATAACTTGTTAGACAAACTTTTAGTTTGATAGATATCACCTATCCTCTTCCACAACTTATATGCAGAGTCTTCTGTGGAGACATTCAAGAGGATAGAATCTGAAAGACACAACCGAATGGTTCCTCATTCCTTGTTTTCCAACTTAACCCAATCTTCATATTTCATGTCTAGAGGTTTAATAGCTTGTGAAACTGGTAACCACTGATATTTTTCTTCCAAAATATCCTCCATCTTCAGTTTCCACATCTCATTGCCAGTGCCATTAAAATTTTCAATGTGCATGCGAGAAGTAGATGCCATGGTTTTCAAAACCTACTTCATAAATCTACAAAGCCACACAATAAAAGCTCCCAATTCAATAAAAAACCTTCAACGCTTAAAAGAAAGGCATCCCCCTCTCAACAAAACTGAATGGCTCTGATACCAAATGTGAAAAAAACAAGGTGAAGATAGCAACAATAACTTAGTGATGTGAATGCAAATCTAAAAAATAAGTTAATCCAAAATTGAAACAATGAAAGTGATTGCACATAACATCACATAAAAGAAATCAGTAACACAACTAACACCATATTTATGTGGAGAAAACCCTTTCAAGAAAAAATCTTCACAAGAAAAGATAGGCCAAGTATATTATTAAACTGAAGAAGCTATACAACAATATCCTTCTCTCTATCCTTCACCAACACCCTATGAACTTGCAAAAATAATACAATGCTTCCACTACCTCCATAGCTCATATTATAGATGAGAGGGGGATGGAATACCACCACAGTATCACAAAACAAGTCGGTAAAACCACTAGAAAATAACCACACCCAGCTAACCAACCTTATCCATGGAGATAACAAACGTTAAATGAATCCACATGAACATCCAACTTACAACCTATTAATAGCAAGGTGATCCATAACTTCCTATCCACCAAATATTGCATAACAAACTAGGAACCCAATATAAAAATTATCTCTCATATCCTCCTAGATTGTCTCCCATTGGATAAGCTCCAAATAACCACCTTTTAACAATTACCATAACAGTAACTCAATAACTACTGCAAGTAAATCCTCTCCATCCATTATGAGTGAATTACATATATTAAGAGTATTAAAATTACTTTGAGATTTACAAGGTTGATGGCACATTAATACCAACACTATGAAGAGGCCTACATAGCTTTGGATTTATTAACAATGATGATAGGACACTCTGTTAGAAAAATTAACCCCGATTTCATGTCTCTGCCCAACTATGCTTCAAAATTGGGCACTACCGGATTATGCAAGCGAAAGACAGTGAACTTGGACGTCCCGCAAATATCATTTATTTAACACCCGATAGATGTGATGCCTCATAGATCCGATCATCGCAAATCATATCGCCACACTTTGCCAAGCATGCTCAGTTAATGCCAGTTCGACGATCGGTCAAAACCCCTAATTTAGATTCTATCAAAACCTGTTAGAGGATAAGCCCTATCTTCTTCTCCCTGCGGCTATATAAGGCAGGTCGGGTCTTCAGAGTAAGAGTGTGCAGGGTAGAGCAGAGAGGAAGTGCAAACAGAAGCACTCATTCGTAGAGCAGCATAACATAGCTATTTAGTGAGCAGAGAAGCTCATCCTATTCAACTTCGAGTAGCAATCTCGGTAGTTTGGATTTTTTAGTTTATCTTGCAGTTTCATCTACAGAAGTTTCTAGATCCTCATTTGAGGATCTTTGTAACCCTTTTGAATAGACAAATAAATATTTTTCTGTTGTTCGGGTATGTTGAAGGGTTTGTCTAAAGTTGTCTGCATTTTATTATCTCTAGCTCCTATGCATTTAACCTCAAATTTGGTGTTGTTTTATCACTACCATTCTTCAAATATATTTTCTTGCTAACACTCATTTACAACTTTCATTGTTCTCTCTGTGGACCCCCCTACTATCGTCTCCTCAACGAAGTGATTTCAAAAATTGGCTTTGTCTGGGCCTGAACCGCCCGACTTCAAAAATTTGTCATGCGAAATCCGACAGCATGGGTCATAGTGTGCGATTTTGGGAGAGATAAAATAACTTAGTCAATTTTTAGTTAAGTTTTCTGCCCGACTGCGCAACACAGTCAGACTGCGCACCCTTTGACCAACGTAGTCGGGCATTGACCACTCTCTCACTGCTTGACTTTGGGTATAAAATCTCGCGCAAACCAACTTCGAGGTATTTTAATTGCGCAATAGGATGACGTGGGCTTGTCTTTTTCCCATGACAATTTTTAAACCTTGCACCGTTGGTTGACCACCCACCTTCACATTTTTTGCATTGCATAGCCCGATGTCACAGGCTATCTCTACGCACTTGGGCAGATTTGTAAAATTTGAACAAAACTTCAAATTGGTATCAGAGTTTCAGTGCCCTTAATACGGAGATCAAATCAGAATGGATTCCAACAACAATAACTTGTAGTTGTAGATTCCACGCTTCAATAGTAATAATTATGATTACTGGAGCATCTAGATGAAGATCCTGTTTGTATCTCAGGAGCTATGGGAGTTAATCGAGAATGACTATCCAAAATTGGTAGATGCAGTAGCACTTGTCGCCCTATCCCAAGCAGATAAGGACCTACTAAATGAGAACACGAAGAAGGACTAAAAGGCCCTCTTCTACATCATGCAAGTGATTGAAGAGACCATATTTCCATGAATTGCATCAACCACCAAAGTGAAGCAGGCCTGGGAGATTATGGCTAGCTCGTACTAGGGCACCAACAAAGTGAAGTTGGTGAAGCTATAGATGCTGAGGAGAGAGTTCGAGAACTTGTAGATGAGTGAGTTTGAGTCCATGAGTGACTTCTTCACCCGAATGATAAACATTATCAGCCAGATGCAGTTGAATGGAGAAATTATGCAGAGCTATAAAATCATGGAGAAGATTCTCAAAAGCCTACCTGCCAAGTTTGACTCGGTTGTGATAGCAATCGAAGAGTCGAGGGATCTGACAATCCTCTTGATATATGAACTCATGGGTTCATTGTAGACGCATGAGCAGAGGCTGAGTCATTCATCTCATACCTCTTTGGAGCAGGCATTCAAGGCTCAGGTCTCATTTTGAGACAATGACAAACAAGACTCCCACCAAGGTGCCTCTAGTTCTCAAGGAGGAAGAGGCAGAGGTAGACGTGGGAAAGAAAACAAGTTAGGAGGATGGTCAAACCCTAGTGAGGGAGAGACAAACTACAACTTCCATCAATAAGGAGGAAGAGGCGGTGTGAAGAACCAACAAGCTAAACCTGGTCAAAAGAAGGACATGTCAAAGGTCTATATTGCAATAAATTTGGCCATTACATCTCACAATACAGAAAATAGATGGCCAAGGAGAACCAGCAGTAGGCCCATTACATGAATGAAGCAAAAAATGCCATAGGAGTAAATGTGCTGCTGACTTGCAATATTGAGGAGGAGAGCCAGATGAATATCTGGTATTTGGACAAGTGCAGTAACCACATGACGGGGAATAAGGAAATGTTTTCACAACTGGATGAAACACTCTAGTCCGAGGTGAATATGGGGAACAACAGTAAGGTTCCCATGATGGGGAAAATAAAATCCTCATTCGCACCAAGCACGACGAATGGAAGTAGATATGTGATGTCTACTATGTGCCTAGTCTAAAACACAACCTACTAAGTGTTGGACAACTCGTGTAGAAGGGACATTTTGTCTAGTTCAAATATGGAGTATGCACCATCAGAGACAAGTCACATGGGAAAATTGCAACTGTGTCCATGACGAAGAACAAAATGTTTCCACTGTATATTCAAAATGAATCATTGATGTCTCTAAGTGCAATTTTGAAGGATGCTACCTGGTTGTGGCATCTCAGGTTTGGTTACCTGAGTTTCAATGGTCTGAATCTGTTGCACAAGAAGCAGATGGTGAAGGATTTACCCCTTATTGAGTAGCAAAACCAAATTTGTGAAGGTTGCATAGTTGCCAAACAACATAGAGATTCATTATCTTCTGGTCAGTCTTGGAGAGCATCACAACCATTGGAGATGGTGCACTCAAACATCTATGGTCCGATGTAGAACAACACGTTTGTCGACAATAAATACTTCTTGACTTTCATTGATGACTTCAACCGCAAGACATGGATTTATCCCATCAAGTTGAAGTCATAGGCATTTGCTAGATTCAAGGAGTTCAAGGCTTTAGTGGAGAAACAGAGCGGATACCAAATTAAAACTCTCAAGAAAGATGGTGGAGGTGAATACATCTCCAATGAATTCCACAACTTCTGCAAGCAGCATGGAATTTCGATTTAGCTCACTGCAAAATACACGTCATAGTAGAACGATGTAGCTGAGAGGAAGAATCGAACCATAATGGAGTTGACACACAACATGATGAAGGCGAAGGGATTGCCACACGAATTTTGGGTAGAGGATGTAAGTTGTGCAGTCTACCTACTGAATAGATGTCCCATCAAAAGCGTGAAGGACAAAATCCCTTAGGAGGCCTAGAGCGATTCGAAGCCATGTGTGGCTCATTTACGTGTGTTTGGGTGCATTACATATGCACATGTTCTAGAAGAGAAGAGACAAAAGTTGGATGATATAGCTGAGAAGTATATCTTCATAGGATACAACGAGCAAACAAAGGCATACAGGTTGTACAATCTTGTGACAAAAAATCTCATCATCAACCGAGACGTAAAGATCTTGGAAGATGAAGCCTGGAACTGGAAGTCAAAGACTGGCCAGTCTGATCCAATAGTAGTTAAGTCTGTTGATTTGGAGGAGGGCAATGTGTAGCCACCTCCAACCTCAAGCAGTAGTAGTGGTGCCAACAGTAGCACAACCTCACCATATTGGTCACCTCCACTTGCAAGTAGAATCCAAAATTTGGTCACACCTATGAAGACAAGGAGCTTGCAAGATATTTATGAGGTAACCCAAACTCATCAAGATGAGGAATACTCTAACTTTGCATTCTTACTGAGGTTGATCTAGTGGAATTTGAAGATGTAAGTTAGAATCAAAATAAGAAGTGGGTGAAAGCGATGGACGAGGATATTGAAGCCATTGAGAAGAATGATACTTGGCAGCTTGTAGATCTCCTTGCAGGGCAGAAGACCATTGGGGTCAAGTGGGTGTATAAGACAAAGTTCAAAGCCCAAGGATAAGTGGACAGGCATAAGTCCAAACTAGTGGCGAAGGGCTACAAGCAGAATTTAGGCATTGATTACCATGAGGTATATGCGCCTGTAGCTTGACATGACATAGTGAGGATGATCCTGGCACTGGAAGCCCAGCAGGGCTGGAGTGTTTACCAGATGGACATCAAGTCAGCCTTCCTTAATAGAGTTCTAGAGGAAGAGGTCTACATAGACCAACCACCTAGTTACGAGATTGAAGTCTAGGAGGGCAAAGTCTTGAAGCTGAAGAAGACCCTATACAGTTTGAAGTAGGTGTCCCAAGCTTGGTATAGTCGGATGATAGCTATTTTTAGGAGAATGGGTTTGTCAAATGCCCATATGAGCACACCCTATAAATGAAGACAAATGAAGTAGGAGAGCTCATTATCGTCTACCTGTATGTGGACAAATCGATTTACATTGGCAACAACAATGTCCTGTTTGACCAGTTCAGAAAAGCCATGAAGAAGGAGTTCGAGATGACGGACTTAGGGCTGATGAAGTATTTTCTCGGTATTGAAGTTGACCAATATGCATATGACATCTTCATTTCTCAAGGTAAGTATGCAAAGGATGTCCAAACCTGCCATCACACCTGTCGCCACAGGCTTGAAGCTGAGCAAGTTGGACTCTGGCAAAAATGTCGATCCAACTCTGTTCAAAAGGCTAGATGGCAATTTGATGTATTTGACTGCAACTCGGCTAGATCTGATGTTCAAAGTCAGTCTAATCAATCATTTTATGGAGACTCTGACGGACACGCATTGGCAAGCAGGCAAGAGGATCCTGCGCTATGTCAACGGGATGCAAAACCATGGCCTATTTTATGCCAGATGAGATCAGTTAGATTTTATTGGCTACACAGACAGTGACTCGGTTGGCAGCACCGACGATCAAAAGAGCACCTTCGGGTATGCTTTCCATATCGGATCGGGGGTAGTCTCATGGGCGTCCAAGAAACAACCTATTGTTGCATTGTCCACTGCTAAAGCAGAGTATGTCACCGCCACTTTAGCCGCATGCCAAGTAGTTTGGCTGCAAAGAGTTCTAGGTGAATTGAACTATCCTCCAAAAGGTGCGGCAATTGTTTTCTATGATAATAATTCTCCATAGCACTGTCTAAGGATCCAGTGTTCCATGGTTGGACGAAGCACATTGATATTCGGTTTCACTTCATCAAAGAGTTGGTGAAGTTTGGTGAAATTCAACTGCAATTTTGTAGATCCAAGGAGCAGTTGGCAGATATTTTCATGAAGCCTTTGAAGGAGGAAGACTTCAAGAGATTGCAAGAGCAGCTTGGAGTCAAAGTGCTCGTGAAATCAGGTTTAAAGGAGGGTGTTAGAAAAATTAACCCCGATTTCATGTCTCCTAATTGCGCTTTGAACTTGGGTGTTGTCGGACTGTGCTCGCAAAAGACAACAAACTTGGACGTCCTGTAAATACCACTGATTTGACACCTGATAGATGTGATGCCTGACAGATCCGATCACTGTAAATTAGATCATTGCACTTTGCCAAGCATGCTTAGTTAATGTCAGTTCGATGACTGGTCAAAAACCCTAATTCAGAGTCTGTTAGAACCTATTAGAGGATAAGCCCTATCTTCTTCTTTCCATGGTTATATAAGGCAGGTCAGGTCTTTAGAGTAAGAGTGTGCGGGGTAGAGCAGAGAGGAAGTGCAGACAGAAGCACTCATTCGCAGAGCAGCAGAACATAGATGTTTAGTGAGCAGAGAAGCTCATCCTGTTCAACTCCGAGTAGCAATCTCGGCAGTTTGGATTTCTTAGTTTATCTTGCAGTTTCATCTGCAGAAGTTTGTATATCCTCATTCGAGGATCTCTGTAACCCTTCTGAATAGACAAATAAATCTTTTTCTGTTGTTCGGGTATGTTGAAGGGTTTGTCTAAATTTGTCTGCGTTTTATTATCTCTAGCTCCTCTGCATTTAACCTCAGATTTGGTGTTGTTTTATCACTGCCATTCTTCAAATATCTTTGCTTGCCAACCCTCATTTACAGCTTTCGTTGTTCTCTTTGTGGACCCCTCTATAATCGTCTCCTCAATGGAGTGATTCCGAAAATTGACTTTGTCTGGGCCTGCGCCGTCCGACTTCGAAAATTTGTCGTGCGACATTCGATGACGCGGGTCATAGTGTGCGACTTTGGGAGAGACAAAATAACTTAACCAATTTTGGCTAAGTCTGTCGCCCCAACTGCGCAGCACAGTCGGACTGCGCACCCTTGACCAGCGCAGCCGGGCGTTGACCACTCTCCCGCCGCCCAACTACGGGTATAAAACCTCGCGCAGCCAGATTTCGGGGCATTTTCTTGCGCAATAGGACGGCGTGGGCTTGTCTTTTTCCCACGACAATTTTAAAACCTTGCACTGTTGGTTGACCGCCCACCTTCGCGTTTTTTGCATTGCGCAGCCCGACGTCGCAGGCTATCTCTGCGCACCTGGGCGGATTTGTAAAATTCGAACAAAACTTCACACTCGAGACGCGCGGTTGAAGTAAAGGAGGTGGATTAAAACAATGTGAGAAAGATGGTTGCGGTTTAGGGAATAATGCATTATCTCATCAAGGGGATGTTTAGCTCATCCAGCTCGTTGAAAATGAGAATACGGCTAAAACAAATTTCGGTTTCCTTATTTTGGATTATGTGATCCGGCGAACCATTGGAGGTCCCAAGCAAAGTTATTGGGAGCTCGTTAGAAAGTAACGTCGTCTGAAAGCATGTTTTATAATTTTCAAGGGAACTGAATTTTTACCTCAAATCATCAATTAAAAAATTACCATACCGAGTATTTTCGTACGATGATATGAAGTACACTTAAATTTTTAATTATGGATATATACTTCTACCTCTCGTGTACCTATAAGCCTTGACAGCATCTGTCTAGATCAAATTTGAAAGTCAAGATACCTTATATCCATATACCTGAACCTACAACAATGAAAAAGTATATGCCTTCGAAATACGAATTATTGAAGTCGGGAAGAGTCACACTTGTACGACTGGTTTTTCTCAAGATTATTTATTTTTCTACACATTATTTTTCATAGCCAAACAGATGTGTTGATTCGGACTTTTCACTGTATATGATATGCAAGATAAAACGCAGGGGATCCTTGGACGAGTGCGAAAGGTAGAATCAGCTGAGCCAAACAGATGTGTTGATTCGGACTTTTCACTGTAAATGATATGTATATGATATGCAAACTAAAACGCAGGGGATGCTTGGACGAGCACAAAAGGTAAAATCAGCTCGATGTTTTAGGTTTGAGTGAAGCCACGGCCTGTCTTAGTTCTCAACTGTTAAAATGGGATGCAATTGATGGAGTGTTTCAAATGTCAATAGGCTGATAGATAGACCAACTAGAAAGAAAGAAGTGCAAAATGTCAGATGGGCTAGTACGCTTAACACGTTTCAATGTAAATTAATTTAAATAAAATTGCCCTTTAAAATAGGGTGATGACCATTTTGTTTATGGCACCAATACATCTTGACCAAGTGTGGCTTCCAGCCAGCCATTTTGTTTATGGCATTAGAGTATCTTGGCAGAGTGACGGTAGAGTGAGTGACTGATGTGAAGAGGTTAGAGGCTCGCGTTTCTTTCTTATTTTAGGTTTCCATAGTATATGCATAAAATATATAATAATTTAAATTAAAAAACCAAGTTTTAATTGAAATGGATTAGATTTTTAAAATTTTACAATATATAGAAAGGGGTTCAAAATTTAAGTGGTTGTAATGTTATTTTTAAAATTGATTATATGGGTTTGGAACAATTCATGTTCAAGCCTATATTTTATTATGATGATGTTATAGTATTTTAGTAATTATACATACATTGTCTAACAAGATTTGAACTTAGATATCTTTTTGAAAATAAATATGTTTAATTGGTTGAGCTTATATATATTGATAGTTAGATTATATGGTCATTACAATAAATATTGTAGTTAATTTAGATATTTATAATATAGATATTTGATAAATGTTAGATAGGGTTCAAACCACAGGGCTGCAACCACCAAACCTATCCGTCTCGTTAATTGTTGACCCGATGTGAGATGGGGATCGTCGATCGCTCAAGGTTCGTACCGTTTTCGTCGGTCTGACGCGCACTCAGAGGATTCAGAGCAAACTACTTCCTTTGCAAACTGGCACCACCAAGGTTTGAACCCAGGTCTCTTCTTAGAAAGTGCCCATCTAGACTAGAACTTACCAATCCATCTAGCCCTTGGTGCTATTTTTTATTATGACTTCATTCATGTTCGAAAAGAATTCACAAAACTTGTTAAGTGGTTCAATGGCCTTTGTTAAGAAGGAAAACCTATCCATGGCTTCTCTAGCACTAGGGGTTATTCTAAAAGAGTTCAACCTTTTATTTTCTTCTTTCACAGTGATTAAGTAGTCTACCCTCTCATTGGTATTGCTATTGGAAAAAACAATCCAAAAAATAAAAGGAAATATGTTTTTTAAAATGTTTTGTAAAAGATAAATGAAGTTTTTAAAAAACTTAATCCAAAAACTAGGGCATCCATCTAGTCAGAAGTTATTTAAAAAACAAGATTGGTTGCCAATGAGAGAAAAAAAAGAACCTATTAGTGAATTTTTCTCTTGGAGAAAATATGCAAATCCCAACAAGATCCTTGTAATCCAAGTTCACCTAGAGTTTTATCAGAAAACCTTTCTTCTGATGCTACCAATAACCTTCAAAAAAAATGTTTTCTTAGCTTTCTCCAATCCTACTTACCCTTGGGAGAAGTTGAATAAAAAAATTAAATGTTGGTATAAACAATCGAGCAATGAAGATTCACACCTACTCTAATACCATGTTAGAATTTGCAATAATTTTTAGAAATAAATGGAATCAAACATTATCCAATATTGCTTGAAAATAAATACACAAAACAAAGAATGAAGAACATAGAATATATGGGGGTGTCTATGGACACCAAATAATCTTATTAAATGCAAATGAAATTGCACTCCAAATAATAAGCAAAATGGTTGGTATGAAGGGGTATTTATACCCAAATGCAAGTTACATTTAATATTTTTAGGCCAAGTATGTTGTTGAAACTTTTGTTTGCTTCTCTTGGCTGAAATATTTGAGAATCTTCATTACCCCCTTTTGCATTTTATGGATCTTTGAATAACAACATGATTTATCGAAACATTTTCTTTTTCTTTGGTTGGGACTCTTACAAACTAGCACCAATTTTTATTGGAATTTCTTTGTCTTCAATGTTCCACTACTGCTTTTGCTCTTTACATTTTTTCATCAAAATTGCCTAATGTCAATATTATAAGTGTAGTGGAATCACTACAGTTTTAGCAACTCGCAAGGGCTTTCTTGCTTGCTGAAGGGGAGCTTTAGATTCATTGCATTTATCCTTGGATGCATAGTCAAAATCTACAAAATAAACAAAAGAAAATAAAAAATAAAGAAGCAAACGAAATACATAAGGCTTTACAAGGATGACATCTTTTCCAAAATTTGCTTGATTTCTTCCTATTCATCATCATAAGGGTAATAGGTTTTTTAGAAGAGGTCATAACCTACTTCCAATTCAAACTAGTCATCTTAGGAGAATTCCTTTGTTTGATCTTTGACTTCATGCATATGGATTTTTAATTCTGTGAACAACTTGATTGCCTAAGCTATATCATTTGTTATGGGAGGAGTTGACCATTATTTAAAATGAAAGACATCTTCCCTGTGTTCAAGGTTATGAATAGTGGCGAATATTTGCCAATTGGGTGAATATTAGGATTTCCAAAATTGAAAATTGGCGAATATAAAGATCCTCGACATCGGCCCGTTCGTCTAAAATTTTTAGGACCAATTTTTTCTTAGGGTCAATTTGCCACAATATGTATCCAAACATAGGTATATTTGTACTTTTTGGAAAGCTCTTTTTGAGACTCATATAATGGTGGTGTTTTTATGAAGCTATAAGGTCATTTAATAGGTCAAAATATTACCCAAATATGACTTTATCTTTTAGGGCTTCAAATACCTCAAATTTTAGTGTGAAGATATTGATTTGATTTGCTTAGGATTTGCCATGATTTGCATTGATTTAGATTAAGATTTGCCATTTTTTACATGTACATTTTAAGTCCAACCCCTTATGCATAACCCTACCTATGTTGCTTAATCAGTCTCAAATATTTCTATTCAGAATATAATGTAGCTTCATTCCAAAAGGAAAAAAATCCTTTATACACTACAAATTCAATATGACTTTTAAGTCTTCCTATGGTATAAAGAAAGACAATGACCTATTCCCTACATTGTTACACCACTTGCTCTTTTCAAAGGAGATTAATCACCTTTTGTATTGTTGCTTTTCTATCTTTAATTTTGATGAACATTAACTTGGCTAGCCTAGTTGAATTGGATATGATATCTCAATATGGTTGCTATAATAAAACCTATTGTTATACAACCATTTATTGTACAATAATTTATTGTGATTGGATAAATTAGCTTACTTAATAAATTCGACCTTTGTTGAGAGGTAATCCTAGTATAAAATATTCTCTTTTGAGCCATTCACTCAAAATTATTCTCTACCAAAATATGTTCTTTTCTTTAAGCTACTTGCTTAAAGGAAAATTAATTAACCAACTAATCATAAGTTTTATATTTAATTAATGTTAAATAATTATTATTTTAAATTAAATTAGTTAAAATCAATAAATTTGAACTAAATTAATTAGTTAACTTCGATTGAAAAATGTGCACGTCTATCACTAATGTAAATACACATCCGTAAGCGCAACCTCGTAAAATATGTGGCAGGTCAACGACAGCTTCGATTATAATTTATAATAGAGACAAATTTGAAAAACAATCATCAAACAGTGGGCCATTGTCCAAAAGATTAGATCCACGTAGAGGAGAGAGGAGATATTAATGTGGAACGAAATTCCATCGTAGAGCTTGAATGGCGTCTTCTCAGGGAAGTCCTGCATCATACCTAACACCCGTCAATGGCAGCCATGAATCTCCTTTAATGAATTGAGCCACGGTAAACTGGTTCGCTTCCGTGGAAGAGTTGATCACATGGTATCCCGGCCACTTTACGCGATTCGCAGTACCCGCGCCGGGGCCGTGGTTGATGTATTCGCCATAGTAGAGTGTGTTCAGTGCGAAGTTCCCGTTCCATTCAAGCCACCCTGCAGGGTTGATCAGATCATCGAGATAAGATAGCATGAACACGGTCCGAGAATATTCCCTATAGGGCCTGCCCAGGTACGCCTGGACCGAGCCCTTCACAGGAGCCAGGTCGGAATCCGCGGCGACGTTGCAGTTTTGGATGGAGATGCCCGTGTTCTGATTGGGGTCCTGCCTGCCTTGGGCGGTGTATGCTATCTTCTGCTTTTGCAGGGGTTTTCGGGCCAGCAGGTTACAGTTCTGCAAGACAACCGCAGCGTTGCCGAAGATAAAGTCGATGGTGCCGTGGACGTCGCATTCTCTGTAGAATTGGCGGAGGGAGTGGACGTAAAGGGTGTCCTGGTAGCCCTTAAAGCTGCACCGATAGAGTGCCGACCAGTCGGAGCTCACACGCAGTGCCACCGCCTGGTACTTCGACGGGCCCGCCGTGTTCTCGAACGTTATGTCGCGTGCTATGAATGCTTTCCCCGTCACAGCTGCAATATCCCCATAACTTAGCATCATTCCAGTCACTAAAAAATAATATTGGAAAAACAAACCAAAAAATTGAAATAATATTTCTAACACTTGTCATCTCCACAAGAAGTTTTGCTAAATTTTACAGGGCTTCCTAATATAGGACTCATTTGCGGGAAATTCTCTCTTTGGATCTAAGCCCATCTAAGTCTTATGCTACAACAACTTGGCGCAACACAAAGAATTGGTTTTCTGTTTTTCCTTCTTTTAAGACTCTAAGATTGAGAGTGAACCGTGTTGCTTTTTGCTGTCGACACAAATTTAAATTAAGGGAAGTCTGTTTTTTTGTAAAGTAGTAGTTTGATCTGAATTTTTTAAGTGCACGTCAAATCGATGATGATAGTATGAAACCCAAGCGACCCTAGTAATCTCCATCTCATTCTGGATGAACAACAAGGACACGAGTAGGGATTATAGGAGGCATCCACAAGATTTGAACCTGCTTGGTGTTAGAAAAGGACTGACGAATAGAGGTTATAGAGGACAGCCCCAAGATTTGAACTGGGTGAACAACAAGAAGATGAATAGGGGTTATAGGGGGCAGCCCCAAAATTTGAACCTGCTTGATAGTAGAAAATGACAGATGAAGAGGAGTTATAAAAGACAACCCCAAAATTTAAACCCCTTAATCATAGAAAAAGACTGCGAATATAACAAATTAACTACATAGTACAACTAAAACTGGAGCATAGAACCTGTCAGACACACGAATTATTTAATAACATCTGATCTATTCCCCATGTACCCGCAGCATATCCTGGTTCAACCATACAAAGCACTAGTTAAAAAATAGCAATTCTCTATAATTCCTAGAAAACAGAGACAAGTATGGTCGTTGGGGGTGCAAAATGTAATCACCCATTTGATCTTATGCTCCCCATATGATGCTTCATAATAAACTACAAAATATTTTCCTTACTTCCTCAAAACCAAACATTTAATAAAATCGCGTCGACAATATTGCTTGCCAACATAATCCATATTTTACAATTGCTTCAAATAGATGCACTCTCTAATATCCTATTAAAAATGAAATAAAAGACGAAAACAATCATAAGTTTAATTTCTCCCAATCATGTACACGGCTTAAAGTTTCTATTGCCAAATCTGTAAATGAACACTAAACTAACAACTTTGAAGGGCAAAATCAACACTCTAGTTATTATATCAAACTAAAACTATTAGTTATTATGTCCACTAGCGAGATTTCTATTTTTAACAGAAAACACTTGCAAATCAACACTGTTGAGAAAGACTTACCGACTGTGGCAGAACGAAACGTCGTATACCCATCCTTAACATTTCGATTGCCAGTAACCACCGTGACATCTATGCCGTCGCCGATAAACATGAGATTAATCTTGTTTTTGTTTATATCCACGTTCTCCTGATAGATCCCTGCTTTGATGTAGATCACATATCTCGTCTTACTCTTATCCGGCGCCGTAGCCACGGCGGCCGAGATTTTCGTATAATCTCCGCTTCCATCCTTGGCAACAACGGCGTTGAAGGTAATATTACCGCTAGGCGCCTGTAGAAGCCGGCGATCTCCGATGGACATCCAAGTCGGAAATCCGTTGTTGACAGACAGAGAATCTGACAGCAGACGGCGGTTGTGAGTGGAGAATGCCCGGGTTGCCTTGTCAGAGATATTTCTGACCATGGCTAGCGAAATACTCACCAACTGCGACACGTTCCTGAGGCCGCCCTCGAGGTTATGCTTGAGGTTCCCCTTGCAGAGCTGGAAGCCGTCGAGACACGTGTCCTGGTTAGTAATGGCCGCGCTCAGCAGTGTCTCCATGTCAGCGGCGTGACGCGGCATTGACATGAATGTGACGTTCTGCATATCAGACAGCATGTCTTTGAGCTCGTCCAGCGTGTTGTTGAAGAGCTCCATACAGTCGTGCAGAGCAGTCTTCTGCCGGAAGTCCAGGGCCCGGGTAGACATGCTCCGCGCACGGGCTCTCACCTCTTGGACGGCTTCCATGCCGAGTCTGACGGTGCCGTTCACGACCTGCATCGGCCCGGCCTCACTGTAGAGCTTGGGTAAATTTCCAACTGTGGAGACGCAGAATTCCGGGTAAAGGGTGCTGCTGCAGGCATCTTTCACGGCACTTGATGTCGATTTCCATCTCCTCAGATAAGTCGTTCTCGCGTCTCCACCTCCGTCTTCGTCGTCTCTGGTAATGCCGGCTGCAGCGCAGACAACGGCGGTAACGACCAATGCCGAAGAGAGGAGAGTACAAATAATTTTCTTCCTACTCCAACTGCCGGCAGCTTGGGCGTTGATTCTATTATAGCTTACGTCCATTGAATTCATTTTTTTTTTTCAGATTCTGAAACCAAGCCTTTTCTGTACTGTTGTACATAGACTGTAGGGCTTTCCTCAGGGCAGGGCAACACAAGACTCGGTAGGTTGGGCTTCTTCAGCTTTAACGTGGCATTATATAACATTTTACTTAATTATCTCCAGAATCCAAAATCATATCTTTTACTTAATTATCTCCGAACCCAAATTCATTAACCTTTTACTTATCTGTCTATTGATCAGTTAAATGTTTAGGAGACGAGGAGTTAGTTCGAGTCTGTCTTCTATATATATATAGCTCAACACCAACACCTGTTAGGGAATAATGCATTATTGATCAGATGAATGGCAGGAAGAATGTTGCGGTTTAGGGAATAATGCATTATAGAGCGAATGCGTTATCTCATCATCCAGCTCATTGAAAATGATAATACGGCTAAAACAAATTTCGGTTTCCTTAGTTTGGATTATGTGATCCAGCGATCCATTGGAGGTCCCAAGCAAAGTTATTGGGAGCTCGTTAGAAAGTAACGTTGTCTGAAAGCAGATGTTTTTTAATTTTCAAGGGAATTGAATTTTTACCTCAAATCATCAATTAAAACATTACCATACCGTTGATCTGAAGTACATTTAAATTTTTAATTATGAATATATACTTTTACCTCTCGTATACCTTTAAGCCTTGATAGCATCTGCCTAGATCGAATTTGAAAGTCAAGATACCTTATATCCATATAACTGAACCTGCAACCATGAAAAAGTATATGCCTTCGAAATACGAATTATTGAAATCGGGAAGAGTCACACTCGTACGACTGGTTTTTCTCAAGATTATTTATTTTTCATAGCCAAACAGATGTGTTGATTCGGACTTTTCACTGTATATGATATGCAAGCTAAAACGCAGGGATGCTTGGACGAGTGCGAAAGGTAGAATCAGCTGAGCCAAACAGATGTGTTGATTCGGACTTTTCACTGTATATGATATGCAAGCTAAAACTCGCGGGATGCTTGGACGAGCGCAAAAGGTAGAATCAGCTCAATGTTATAGGATAGAGTAAAGCCACGGCCTAGCTTAGGTCTCAACCCTTATTAAGGGATGAAATCCAAGTGGTGGAGTGTTTCAAAGGTCAATAGGCTGATAGATAGACCAACTACAAAAAAATAAGTGCAAAATGTCATTCGCTTCACGCGTTTCAAAGTAAATTAAATAAACTAGATGCCCTTTAAAATAGGGTGATAACCATTTTGTTTATGGCACCAATACATCTTGACCAAGTGTGGCTTCCAGCCAGCCATTTTGTTTATTATGGCATCAGAGTATCTTGGCAGAGTGACTGGTGTGAACAGGTTAGGGGGGTGAGGGATTCAAGTTTCTTTGTCATTTTAGGTTTCCATTTTTTTTTTTTGTTTTTTTTGCATAACGTATATAATAAAATAAATTGAAAAATTCGAGCATTAAGTGAAATAGATTAGATTTTTAAAATTTTACAAAGGGGTTCAAAAATTAAGTGGTTGTTATTATTCAACACCATTGTTTTTTTATTTATTTTTAAATTGATTATATGGGTTTGAAATAATATATGCCATGCTTATATATTTTTTTGGTAAGTAGATATTTTATATATAAAATGAGTTTTTTAAGAGGATTCCAAAACCTTATAAGATGAGAGGCCGCAGTCCTTAGTAACAAAAGGAGCTCCTTTGGCTAGTACAATAGAAACCATAAACCATAGTAAACCTTACCAAAAAAAAACATAGTAATGTCCAGGAGGGCTACATCAGGAACCTCAAACTAAAGGTAAAACATGCTGAAAAAACAACAAAAAGAAATAGATGCATCCATTCTGAAAACTCGAATATCCTCTCCCTGCTCCCTGTGCCCGTCCACCCAAGCCCGATCCTCTCTTCTTGCTTATGTGGAATCATTAGCGATATCCTAGCTGGCGACCTTCTCCACGTCCACCGGAAACAACTACCGCCACACCACGAGACATGTGGACAGTAATCCCTTATTTGCCAAGTGGTCGGCTAAACCATTGCCCTCCTTGTAGGTGTGCTTGACTTAGACTAGGTTCCTCCAGAGGAGGATGTTCCTGGCCTCAGAAATGACATTGAAAACCTTCCATTTTGGATCATGGGAATTCATCATGTAGTTAATGATGTTCAGTGAGTCCCCTTCAACTACCAGGGGTCGGGGATCCTCTGAAATGAGCTCGAGTCCTCTCAGAAGTCCTCTGGCCTCTGCAACATGATTGGTTTGAAACCCCAATTTTGCATAGAAAGCTAGGACATGCTATCCATTATGGTCTCTAAATAATCCACCCACAACGATCGCCCCTGGTTTTCCCTGAGAGGCCCCATCAAAATTTAACTTCAACCATCCTTGAGGAGGCCTGACCCACCTGACGTCCTTCCTGGATAACCACGGATCCTCCCGCTCCTTGATCTCCCCTAATAAATTCAAGGATTTTAACAAACCCTCTTCAAACACATGCTTGGGCCATGGGCTGGGGATAAGCTTGGAGTTCTCAATGGAAAAGGTGATGGCCCTATGAGCGACTGAGGGAGGATCACTGGGAGGATTACCGAAGACCTGACCATTGCGTTCCAACCATATCTGCTACAAAAAATTGTGGAAGCAAGCATTCCATATAAAATGGAGCTTGGGATTTTTAAAAGGATTGGCTCATCGGAAGAAAGCCTCATTAATGGTCTTGGGGGGAATCCATTGGATCTGAAAGGTAGAGATGATGGAGCCAAGGACTGACCCAATGAAAATGTAGTACAGGAACAGGTGGTCAGAGGACTCACAGGCATACTCACATAGATAACACCTATTGGTAATAACAAACCCCCTCTTGTGAATATTGTCAATTGTGAGAGCTTTATTATGAAAGACAATCCACCAGAAGAAATTTACCTTTGGGATCAAACATTCCCTCCAGACCACGTTGCAAGGAAAGTCCGATTTCAGCCCTTTGCATTGGAATTCATAGGCATATTTGATAGAGAATCCACCATCATCAGTCCCCCTCCAAATCATTTGATCCGAGCCTTTGTTTGTGGGTATGATGATGTCCTTAAGGATGGAGGACAAGAAGTTGGCATCAGTCTGTAGCCCCTCTGCATTAATAAATTTCCACTCTAGGGAGCCATTTTCCATTCAATGAAATTGGCCACCCTCTGCCTAAAGTTGTTATCAAGAAATTTTTTAAGGTGAACAAACCCGGTTTGCTCAGAGAGAGGGTCCTCTAGGGCCCACCTACACTTCCAAAAATCTATGCTTTGGCCATCCCCAAGGATCCACCTGATGTCGTCTTAGCTTAGCTGCCTGGATTGGACAATGACTTTCCCAAAAGCTAACCCTCTAGTGGTAATCCCATCCTCAATAAAGGAAGTGTTAGTGAGGTATTTCCTCCTGATAATTCTAACCCCTTTTGTCAGTTCATTTTCTAGGATCCTCCAGGTGTGTTTGGCAATGAGCGCTAGGTTCATCTTGGCCATTCTCCTAAACCCTAATCCTCCTTGCTTCTTGCTTTTGTAAACTTTGTCCTAGGCCACCAAAGGAAACCTGGACTTGTCTTCATTGCTTGACCAAAGAAAGTTTCGTTGGGTCTACTCAATCTTGTGAAGAATCAAGGCAGGCAATCTGAAAATAGACATAAAAAAGGTCAAAATCCCTTGGAGGCACGTCATAGTGAGGGTTGCTTTGGTAGCTTGGGATAAGAACTTTCCACAATGCTAGATTTTTGTGGATTCTCTCGAGCATCGTGTTCCACATCCCTTACTTAGCATGCCTACAGAAGAGATGGAGGCCAAGATAGGTAGTGGGGAGGGATTCAATAGAGCACCCTAGGATCCTTGCAATTTGAACTTGATGCCTGACAAGGGTGTTGAGAAAAAATATCTTGCTTTTTATGTAGTTAACTTTTTGATCGGTAGCACTCTCATAGAGTCCTAGGATTTGTTTGATGGATCTAGCTTGAGCTACTGACGCTATGGTGGACAAGAGTGTGTCATCCACAAAATTCTAATGGGTGATCACCTCAATCCCTGAGGTAGGGAGGATGTCGGTCACCTTCTTCTGCTATTGGGCATCCTTGAGGGCTCTTACCAAGGCTTCTGCAAGGATGATGAAAAGGATGGGGGATAGAGGATCCCCTTGATGCAAACCTCTTGAGCTCTGAAATAAACCAGTAGGAGAGCCATTGACTAAGACAAAGAACTAGGGGGAGGAAATGCAGCCCTGGATGAGGTCAACCCACAGGGTATGGAAGCCGAAATTGAGGAGCATATTTTGAAGGAAACCTCTGTCAACCCTATCGAAGGCCTTGTTCATATCAATCTTGAGGAAAAAGGTAGCCTTCTTGGTCATTGAGGCAGAATGCAGGGTTTCATGGATCGAGATGACCCCATCCAGGATGTTTCTCCTTTTCATTGAACTACCTTGAGACTAATCAATGATAATGGGGAGAATGGGCTTCAACCTTTTGGCCATAACCTTGGTCAAAAATTTGTAGATGACATTGCACAGGCTGATAGGCCTATAATTACAGATAGATTTACAGTCAAAGGCTTTAGGGATGAGGGCCAAGAAGGTGGATTTGAAATTATGAGGGACAACTTTGGTTGACTGGATCTCTCTAATGGCCTCATAGACATAATTCCCCACCACATCCCATAGGGTTTGAAAAAACCTCACAGAGAAACCATCCACCCTAGGGGCTTTATCAGGTTGCATTGAAAACAAGGTCTCCTTAATATCATCGTGGGAGAAAGGTTCCACCAGTCTGAGGTTCGCATCCTGAGGAACGATGTAAGGAATGTTTGATAGGATAGTATCCTAAGCTTGGTTGTCACCCTATGGGGAACTTCCCAAGAAGTTTTGGAAAAAGGACACCTCTTCAGCCCTGATCTCAACTATGTCCTTGGTGGACGATCCATTGTTGCACACAATCTCCTTGATATTGTTGTATGCCCTGTGCCTCATAGTGGAGGTATGAAAGAACCTAGTGTTAGCATCACCTTCCTTGACCCACAAGTCTCTTGACTTCTGCATCCAGAAGATTGCCTCTCTAGCCAAGATGTTATGGAACTTTGCTAGGAGGTTCCTTTCCTCCTCCCTAGTGGGGCTTTTGTGGTCCCCAGCTTCGATTATCCTTTCCATCTCTTGAAGTTTCTCAATAATGGCATTTTTACTGGCAAAAAGGTTGCCAAAAACCTCCCTATTCCAAATTTTAAAGTTTTCTTTGACCATATTCAGTTTCTGAGTTAGCTGAGAAGTGGCAGATCCTCCAAAATTTTGATGCCACCATGAGGACACTTGATCTTTGAAATCCTTGTGGAGAGTCCACATGGCTTCGAAACGGAAAGGATTTTTGAAGGAGGGAGGCCTGCTAGTTTCAAGGAGGATGGGATTGTGGTCTGATTTGATCTGAGATAAGGTCAATAGGGTGGCATCACCAAACATAAGGATAGCTTCTTGAGAGATGAGAAACCTATCCAGATTCACCTGGATGAGCTCACTATCAATTCTTCTATTGCTCCAAGTGAAAGAGTAACCTTTGAGCTTAAAATCCATGAGCTCATTGGTATTGACAAAACCTCTAAAATCCTCCATGCTTCTGCTAAAATAGTCGTTACCTCCTTTCTTCTCAGACGAATGCAGTGGGCTATTGAAGTCTCCTCCTATGATACATGGAAAGGTGTTGAAGGTGGTCCTCATTTGAGTTACAGTTTCCCATATTTAGGCTTGCTCGATGGGAGAATTTGGGATGTAAATATTGGACAGAATCCAAGACTAATTGATGGTCTTGGAGTAAAACAAAATGTTTATGATCCTACTCGAGGATGAAAAAAGCCTTCCATAAACTAGGGTAGGGTCCCAAAGGCACATGAGCCCACTTGACATGCCTTGAGCTGGACTAATAAGGCCCTCTCCTTTGGCCCAAATGACCTTGGTAGACTTTCGAGAAGAGAGCTCATCGATTTTGGTTTCTTGCATAATGAAGATGGAAGGATTGATCCTTTTCCTTAGGTCAGCCACCAACCGTTGCTTGGCTGCCCCATTGAGGCCCCTCACATTCCATGAGAGGACCTTCATTTCGAGGGTTTAGGGTTTTTCCTGCCTCTCTTCACCAGATGGAATGAGGGTTTGGTTCCTTGCTTATCATTCTGGTTGTTGGAATTGTCAGAGAAAAGCATCAACTAGGTTCCATTTGTGATGTCCTTTGTCATTTCCTTGTTTCTCTTCTCATTGACAGAGGGTCTCCCTCTTTTCCTTTCACTACCATAGTCAATTGCCTGTTTCTTGCTTTTGGTGTTTCTAGGGATGATTCTCCCAAAGATGGATGGGCCTTATTTTTTAGAGAAAGGAGAAAGGGGTACCTCACCCCTATTCGAGAAGTTTGGGGATTTCCTATTTCCCGCCAGGTACTCATCCATAAAAGAATTTGGAACAACAATTTTGGGAAGGGTCTATAGCGAGGTAATTGGATCCTTTATGCTAGGACTGGTGTGAAGCAAGAATTTTGAAAGTACCTCCTGCTCCTTTTGGGATGACAGGGATGCTTCTTCTCGCTCATGATTTTGCTTGCCTTGATCTAGAATATCACTCTGACCGTCCTCCTGATGTGCTTGGTGGGTGGGATTAAGCATGATGTGTTTTGAGCCTAGCATCGACTCCTTGTTGAGAGGGGGAATACTCTAGTTCCTTTGCATGCCCTTGGTTGTACTTGTTGCCTTTTGATTCTCAGCCCTCAATACAAGGCACTGATTCAGGAGGTGACATTGAGTGCAATAGTGAGTACAAAAGGCTAGCTTATTTTTGTACTCGATGGGCTACCTCTTGATGATGTGTGATCCTATATACAAGTTTATGAAAGTGGGTAACTTTGTTTCCAGGTTAGTGGAGACATAGGAGCGGGCATGGACCATCCTGGATTGGACCTGGGTGGAAGAATCAATGGCAATGAGTTCACCTATGGACTGGGTTATCCATTTGATGAAATTATCATTCCAACATTAGAAAGGGAGGTTGGGCAACCTAACCCATAGAGGATCTACATTTATATTTTAGGTTTCAAGGTTGAAATCCTCTCCCAACTTTCAGAGGAAAAGGCTCCTGCACCCTAGGAACCATGGTCCCCCGACCAAGATGTTGCAGTAGTGCTCCTAAGTATTGAGCCTGATGGCGAAAAACCCCTGAGAGAGGGCAACAATTTCCATGTTGTCGCTAATCTTCCACTTTGAAAAAGCCTATTTCTAAATGGTCTCCATATCTGGTCGCCCTCCTACGAACTTGCCAATCAGAGTGAAACACTCAAGCTCTAGGTAGTTGTCCATTAGATCTTCAGGGATGACCAAATCTGATCCACAAGGAACCAGTTCCTATATGGGTTGCTTTTTTGGGGATCCTAGACTGAGTACCTAGGTGTAGGATCCTTTTTTGTTTAGGTTTACCCTATCTCTTGGTCCCTCCTTGTCAGGAGGGTATTTTTTGCCCCTGTTCGATCCATCCGCCTGGGCCCCTACTGCATCGGGTCTTGCCCCGTCATCACTGCCATAGCTTGTACCTCTAGGACCCTCGCCTGACCATCCTGTCTCCTTTATGCTGCATCCTCCCAGTCGCTCTCCATCTGCCACTCACTCGCCTGCATTCCCGCTCTCCATCCTGCAACCCTATCATCAAAAGTCTTATTTTAACTTGGTGGCTCCCCAATGCCTATATTTTATTATAAATATGTTATAGTATTTTAGTAGTCATACATATATTACTTTACAATATTTGAACCTAGATATCCTTTTTGAAAATAAATGTATTCAATTGGTTGATTTCATATCATTTGATAGTTTATATGATCATTGCAATAAATATTGTAATTATTTTAGATATTTATAATATAGATATTTGATAAATGTTAGATATTAATTCAAAGTGTTGACCACAACTTTTTATTATTATTTTAATATGATTTTTTTCTTATAGCAAAACTCTTTGTTTTTTAATATGATTTCATTCATATTGTAAAAGAGTTCACAAAAGTTGTGAAGTGGCTCAACCGTCTTTGCTAAGTACGAAAGCCTGTCCATGGTTTCTTTAGTACTAGTTTTTTTTAGAAGAGTTCAACCTCTTATTTTATTCTTTCATAGTGATTAAGTAGTCTACCCTCTCATCTATATTGTTATTGGACATACAAATCCAAAAGAGAAAAGAAAATATGTTTTTTTATATATTTTTTTAAAATATAAATGAAGTTTCTAGTCAAAAGTTATTTAAAAAACAAGATTGAATGCCAATGAGAGAAAAAGAGGAACCTATGAATGAATGTTTCTCTTGGAGGAAATGTACAAATTCCAATGATATCCTTGTGATCCAAGTCCACTTAGATTTTTATTACAAAAACTTTCTTCTAGTACCACCATTAGCCTTCAAAAAAATATCTTTTTAGCTTCCTTCAATCCTAGTTACCCTTGGAAGAAGTTGAATAAACAAATAATGGTTGGTAGAAGAAATAAAGCAATAGGGATTCACACCTACTCTAATATCATGTTATAATTCATAGTAATTTCTATAAATAAATGAAATCAAACATTATCCAATATTGCATGAAAATAAATACACAAAATAAAGAATAAATACTATAGAATATGTTGGGGGTGTCTATGGACACCAACTAATATTATTGAATGGAAATGAAGTCACACTCCAAATAAGAAGCAAAATGGTTGGTATTAAGGGGTATTTATACCCAAATGCAAGTTACCTTTAAAATTTTTAGGCCAAGCATGTTGTTTAAATCCTTGTTTGCTTCTCTTGGTCGAAATATTTAAGAACCTTCAATCCCTTTTTTTGCATTTTTTGGAGGTTCAGCCAACAACATAATTTATCAGAACTTTTTATTTTTCTTTGGTTGGGAATTTTGCAAACTAGCACTAATTTATTAGATTTTTTTTATCTTCACTGTTCCACAACTACGTTTGCTCTCTCTGCATTATTCCATCAAAATTGTGTTCGAATAATATTGTAAGTGTAGTGGAATCACTACTGTTATGGCAAATCACAAGGGCTTTCTTGCTTGTTGAAGGAGAGCTTTAGATTCACTGCCTTTATCCTTGGGTGCATAGTCAAAATATTCAAAATAAACAAAAGAAAAGAAAAAATAAAGAAGCAAAAGAGATACAAAAGGCTTTACAAGGATGATATATTTTCCAAAATTTGTTTTATTTCTTCCTATTCATCATTAAAAGGGTAGTAATTTTTTCAAAATATTTCATAACCTATTTCCAATTCAAACTAGTCATGTCGATAAAAATCCTTTGTTTGATCTACAACTTCATGCATATGTATTTTTAATTTTATGAACAACCTGATTTATCAAACTATATCATTTGTCATGGGAGGATCTAGACATTATTCAAAATAAGAGACATCTTCTCTGTGTTGCTTAATTAGTCTCAAATATTTCTATTCATAATATAGTGTAGCTTTATTCCAATGGGGAGGAAGTCCTTTCTACACCACAAAGTCAATATGAATTTTAAGTCTTCATATGGTATAAAGCAAGGTACTAACCTATTCCATGAATTTTTGCACCATTTGCTCTTCTCAAAGAAGATTAATCACCTTTTTATGTTGTTGCTTGTCTATCTCTGATTTTAATGAACATTAACTTGGAGACCGGTATTGTGGCTAGTTTTTCTTTGTAATTTCTAGCTTTATTTAATTTTATAGGTATCTTAATATGGTTGTTGTAATCGATGAAAAATATATTATATGAATAGAAGCTATATTACAAAGTAAAATGAGTTGGACAGGAAGTAAGGGAGAAAGAAAAGCCTCCTCCAATCCCTCCTGGATCAAAAATTACCCACAAAACATTATATAGATGTGTTTGTTGAAAACATCACCTGAGACCACCATAATACAATTATCCATACACATCAAAATTATCAGAGTTGAATTCGTATTTTATTCATTCATATAAATTTTATAGACCACACATCTATCTTCATACTACTTTGAAGTCATTCGTAGCATCTTGAACATTTTTGACATATCTATTGTTCTGTGGGGTGGAGGCTTATTTTATCTTAGTCTAAACATACTCAATACAATATATATGGCCATGTGTGTTATATTTTAAAAAACCATTCACATTGGCCATTCTGAGTCTATTGGCAGTAATATCATATAGTAAATCAATAGTAGCCTAAGGATGAAGACACAAAAGCCTATGGCAATCATCTAAGAACCTTAAGCCCCTCAATTTTTTGCATGGGTGTTGTCTAAGGCCTAGGTATTGGATCTTGATAGCTCCTCACTTAACTAGATGCTTTATGGGCTATCTAGCTTAGCTAATAACGATAGCTTCTCCACAGTATTTTAAAATCCCTAGCACAGGGTTTCTAACCTACACAACTACTATAGAAGAATAAATGACTATGCTTTTTTTATTGGTGTTTTCTACTTTTGTAATAAAGGACAAGAAAAAAATAAAAAATATGAGAAAATTATACCTAGTAGTCATGATGGATGGAAAAGAACTATCATAGTTACAATGGAACTCAACCCTGGAAAGCACTCTTATACCACTTTTTAAGAACCTACTATAAAAAATAAACTCACTCACACAAAATACTATAAATAAATAGAAATTCACAAAATAATACAATAACACTATGCAAAAAGTAATAGCACAATTGAAACAATGTTACAAAATAACTTAGTATCACAGGCCTCTTCGAGGGGGACACCTCCTTTAATATTTCATTAACTTACAAAAATATACATTCATACATGGCTCCATGTATTTTAAATAAAAGCTTCATGCAACCCTAACCCTAAGCTCAAGAGTTGGCTTACATGCAAAACGCCACTTGAGCTAGAATATTCTACCAAAAATTTGTTACATTCTTCAAAATGGTTACATGGAATGACCCCACTTATCTAGGTGCTTTACTTGCCACATACCATTACAAAAACATTATAAAATAACATTATAAGGGGGTCCCCATGTTATAAGTGGGTCATTACATAATTAAATTATAATTAAAAAAATAATGTTAGGATGTCGTCCTAATAGGAGGTGATTTCTTCCTAGAAGATGATTCAATAACTAGAATCATAAGACAAGGAAGGGTTAGACTGTTGCTTAAATATGGAATGGTTGAAACCCTTCCTATTATTCTAGATATTCTAGGATTATCCAAAACTTGATATCTATGATTAAAATAAGTGATGCAAATGTGTAGACAATATTTTAAAAGGATACTTATAGGATGGTTTGAGGAGATATGGTGTTGGCAAGAGGATTTTGGATTAGAAACCTATATAAGATATTGGGTAGCACTATAACTAATGGGTGTAATATTTTTTTTATTCCTAAAAATAAAATAGGAAAAACCCATACTCTTCTAGTAGAGAATTAAATGTTGTAGTATTAGATAATATGACATATTGCAGAATATAACCTTCAAACTTTGTACACCAAAGGTGTAGTTGAAGGTATTTTTGACTAATATTTATGTTTTTATTTTTGAATATTATGTATATGATAAACAACATTTGGTAATTTTTTCATCGAGTGTTGCAAGAGTAAAAGGGAATTTTGGAGCTCATACACAATATTCTTTTGGACTTGTGCTTATTCTATCACTTGAAAATTAATTGTACTAAATTTCATTTACAGATGATTTCTCAAAGTACACATAGATATATTTCCTCTAGAATAAATTTGAGTTCTTTGTAAAATTCAAAGAATTTAAGGCTCTTGTAGCAAATAAGATAGAGAAGAAGATAGATAATGGTGGAGAGTTTTATAGAAATTAATTAGAATATTTATGTTAGTACAAAATATCAAGGAAAAATATGACTCCGTACACTCCTCAACATAATGGAGTTGCTAAAATAATGAATAAGATGTTGATAGAAAAGGCAAAGAGTATTCTTAGTGGTACATGGTTAGCACAATAATTCTAGGTAAAGGTAGTGGATACTGCATGTTACCTGGTAAATCGATCGCCTCTTAAACAAGAATTCTAGGCAAATATAGTAGATACTGCATGTTATCATGTATGAGGTATGAAATGGTAAGAAACCCTCTCTTAAACATCTCATATTTTTTATTTGTGATGCTTATGGGAATGTTCCAAAGGCGAAAAGGGGTAAGTTGGATAATAAAGAAAAAAATTATATTTATTTGTTACAAAGATGATGTAAAAGAATATAAGCTTTGAAACCTAGAAATAAGGAAGATTGTTTGTAGTCAAGATGCAATCTTAGAGAGTTTAGAAATACTCCCAAATAGAAAGAACTACCAAGAGAAGAAGAACTAGAAAATGTGCAATTTGATTTCATGGATGAAGAATTTGACTCAACAAAATATGATGAACTAGATCCTCAAATCCCAATCATGAGGAGATTAGTTCGAGAAAGAAGGCAACTAGAAACTTATAGTCCACCTAATTTTTGTTCTAATTTTTTTTGCTATTGATGATGATCCCAAAAATAATGAGGTAATTGATGCATAAGAAGGTAAATTTTGGAATAAGGCCATGGTTTGATGAGATGAACTCCTTAGATAAAAATAAAACATAGAATTTGGTGAAGTTGCCTATAGGAAGAAAATTAATTGGTAACAAATGAGAATTCAAGAATAAGTTCAATGCAAAACGTAAAGTGGAGAAGTACAAATCTCACTTAGTGGAAAAGGGATATTCTAAGGTACAAAGAATTGATTTTAGAAATGTTTTATCCCCTATTGCTAAACTAATATTTAATATATATTTTTTATCTGTTTTTGTTGTATTTGACCTAAAAGTAGAGAAAATGGATGCGAAGACAATATTCCTAAGATATAGAAGAAGAAACCTATATATCTCAACTAGAAGGATTAATAGTAAAAGGAAAGGACTTGGTATGTAGATTGAAAAATATTTGTATAATATAAAATAATCACCTAGGTTGTGGTATCAAAAGTCTGTAACTTATGTATTGGGACTTGGTTTTTTATGAAGCAAAGTTTATCACTATGTGTACACCAAATAGGGTGATGATATGATATTAATAAGAAATGATAGGGAAATCATCAAGGATTTTACAATTCAATTTTCATCTTAGTTTGATATGAAGGATCTTGGTCCTACAAATTTTATCTTGGACATGTAGATTAAGAGAAATTGGTCAAATAAGAGACTTTAGTTGAATTAGAGAAAATGTGTTGAGACGATATTAAAGAGATCTAATACGTAAGATTTTAAACCAATCAAGATTATCATTCCTTTCGATGTAAATATATATCTAGAATAGTGCCCAAAGACATAGCAAGAAGAAGAGGAAATATCTCATATTATTTATGCAAGAATTTTTGGTAGTTTGATGTATGCCATGGTATGTACTAGACTAGGCATTTCCCATACAATAGGTTTTCTGATCATATATATATATAAAAACTAGGAAAAAAACTTTGGTTTATTGTAAAGTGATTTTTTAGATACTTGCATGGCATATTATATTATGGAATCTCCTATCAAGGAAGGGATAAACCAAATAATGTATTGAATGTACAAGGTTTTATTGATGCAGATTGGATAGGATATCTTGAATCATCAAAAATCTAGAAGTTCTTATGTGTTTAGCTTATTTGATGGAGCAATTATCTGGATGAGAAAGAGGTAGGTTGTAGTGGCACTTTTAACTATAGAAGCTCATTGCATGATATCCACTCATGCAAGTGAGGAAGTAGTATTACAAATATTGTGTGTTTATATTGGGTTCTATAGGGAGCTATAAGGATCAAGTATGATAGTCAAAGTGTAATATATTTGGCAAATAACCTTGTTTATCTATCTAAGACAAAGCATATCATAGTACAGTGTTATTTTACTAGAGAAATGGTTGAAGAAAAGAAGGTGACACTGGAGAAAGTTGATATCGTAAAAAATACTTTAGATTCATTAATTAAGTCAATGAGTTTGAGAATTTTTCTTGTTGCAGGGAAAAAATGGGCTTAGTTGCACCAAGTAGAAAATTTTGTGAATGTTATAGGTCCCATTACAAAGTATTCAACAAGTGTGTGATTATTAGGTATGTATTATAATACCACTTGGTGGTTTAGGGTTGTTAGATGCTACATAATACCTATATATTATAAATTGTTTTTTTAAGAGAATAAAATATAGAGAAATAGGTGTAGCTTTGAGGTTTTTATAGTTCTCATGGTCAAGGGTTTATAGAATAAATATTCATGTTTATCATTAATGCATATGATTTTATTTATCTTGTATGAATTTGTTTGTATTGAATTTCAAGAATAGATTTATCAAAATTTTAATTGATGAGACAAAGATACCTAAACCTTGGATTGTTGACAATATTCCCATACTTATAATATCTTATAAAATATAGTTTATTGAATCACATAAGGTAAATTTTTGTATTGATGCACACGATAGCCATAATTTTATTATTAATTTACTTTTCAAACACATGACCATTGTTGACTATCTGGTAATGGTTGATGATCCACCATTAATGATTATAATGGAATATAATGTTATGGTTGTTCATAAATATTTTTTTAATAAATATCTTGGTATATGTTTTATGTAATTTTCCTTTATATATAAGCTAAATATTCTTAGAGAGAATGTCTTTTCCACCAAAAACTATTATTGTTCTTATAATAGTTATTCATAATATCCTATGGGTTACATTTGGCTACCAATTTTGGTAGGGTATAAATAAGTTAGAGTGACATTTATAGTATTTATTTTCAATACCAACTACAATATGTTATTAAGTAGACCTTGTACTAATAAGATGAGAACCATGGATTTATTTGCTTGTCAAGTCATTAAATTTACCTATAATGATAAAGCATTCACCACTTAGATTATTTCGGGTCTTATTATCCAACTAATAGAAAGTTGTTTTATTTCTTCTATGGATGAGATATAGAAAGTGCCAATTTATCAACATTAGCAAAAAGGAACTCCTAAATGGAAAAGAGACACCTTGAATTTTTTTATAATATCCCCAAGAAATATGTGAATTAAAATATGATCAACTTGATATGATGTTATAACTTCTCTTCCTCAAGAAATAGCTGAAAATTTTCCACCATTATCTAAACCTAAGAAAAGAGAAGATCATATCTTATTCTATCAATGGTTGGCTAAGTAACCTATTGTGTTGATAATTACAACATAGGAGAAGAAACTAATAGTGATATTTGTTAGGATTTATTGTAGAATAGGACGTGTTAATTATTAAAAATAAATTGAGTAGTTAGAACCACTCAAGTATGAGTCTTGTGTGAGTTGTTAACAAATAAATGTTGTTAGAGGTTGTTAACTAGTTGTAGGTAAGATTCAATTTTGTTGTAGAAACAATTTATATTTGAACTATTTGTTAAGCCTATTGTTGGTCAAAGTATTGTATAAATTTAATTAGAAGATAGTTGTTCCATTAGTGGTATCATAACATAATGTGACTATGCTTGGTTGATATGTTGAGATCTATTGTGTGATATCTAAATTATGGATTAAATATTTATCCTATGAATTATAAATACCATTTTCTAAAGAATGTATGATAGCCAATTGAGTCTAGGTGTGGATTGTCCTATGTTTATTGGAATCAAACTAGCTTGGAGAAGTTATGAGACCACCTAGTGATAACTCATATTTTTTTATATTATTTCAAACTCCCTAATAATCTAATAAAACCTTATGTATTTTACCTTCATTGTTAGTAGTTATGTTTAATTTTCATTAAGAAACTAGACAATATTCTACATGGGTAGTCAAATGCATCAGGTTTCATACAATATTTTCTATAATGTTCTAAATCCTTTGGATTTGGGTTGGAGTTAAAAATATTGTGTGAGATTTTATTTACATGGGATTTCACAAACTACCTCAAAATTGCTATTCAAACCTATTTTTTCTTCTCTATATTGTTTGATCCAAAGTGACCACTACTATCACTATAATATCTAAATATTAGCGAAATAATTTCTTGAAGGGACACTACATTTATAGTCCAACATCTAGGTTAAGAAATCACATGTAGCCTAGTTGCTTTCAAGGTACACAATTTTTCAAATGATCAAATTAAGAGGACACATATTTATAAGTTCACACTAGATCATTTACAATTAAAAAATGACAAAGCATTTAATGTTAAGTATTTTAAGCAGCAACGAGAGAAGATCTAAATGTGGTTGGGTTATAAAATAGAATTTGCATACTCGACATTTCATTTTAAGAAGAAGATAATAAGAGAATTGAAAGCAATAGACCATAATTTGATCTCTTTTGTAATAGTAGTGGTGTATTTTAGGATATGCTTAAAAGAAGCATATCAGGTCTCAAAATAAGTGCCTATTTATTTTTGACTACTTATGAATTGTAGAGGATGGATAAATAATCCTTTGCTCCAAATTATTTTAGAAATTGTTTATATCAAGATATTATGTATATTATGATGAAAAGAGTGGTTACTGAGGATGTGGGATTTTTTGCCTTTCTTTTCCAAGAACTATTTTATATGTTGATATCCTCATATTTAGATAGAAAGAAAGCGTTAAACTTGTCTCTCTATTATAAGTTGTCACATGGAGGGTCAAGGGTAAGAAAATATATGGAAGGCTTTCACGAGCTTCAGGAGACCCTAGGAAACATACCTAGCTTGACAAGCATGTGAAATTTACTCATGAACCGAAACACAACCATTGTTGTTTGTTGGAGCACCACTTCCAACTTGTTGTGGTGGCCCAAGTTCATAGATATCATGGAAAAATAGGAAAATATTGGCAACTTGACTCTCTAATAAGGATAAATATATCATAAATACATGCTATTAACTAAATTATAAGCTTATTTCTACATTAAGCCTAAGTATGAGTTTGGAGAATATAACACTTCCTCTACTCCTAGACCCTAGCCTTTTAATCCAAAAAAGAAAAATAAAAAATAATATGCCTCACTCTGTTGCTAGGAATAAAATCAAAGTTGAAACAACCCTTGTTAGAAGCTCTCAATGACTGAATCTTAAGGAAGTAGCTAAAACCCCACCGTCCATCACTAGTAAACCTCCTAAAGCTCAGTCTACTTCACTTGAGCTTGTTGAAAAATTCCTCCATAAATTAGTTATCCATGCTACTACTGCATCAATAATCCATTTGGAGATGACTTACATCGCCATTGGTAAGGCCATTTCTAGTCTTAAGGAACAAAGGCATAATATCAGCCTATTCTTCTTCTATGGAAGTTTTAATGGTTCCTCCATGGTCTTTGCTGCTAAACCCCCTTTTGATGTCAAAGGGTGTGCTAATGAAGACGATGTAGTTGAAATTGCACAAGATGCATGCCTGAAAAATATGAAGGAAACTTCCAAGGACAAAGAAACCTTGAAGGAGGAAGCGAAGGATAATGTTTTAGAAATTTATGTTCATAACATTCTGCAACCCGACACACTTACTTGACGATGTTCGTGGCTTGCTAATGGTTTTTCTCTCGGATGCATTGCTCTTACTTTGGTATGTTGGTGTGCAATATGTTTTTTTCCAGATCATCTTTATGTTTTTCTTTTTGGTGGTGTTCCTTTCTATTCCTTTTTGCCAAAGGATTGTAATGACTTTTAGCCTTTCTAGATTTTTTGTTCTTAGTATTTCAGTTTTACTGGGTTTGTTCTGTTTAAGGAGACTTGTTTATCTCTTTTGCACTCCTCTTTGTTCCTTGATGTAAAATGCGTCAGGGCGCATTTCAAATGCCCTTTTTGAAATAATACAAATTAATTTACCAAAAAAATATTTTAGATTTCTATGAGTTCACTCAGTATAGTGCTATTAGTTGATTCAAATAAATAAAATGTGTTCATATTAGAAGATACATTATTTTATTATTTAAAACAATTAGTCTATCTATAGATAGAAGAGTTAATGTCTCAAGTCATTATTTTTTATCGAATTCAAGACATTCTATTAGTATCAAAATTGAATTACATACATATTCTTGGTCATGCCAAACACTTTATAGATTATTTTTATTAATGGGAATAATCCTATATTATCTCAATAATCATGGAAAAGATAATGGTGATTTAGAACTTTGAAGGATGATATTTTGATACATGTCAAGTCAAGCTTCAATCACTTTTAATTGAAAATGTTCTTTGAGATATCATAAATAAAGTTACAAAACCCTAAAGGGGAAATCACATGGACTACAAAATATCAAAGAGCAATAGCTATAATATGCGTTGATATCTTAGATGCATACATGTTAGCAATTCAACCCTATTTTCACAAGATCTAATAATATAAAATTCACACAATTACATACATTCGATAACAAACTTACTAAATAATATTATTGATAAATATATCGACTCAAGCAATGCAAATACAATATAATGCAATGCTTATTATTACACATCACCATTACAAATTATTTATTTTCAATATATGCAACTTAGACAAAAGACTCTTCACATTCACAAAACACTTGATATTTCTACTTTCACCAACCCTTCATCTCCTTAAACTCATAGGAAATCTAACTCTTCATATATCTCATATGAGAATTATATTTTATTGAATACTAATAGTTAAAAACCTATAATTATTACTCAAATTAAAATACAAACATGTACATTATGTTTTTCACACCACATATTTACAAACTAGTTACAAACCTTAGACTCAAATATTTACAAACTATTTACAAGTTGCTTGCACTATCTTATAGGGTGCCAAAAATGTAATATGTCCAACAACCCTCTATATTACATTTTGTAAGAAGGTCCTTTGTATTCATTTGATTTGGTCATCTTCATCAATTTTTGTCCTTCTTTGTGATGATATTGTTTCTTGAAAATTTTTGAATCCTTGTCGTTGTATTTATTCAAGAGGTACATATTTCTATCCCAATACTGATAGTAGTTTTCACATGTACCTATCATGCATTTCTTTTTTTATTGATTTCAATTTGTCATTTCCTATCATGACATCCTCTATTCTAATTCTAGAAAACAAGTCATCACAATAATATAGGTCATCACAATAATAAATTAGGATATCTTGAATCATCAAAAATCCAGAAGTGCTTATGTGTTTAGCTTATTTGGTGGAGCAATTATCTGGATGAGTAAGAGGTAGGTTGTAGTGGTACTTTTAACTATAGAAGCTAATTGCATGATATCCACTCATGCAAGTAAGGAAGTAGTATTACAAATATTGTGTGTTTATAGTGGGTTATATAGGGAGCTATAAGGATCAAGTATGATAGTCAAAGTGTAATCTATTTGGCAAAGAACCTTGCTTATATTTCTAAGACAAAGCATATTATAGTACAGTGTTATTTTATTAGAGAAATGGTTGAAGAAAAAAATGTGACACTGGAGAAAGTTGATACCCTAAAAAATACTTTAGATTCATTAATTAAGTCAATGAGTTTGAGAATTTTTCTTGTTGCAGGGAAACAATGAGCTTAGTTGCCCTAAGTAGAAAATTTTGTGAATGTTATAGGCCCCATTACAAAGTATTCAACAAGTGTGTGATTATTAGGGATGTATTATAATAGCACTTGGTGGTTTAGGATTGTTAGATGCTACACAATACCTATATATTATAAATTGTTTTTTTAAGAGAATAAAATATAGAGAAAGAGGTGTAACTTTGAGGTTTTGATAGTTCTCATGGTCAAGGGTTTATAGAATTAATATTCATGTTTATTATGAATGCATATGATTATTTCTCTTGTATGAATTTGTTTGTATTGTCTTTAAAGAATAGATTTATCAAAATTTTAATTGATGAGACAAAGATACCTAAACCTTGGATTGTTGACAATATTCCCATACTTATAAGCTCTTATAAAATATAGTGCATTCAATCACATAAGGTAAATTTTTGTATTGATGCACACGATAGCCCTAATTTCATTATTAATTTACCTTTGAAACACATGACCATTGTCGACTATCTGGTAACAGTTGATGATCCACCATTCATTATTATAATGGAATATAATGTTATGGTTGTTCATAAGGATTTTTTTGATAAATATCTTGGTATATGTTTTATGTAAGTTTCCTTTATAGAGAAGCTAAATATTCTTAGAGAGAATATATTTTCCACTAAAAACTATTATTATTCTTATAATAGTTATCCATAAGATCCTATGGGTTACATTTGGCTACCAATTTTGGTAGGGTCTAAATAAGTTAGAGTGACATGTATAGTATTTATTTTCAATATCAACTACAATATGTTATTAAGTAGACCTTGTAATAATAATATGAGAACCATGGATTTATTTGCTTGTCAAGTCATTAAATTTACCTATAATGATAAAGCATTCACCACTTAGATTATTTGGGGTCTTATTTTCCAAATCATAAAAGTTGTGTTGAGTGGTATTTTCACCCGATTGTGAAAACACACTCTCCGATAGGATTTGGGTTCCCAAATCCCCTCTTGCAAAGAAATTAAACAAGTAACTTCTCCAAGGTCTCTGCTATATTAGCATTTACATATATGTATTAGTAATACCAAATAAATATATTCAATTTAAATTCTTGGAACACCTTAGTGGTTGCAAGTAACTGTAAACAAGGGGCAATGTTGATTTATTTTACCATGAAACTTTAGTGATTGTTCATTGTATTTTTAGATTTTGATATTTTTCAGATGTTTATTTTAATGCCTTGAAAGTTAAAGCTTTTGGAAAAAAATATAAAAAGCAAAAAATAAAAAATGAAATGTAGAAACTGAAACTAAAATGCATTCAGAGTGCTACGATCCTATTCGACAAAACCGAAGATATGAGGTTTTCTGCATACAACCTAACCTATTGAACCTGCAAACATGCACAATCCAGATAAGCTAGGTGCTGGTTTCTGGGGTCTTAACTATGGTTTTCAGATTTAGACATTCGCATGAAGCAACCAAGAGAACTTGCATTAAACTTCACCTATAAGCCTAAAAATCTAAAAGGGGAAAGATAAACATTCAATCTTGCATGCAGAGAATAACTCCTTCTTTCTTGCCAATGAGATGCAACTCTCTATAATTTCTGTATTAAAAATATGATCATTTTACAATAACAGAAGTCTCTAGTTTTCTCAAAACCATAAAAAAGGGAAGAAAAACACTCCAAAGCAGGCCCAGAATGGCTATCTCGCCTTCGGCTCTACAACTCTACTCGCAGCGGTTTCCGACCCTTGTACCAATCTATGCCTCTACTTTTATACTTTCTAGCAATGCTCTCTATTTCGCCCTGTGACGCTTCGCTTCATCTCCCAGATCGCTTCGTTTCACCTTCCCCGCCTTTTCGATGTTTTTGACTTTATGTTCGACATCGAGACGCTTGATCTTCTTTGTGAACTATAATGCTTCTATAGCCCTTACACCTTTATGCCATGTGTTCCATGCTTTTCTACATGTTCCATAATGGCCCCCTGTAAATCGTGACCAAAAATAGCATGTCACGATATCACGACGTTTTTATGTATGCAGCTTTGCCCCTCTACCTGTATCGCGAAAACAAGACATGTCGCGATATCGTGACATTTTTCTGTCAGCAGCCTTGTTTGTCATCATGCATCGCGAAAATGATACATGTCACGATATCGTGACATTTTTCTACTTCGGACCGCATGGATGCAACTTGTCACGAAATCGTGACGTTTTTCTCCTTCGTTGTGTTTTGTTGCACTCAACCGCAAAAACGTGACATGTCACGAAATCGTGACACTTTTTCATTCCATACCATCTTGTTGCTTTCTGTCGCGAAATCATGACACTTTTCTCTTTCGGGATGTCTCACTACTTTTTGTCATAAAATCATGACGCTTTTCTCTTTCGGGTTGTCTCACTACTTTTGTCACAAAATCATGATGCTTTTCTCTTTCGACTGTTCTCACTGCTTTTTGTTGTGATATCACGACGTTTTTCCTCTACGTTCATTTTAGCTGCTTTAGGTCGTGAAAATGTGACATGTCGTGATATCGTGATAAATTCTGCATTGACTCTTCTCTTGCTACCTTTGATCACGATTTCATGACAAGTCGTGATATCATGACATTTTCATTTTGTCTTTCTCTCTCCTCTATGAACTGCGATTTCACGACATGTCACGTTCGCGACATTTTGAGTCTTTAATTTGGTTCTTTGTCTTGCATCATGATTTCACAACATGTCGCGATATCGTGACATTTTCTCTTCATGATGCATTCTGCTGCTCTTAGCCGTGAAAATGTGACATGTCACGAAATCGTGACAACTTTCCATTTCTAGCCACGGACGGAGCAACATGTCGCGATATCTTTTTCTACGAGACAACTTTTCATTTCTAGCCATGACGGAGCAACATGTCGCGAAATCGTGACAACTTTTCATTTTTGGCCGCGACGGAGCAACATGTCGCGAAATCGTGACAACTTTTCATTTTTGGCCGCGACGGAGCAACATGTCGCGATATCGCGACAACTTTTCATTTTTGGTCGCGACGGAGCAACATGTCGCGATATCGCGACACTTTCTTTTTCTTGCTATATTTTGCTCTTCCTTTGATTTTTTAGCATCTGGGCCACTGCGGTCTTCTTTGAAAGCATGCAAAAAATGTGGGTCCCCAATTTTGGGGTGTGTTGTGGATCAGCCACAACAAATGGTGACTCTGCTGTCAAATGCTCTTGAGCATTTTGGTGAGAACCCAACCTGAAATATACAAGCTTAGATACAAGCGTCAGCACATAAAGGATAAACTAATACCGATAGATCAAAAATACATGAAACATCAGAATCATTAAGTATCAGCTTGGTGTGTGCAATGTGTTTTCATTCCCTATCGCTTGAACTTGATCAACATTCCATTGTCAGTTTCACTTATGATTTGTATGCAAGGCTATGAATGATTTGTGCAGGATTTGATGTATGATGAAGATGCTAGAGATATAACAACCTACTTTGCAAAGGCTCAAACCTTCTAATATCATGTACAAACAATTAAAACTGTCAAACCCTCTTAGGACCAAATATATGTATACTGAATTAATTTACTAGATCCCAAAGTTGGTTATGTGTCACTACCATCTTGAACCCATGTGCAGGTGTAAGTGAGATCAGAGCTTTGGGGAATTGGATTCCCAACCTAAGCGAGATGGGAATTTAATCCTATCCTTACTACTCTGATCTGGAGTTCATTACCTCATCTTGAACAAAATGATTTAACCTGTTATGGATGAAATTGTCAGGCTAGCCTATCCGTTTGAGCAATCAGTGGTCTTGCTTTTAGACAAGACATGTTGCCACGCATGAGCATACTTAACCCCATAATCCATGATTTGGCTTCATTCATTCTTTTCTTTTTTTTTTATTTCTTGGACCTTTGGGATGACTACCCATCCTTGCTAGGGACATGTAGTACGATCCCTCCAATCCAATATTAAGATGAAAGATGGAAAATATTAATTTTATTTTTGTTTCTTGGACTTTTGGGATGACTACCCATCCTTTGCAGAGGACATGTAGTACGATCCTTCCCATCCAAGTTTTATGATAAAATGAAAGATGGAAGCTTTGGGGAATCGGATTCTCAACCTAGGTGAGATGAGAATTATGCCCTATCCTTACTACTCCATGAAGGTCAAATCAGAGCTTTGGGGAATTGGATCCTCAACCTAAGTGAGATGAGGATTTAATCCTATCCTTACTACTCTGATTTTAGGCTTTAAGCATTATGGGAGTGGTAAAAACCACTGTTTTAAGGATTATGTTGCATGATAGGATAGACATGAAATATTCTTTTCGCCTCACCTTTTCTTCCAAGTATGGTTTTGACCATTTTGCTCAAGATTCTCTTTAATATGCATAGAACGTGCTTGGTTCAAGATAGTTCGGGCATCAGTTCCCAACCTTAGGATTTTTCTTATTTATGTTATAGCATAACCCTAAGAGGATTTGACACACTTTAATGATTTGTATCTGAAATGCATATGCAACTAAGATGGCATGTATATGCAAAGTGAGATGTAATATGAATGCATTGTCCTTTGAATTGCAGATGGAGTATTGCCATCAAAATATAAAACTGACTACTTCATGCATCACAAGTTTCAAACGATATTATTAAATTGTTTGTGTTACTTGTGGAGCTTTCTGCAATACAATTCCAATGTTTCATATTTTCCTGATCTTAGGCATAAGTTGACATCTCAAAAACTCTTTTTTTTTAGACAAACCAAACATGTCAAATAAACACACAACTTGAATCATGATTAAACTAACAATCCAAAAAATGAAACTTGAAAAATACAAACCAAAACCAAAAACCAAAATCTATATACAATATAGTACAAGATGATGCCAAGCTTGGACTATTACTTTCCTGGATCCCAAACATGATTAGAACATTTCAACAAAAATATAACGTGATGTGCATGCCAAATGTTGTGAGAATCCAACAAAAACAAGGCTAGACCAAACAATGCAACCCACTTCAACTTTCCTCTCTCACCCCACCAATTAGATTTAGTTCCATTAGTATTCTCATAGGTGAGCGTCAAGTTACTAAAATGATTAGACAATAAATGATATTCAATTTTATCTTGTCTATTCTTTAAAGTATAAACCTTATAATTCCATTCATGATTTAGAACTAGGCCTTCCTTTTTAAATGTGAGATACTGCAAATAAGAGCCTATTTCTAAAAATTTCAAAACCAAATCATTTTCCAAATTTGTAGGCCAATCAAATTTGTGCAACAATTTACAAGCATCTAGGATATTTACTAAATTAGGATCATTAAAAGTTTTTACCCTAGATTCAATTAGTAATTGTTGATGAATTTGATTTAACAGTTCAAGTGCATCAACTTCTTTTTCATTCATTAAAACAAGTGTTATCAAAGGTGTGATTGGAAATTATACCTTGTTTTTCATTCACCTTTAATGACATTTCACCATAAACATCATTCAAATTCAAAATATGGTCATGCAAATTTTCACCTAAATTTTGGATGCTTGAACACAAAAGGTTAGATTCTACCCTTTGAACATCTTTATTTACCAAAATTTGATGGGGATTTGTAATTCCCTCTTTTACCTCATGGTCTTCACACTCTTCATTGATTACTTGTTCATCAAACATACCAAAATTAGGCACCCAATTGAAAACATGGCCATCCTTTTCAACCTTCAAATATTCTTGGTCAAAGTGTATGTCCAATGACTCATCTTGATGATCCTTCATTTGAGTTGTTTCCAATTGATCCATCTCTTCGTCATTTAGTTCCCATTCTTTGTTCACTATCCATGGTATCTCTTCATGTGAGATAGAAGTTTCAATATCTTGTATATCCAGTGCAATATGGGTTTCATCTACAGGGGTGTAAGAAAAGAATGCATCATCATATCTCCCCCAACCATTGTAAAAATCGTCATCCAGATCCATGGAATGAAATTCCATGATGTTTGTGGCATGATCTTTTGATTCATTCATAAATTCCTTTTCTTCTTTGTCCTTGGCAATAGAATCATTATAATCTTTCAAAATTTGATGAGACTTGAAACCCTCTTCCAAAACATCCTCAAATTGTACAGGAGTCGTAATATCTTCCTTTGAGTAGGCGATTATGTCATCCTGCATATCAATTGGCACACAAGTTTCATTAGCAGTTTTGGAGTGAGTGTAGTCTTCCCACTTCTTCCAAGCATTGTAATAATCATCTTCCAAAATCAAGTGGTGATGTTCAACTACTTCTTCAACATCCTCCAATTCATCAATGTGTTTCTCATCAAATTTATCTTCACCTTCCTTAGATGGTTCCATTACTTCCAAAATTGGGTTATTGCTTGTATTCAAGTTGATAAGGCTATCATAGTCCAAATTTGTAACCCATGATTCCAGTTTATCACAATTTGGAGGGTGAAGAATTCTTTTATCATTAGTTCCTAGCTTTTCATCGAGAGTTTCTTCCAAGAACAAGTGGTGAAATTCTATCATGTCTTCAAATTTATTTATTGGTTTTCTTCCAATTTCACTTTCAACCACTTCATTTAATTCTATGGTAGGTTCCGTCCTATCACATATTTCAAACATCGTTGAATTTAGAACCCCTTCATCCGAATAATCGTGTATCTCTATGAATGAGATCATTTCTGCATAATCCTCACTAGCGGATGTTGGCTTAGCAATTTGCACCTCCTCGTGGACTACATCTAAGGTGGTTGTAAGATTTGGATGTTCAAATTCATCCCCTTGATCATTTACCTTAGGTATCATTGGAGTGGAGGGTGCTATATTAGATGGTTGGTGTAGGTTGGCATCAATATCTTTAGAAGGACAATCTCTCATGTGAACCTGTTGTGCCTTTTCTTCTTCAAGACCTTGTCGTTCTACCTCTTCTAGGATCTCATAGATTTTCTCTAGAGACAAGCCACCCATTTTTTCCTCAATGAATGAAGCAAGTGTGGGGTGTATGGCTCCCAGGTATACTTCCATGGCTTCCTCTTCTAATGTGTTAAAATTTTCCCACATTTGGGAGTGCAACTCACGAAATCTTCCATTGAATTGACTCAAGGATTCATTAGGCTTCTTACATATGGAGGTAAACTGATTTTTCAACATTTCTAAGTCAATCTGATTATCAAAATGATAAAGATAGGCTGCTTCTAGCCGTGTCCAAGAAGTCCTAACCTCCATGGGTAGTTGGCTATACCAAAAGAATGGTTTATCATCCAAAATGTATGCAAATAACTTACAAGCCACCTCCTCATAGAAAATCTGGAATTGACATAATGTATCCTTGTAGACATGTAGTTTTTGCAAGTATCCTAGTGGCACCTCTTGATTAAAACACCGTAAAAAATCCAATAACATTTTAGGAATATGATAGGGTATCACATGTATAGACAAACCCTTATAATGATCCTCCATTGTAGATACCATTCTTTCTCTTAGAGATGCTATTTCAGCTTTTAGGGATACAATTTGTTCCTCAAATGTTGCCATTAGTGAACTCAAATGTAACTTTAGAACCAAATCTGTTAGTCGAAAAGGAAGGAATCCCGACACATCCGCGTGAAATGACTAGCAAATATCCAACCTGCAATGTATGAAAAAAAAATCAAGTTAGCATCAACCAAGAGATGTATTCATTAAAATCAAATGAAAGCAACTGTATGGACACAACACTTCGTTAGTCAATTTTTTTTTTTTTTTAATTCTGAAAAACTTCATTATTCCTGTATGAACAATCAAAAAGCGTTAGAACAATACATGGCAATTCATGTCCTCCTTTTAACACTACAAGGTTGTATTGTTAAAAGAGGGCTAAAGATAATGATCAATAGGGCATGAAATATTCAAAATTTAAATCCCTATAGCATTTAAATCACACTGAAATAAACCATTTCAGGCCCTCCTTCTAGCGCCAATCTATTGAGTGGTGTTAGAGGAGGCCGAAGATGCTAATCAAATGGACTTGAAATATTTAGCAATGTAAAGCTCTCAAACAATTATAAACCTGTAGCATCTAAAATCATGATAAAATAAACCTTTTCATGCCCTCCTTCTAGCGCCAATCTGTTGAGTGGTATTTTCACCCGATTGTGAAAACACACTCTCCGATAGGATTTGGGTTCCCAAATCCCCTCTTGCAAAGAAATTAAACAAGTAACTTCTCCAAGGTCTCCGTTATATTAGCATTTGCATATATGTATTAGCAATCCCAAATAAAGCTATTCAATTTGAATGCTTGGAACACCTTAGTGGTTGCAAGTAACTGTAAACAAGGGGCACTATGGATTTATTTTACTCATGAAACTGATGGACTCAGTGAATTGAACTTCATGATGAATCTATTTTTAGATTTTGAGTGGTAGATTTTCAGATGTTTATTTTAATGCCTATGAAAGTTAAAACTTCTGGAAAATATAAAAAGCAGAAAATAAAAAAAGAAATGTAGAAACTAAAACTAAAATGCATTCTGAGTGCTACGATCCTATTCGACAAAATCGAAGATATGAGGTTTTTGCATACAACCTAACCTATTGAACCTGCAAACATGCACAATCCGGATAAGCTAGGTGCTAGTTTCTAGGGTCTTTAACTATGGTTTTCAGATTTAGACATTCGCATGAAGCAACCAAGAGAACTTGCATTAAACTTCACCTATAAGCCTAAAAATCTGAAAGGGGAAAGATAAACATTCAATCTTGCATGCAGAGAATAACTCCTTCTTTCTTGCCAATGAGATGCAACTCTCTGTAATTTTTGTATTAAAAATATGATCAGTTTACAACAATAGAAATATCTAGTTTTCTCAAAACCGAGAAAAAGGGGAAGAAAAACACTCCAAAGCAGGCCCAGAATGGCTTCTCGCCTTCGGCACTGCAACTCTGCTCACAGCGGTTTCCGACCCTTGTACCAATCTGTGCCTCTACTTTTATACTTTTTGGCAATGCTCTCTGTTTTGCCCTGTGATGCTTCGCTTCATCTCCCAGATCTCTTCGTTTCACCTTCCCCGCCTTTTCATTGTTTTTGACTTTATGTTCGACATCGAGACGCTTGATCTTCTCTGTGACCTGTAACACTTTTGTAGCCCTTACACCTTTATGCCACGTGTTCCATGCTTTTCTGCATGTTCCGTAATGGCCCCCTGTAAATCGCGACCAAAAATAGCATGTCGCGATATCACGATGTTTTTATGTATGCAGCTTTGCCCCTCTACCTATATCGCGAAAACAAGACATGTCGCGATATCGCGACATTTTTCTGTCAGCAGCCTTGTTTGTCATCATGCATCGCGAAAATGATACATGTCGCGATATCGTGACATTTTTCTGCTTCGGACAGCATGGATGCAACTTGTCGCGAAATCGTGACGTTTTTCTCCTTCATTGTGTTTTGTTGCACTCAGCCGCGAAAATGCGACATGTCACGAAATCGTGACACTTTTTCATTTCGTACCATCTTCTCTTTCTATCGTGAAATCATGACGCTTTTCTCTTTCGAGCTGTCTCGCTGCTTTCTGTCGCAAAATCATGATGCTTTTCTCTTTCGGGCTATCTCGCTACTTTCTGTCGCGAAATCGTGATGCTTTCTCTTTCGGACTGTCTCGCTGCTTTCTATCGTGATATCGTGACATTTTTCCTCTACGTTCATTTTGGCTGCTTTAGGTCACGAAAACGTGACATGTCGCGATATCGACAACTTCTGCATTGACTCTTCTCTTGCTGCCTTCGACCGTGATTTCATGACAAGTCGCGATATCGTGACATTTTCATTTTGTCTTTCTCTCTCCTCTATGAACCGTGATTTCATGACATGTCGCGATATCGTGACATTTTGAGTCTTTAATTTGGTTCTTTGTCTTGCACCGTGATTTCACAACACGTCGCGATATCGTGACATTTTCTCTTCATGATGCATTCTGCTGCTCTTAGCCATGAAAACGTGACATGTCATGAAATCGTGACAACTTTCCATTTCTAGCCGTGACGGAGCAACATGTCATGAAATCGTGACAACTTTTCATTTCTAGCCGCGACGGAGCAACATGTCATATTGAGAATTTTTTGACAACTTTTCATTTTCGACGGAGCAACATGTCACGAAATCGTGACAACTTTTCATTTTCGGCCGCGACGGAGCAACATGTCGCGATATCGCGACAACTTTTCATTTCTGGTCGCGACGGAGCAACATGTCGCGATATCGCGACACTTTCTTTTTCTTGCTATATTTTGCTCTTCCTTTGATTTTTTGGCATCTGGGCCACTGCGGTCTTCTTTGAAAGCATGCAAAAAAGTGGGTCCCCAATTTTGGGGTGTGTTGTGGATCAGCCACAACAAGTTGTTTTATTTCTTCTATGGATGAGATATAGAAAGTACAAATTTATCAACATTAGAAAAAAGGGACTCCTAAATGGAAAAGAGACACCTTGAATTTTTTTTATAATATCCCTAAGAAATATGTGAATTAAAATATGATCAACTTGATATGATGTTATAACTTCTCTTCCTCAAGAAATAGTTGAAAATTTTCCACCATTATCTAAATCTGAGAAAATAGAAGATCATATCTTATTCTATCAATGGTTGGCTAAGAAACCTATTGTGTTGATAATTACAACATAGGAGAAGAAACTAATAGTGATATTTGTTAGGATTTATTGTAGAATAGGATGTGTTAATTATTAAAAATAAATTGAGTAGTTAGAACCACTCAAGTATGAGTCTTGTGTGAGTTGTTAACAAAGAAAATTTGTTAGAGGTTGTTAACTAGTTGTAGGTAAGAGTCAATTTTGTTGTAGAAACAATTTATATTTGAACTATTTGTTAAGCCTGTTGTTGGTCAAAGTATTGTATAAATTTAATTAGAAGATAGTTGTTCCATTAGCGGTATCATAGCATAATGTGACTATGCTTGGTTGATATGTTGAGAGCTATTGTGTGATATCTAAATTATGGATTAAATGTTTATCCTATGAATTCTAAATACCATTTTCTAAAGAATGTATGATAGCCAATTGAGTCTAGGTGTGGATTATCCTATGTTTTTTGGAAGCAAACTAGCTTGGAGAGGCTATGAGACCACCTAGTGATAACTCATATTTTTTTTATCTTATTTCAAAATCCCTAATAATCTAACACAACCTTATGGATTTTACCTTCATAGTTAGTAGTCATGTTTAATTTTCATTAAGAAACCAGACAATATTGTACATGGGTAGTCAAATGCATCAGGTTTCATACAATATTTTCCATAATGTTATAAATCCTTTGGATTTGGGTCAGAGTTAAAAATATTGTGTGAGATTTTCTTTACATGGGATATCACAAACTACCTCAAAATTGCTATTCAAACCTATTTTTTCTTCTCGATATTGTTTGATCCAAAGTGACCACTACTATCACTATAATATCTAAATATTAGCGAAAGAATTTCTTGAAGGGACACTACATTTATAGTCCAACATCTGGGTTAAGAAATCACATGTAGCCTAGTTGCTTTCAAGGTACACATAAGAAGACACATTTATAAGTTCACACTAGATCATTTAAAATTAAAAAATGACAAAGAATTTAATGTTAAGTATTTTAAGGAGAAACGAGAGAGGATCTAAATGTGGTTGGGTTATAAAATAGAATTTGTATACTCAAAATTTCATTTTAAGAAGAAGATAATAAGAGAATTGAAAGCAATAGACCAGACTTTGATCTCTTTTGTAATAGTAGTGGTGTAGTTTAGGATATGCTTAAAAGAAGCACATTAGGTCTCAAAAGAAGTGCCTATTTATTTTGGACTACTTATGAATTTTAGAGGATGGATAAATCATCCTTTGCTCCAAATTATTTTATAAATTGTTTATATCAAGATATTATGTATATTTTGATGAAAAGATTCGTTACTAAGGATGTGGGATTTTTTGCCTTTATTTTCCAAGAACTATTTTATATTTAGATATCCTCATATTTATATACAAAGAAAGCGTTAAACTCGTCTCTCTATTATAAGTTTTCACATGGAGTGTCAAGGGTAGGAAAAGATATGGAAGACTTTCACGAGCTTCAAGAGACCCTAGGAAACATACCTAGCTTGACAAGCATGTGAAATTTACTCATGAACCCAAATACAACCATTGTTGTTTTTTGGAGCACCACTTCCAACTTGTTGTGGTGGCCCAAGTTCATTGATATCATGGCAAAATAGGCAAAATGTTGGCAAATTTACTCTCTAAGAAGGATAAATATATCATAACTACATGCTATTAACTAAATTATAAGATTATTTCGACATTAAGCCTAAGTATGAGTTTGGAGAAGATAACTCTTCCTCTACTCCTAGCCCCCAGCCTTCTAATCCCAAAAAATAAAAATAAAAAATGATATGCCTCACTCTATTGCTAGGAAGAAAATCAAAGTTGAAACAACCATTTTTAGAATCTCTCAATGACTGAAGCTTAAGGAAGTAGCTAAAACCCCACTTTCCATCACTGGTAAACCTCCTAAAGCTCAGTCTACTTCACCTGATCTTGTTGACAAGTTCTTCCATTAATTAGTTATCCATGCTACTATTGCATCAATAATCCATCTAGAGACGGCTTACATCACCATTGGTAAGGCCATTGCTAGCCTTAAGGAACATAGGCATAATATTAGCCTGTTCTTCTTTTGTGAAAGTTTTAATGGTTCCTCCATGGTCTCTATCGCTAAACCCCCTTTCGATGTCAAAGGGGGTGTTAATGAAGATGATGTAGTTGAAATTGCTCAAGATGCCTACCTGGAGAATATAAAGGAAACTTCCAAGGACAAAGAAACCCTAAAGGAGGAAGTGAAGGATAATGTTATGGAAATTGATGTTCACAACCTTTTGCAACCCGATGCCCTTCCTTAATGATGTTCATGGCTTGCTGATGGTTTTGCTCTCGGATGCATTGCTCTTAATTTAGTCTATTGGTGTGCAAGATGTTTTGTTCTAGCTCACCTTTGTGATTTTATTTTTGGCGGTGTTCCTTTCCGTTCATTTTTGCCAAAGGATTGTAATGGCTTTTAGCCTTTTTGGCTTTTCTGTTCTTAGTCTTTCAGTTTTACTGGGTTTGTTCTGTTTAAGGAGACTCGTTTATCTTTTTTATGTTCCTCTTGGTTCCTTGATGTAAAATGCGTCACGATGCCTTTCAAATGCCCTTTTTGAAATAATACAAATTAATTTACCAAAAAAATATTTTAGATTTCTATGAGTTCACTCAGTATAGTGCTATTAGTTGATTTAAATAAATAAAATGTGTTCATCTTAGAAGATACATTATTTTATTATTTAAAACAATTAGTCTAGCTATAGATAGAAGAGTTAATGTCTCAAGTCATTATTTTTTATCTAATTCAAGAAATTCTATTAGTATCAAAATTGAATTACATATGTATTCTTAGTCATGCCAAACACTTTATAGATTATTTTTAAAGGGGAATAATCCTATATTATCTCAATACTCATGGACAAGACAATGGTGATTTAGAAATTTGAAGGATGATATTTTGATACATGTCAAGTCAAGCTTCAATCACTTTTAATTGAAAATGTTCTTTGGGATATCATAAAAAAAGTTACAAAACCCTAAAGGGGAAATCACATGGACTACAAAATATCAAAGAGAAATAGCTATAATAGGTGTTGATATCTTAGATGCATACATGTTAGCAATTCAACCCTATTTTCACAAGATCTAATAATATAAAATTCACACAATTACATACATTCAATAACAAACTTACTAAATAATATTATTGATAAATATATCGGCTCAAGCAATGCAAATACAATATAATACAATGCTTATTCTTACACACCACCATTACAATGATTTATTTTCAATATATGCAACTTAGACAAAAGACTCTTCACATTCACAAAATTCTTGATATTTCTACTTTCACCAACCCTTCATCTCCTCAAACTCATAGGAAATCTAACTCTTCATATCTCTCATATGAGAAATATATTTTATTGAATCCTAATAGTTACAAACCTATAATGATTACTCAAATTAAAAGATAAACATTTACATTACTTTTTTCACACCACATATTTACACACTAGTTACAAACCTTAGACTCAAATATATACAAACTATTTACAAGTTGCTTGCACTATTCTTACAGGGTGCCAAAAATGTAATACGTCCAACAACCCTCTATATTACATTTTGTAAGACGGTCCTTTGTATTCATTTGATTTGGTCATCTTCATCAATTTTTGTCCTTTATGATGATATTTTTTCTTGAAATTTTTTGAATCCTTGTCATTGTATTTATTCAAGAGGTACTTATTTCTATCCCAATACTGATAGTAGTTGTCACATGTACCTATCATACATTTGGCCTCAATATTAATTTCTTTTTTTATTTATTTGACTTTGTCATTTCCTATCATGACATCCTCTATTCTAATGCTAGAAAACAAGTCATCACAATAATATAGGTCATAGCTTATATCATTATTGTATTTGTTGCTATCAAAATTGTTATCAATGCTATCAAATGTAGAATTTCATAATTCATCACCTTTGTTATTTATATGCCATGTTCTATCATATCACTATTTAATCCTAATTTATTTTGTGTATTTTTAATATTCATCATAAATTTTTGTAGCAAATAAGTTATCGTAATTCTTATTACTATTTAAAGATTTCAAACCAACACATTATTTACCAACACATGCCTTTTATACATTCTTTTTATATGCTCAAATCATTTTTTCCATGTGCTATATCTATTTATTGAACAAGGTCATAACATAAATTTGTTGTCATGTTCATATCAACCTTCATGGGTTCCAAATTAGAAGTCTCTTCTACCATGATTTTTGCATTTTTGATTTTTATGAAGTTTACTAGTGTCATGTTGAAGTAAGTCTTGTTTATTTATCATTTTGAATTTATTGCTCACTATTTCATCTTGTTCTTCCATTTATTTTTCTATTCTTGTTAACCATTTTGGATGACTTAGTGATCTTTTTTTGGAATGAAAACATTGTTTGATAATTTATTTTTTTACTAGATTTATTTCTTTCAATGCTCTAGATGTCTTAGTTTGCTCCTCAATCAAGTTTGCTTCTTTATAAAATGTTAAAATCCATTTAGGTACTTTCTTATTTATGGATTCTTTTTCAAATATATTCTTGGAAATTTTTAAGAGATTATTTTGAATACACTTTAATCACTATTTTCCTTTTCTTATGATTTTTTCCAATTCACTTTATATTTCATACTTCTTCAATATATTTTACTTCAATAATATGTTTTATCATCAAAATAATCCTTCAACAATAATTTCATTTGTTCTTTCAACAATAGTCCTTTGAATAATTTTGCAATCCTTTTGCTCACTTTAATATTCTCTTCACAAATATATTTTAAAAAAAATCTTCCTTTTAATAATCCTTTCTTAATGTAATTAATTTCCTTTGTAGTTGAAATCCTTTTATCTCCCAAATTTATAATTAAAAAAATCCTTCTTCCTTCAATAATTCTTCTATTTTTCTTCAAAAAACATTTTTTCTTCTTTTTTTTAATCTTCATTTTCTTCTTAATATTTTCTTCTCAATAAACTATATCTTCTTTCAAATAATCTTTCTTCTTCTTCAAATTAATTTCTTTCTTCAAATTTAATTTTCTATCTCTTTGGACAATATTCCTTTAATATATTTCAAATTCAATTTCTTCTCAATTTATTTCCCTTTCAATTTTCCTTCAAATAATTCTCCTTTCTTTGATAATTAATTTATTTCTTCAAACAATATTTTGACTTCTTTTAAAATATTTCCTTCAATTTTCTCTCCTTACTTCCAATTTTATTCTACAAATCAACTCTTCTTCCTTTTATTTTTAATTCCTCCAAATTTCTCCTAATAACATATATATTTCCTTTTTAGTATAGTACTTTCTTAATTTAAGGAAAGGATGGTGCAATATGAAGAGGCTCAAAAATAATTTCTTGTTGTCATACCATCGATTATATCTAAAGAAGAAAATAAGGCCCTACTTAAACCCATTGATAGAGAGGAACTGAAGAAAGTAGTATTTGAAATGAGCACCAGAAAATCTCTAGGTCGAGATGGCTTTCCAATTGATTTTTTTCAGGACTTCTAGGATAAATTTGAGGAGGATGTAATGGTTTTTATAGAGGAGTCCAAAGGAAGTAAAATAATAATTAAAGCATTAAATCATACTTTCACTGCCTTAATTCCAAAAGTGAAGGGGGGGGTGCATATTTTAGATTATAAAACCAATTACCTTATTCTATGTCATATATAAAATAATCATAAAGGTAATGGATGAGTAGCTAAAACCTCTTCTACATAGCATTATATACTTGGAGCAAGGGGTTTTTGGAGAGGGCACACAAATCTTATATGGTGTGGTTTTAGCTCAGGAGGCAATCCTTTCAATGCAAAAATTTAGTAATAAGGGAATGTTCATAAAATTGGATATGTCAAAGGCTTATGATAGGGTGGAGTGGAGATTCTTGTCAAAGATGATGGCAACCTTTGGTTTCTCTCAAGATTGGATAGAATAGATCATGAGCTATGTTTCTACTCTGACATACTTAGTGTTAATCAAGGGCCTTCCCTCGCAACCATTTGGAGCTACTTGAGGCCTTCCTCAAGGATATCCTCATTTAACTTATCATTTTCTCATATTGGTTGAAGGTTTGGGTAGACCCATATTGAGGAGAAGACAACAAGGTTTGCTAACAGGTATCAAGGTGGGTGAGGAAGTTTTGACTCACCTACAATTTGTGGATGACACAAGATTGGTGGGTGTGGCCAAATTTAGGAAATCAAGAATGATTAGAGATACACTTAATGTATAACTTAGGGCCACAAACCAAGTCATAAATGATAAAAAATCCAAAGTGGTAGTTTTTAATCTTGATCAAAGGCTTCAAGACAAAATTTTAGAGATCTTGGATTTACGAGGACTTCTCTCCTAGTGGTATACTTGGGGGTCCCTTTGTATTTTTAAAAAACTAAAAATAGATATATGGAGGAATATTTTAGATTGTATCAAGGAAATAATCAAGCATTGCTCTCACAAATAGTTAAGCTATGGGGGTAGATTAACCTTTTTGTAGTCATTCATTCAGTCCATGTCAATTTATAAACTTTCTATCCTTTCTACCCCACATACCATATGAAAAGATTTATACAAGATGGCTAGAAATTTTTTATGGGGAGGAGTAAAAGGAGAGAGGAAATGTGCCTTAGTAGGTTTGGATAAAGTAATCCAATCCAAGGTATAAGGAGGTTTGGGGCTGAGGAGATGTTGGCAATTTTGCCACATTATTTTGATTCGTGATTATTCATGCATAAACTGTTAAATTTATCATTCCTCTATGTTTCTCTGCGAGTTTTGGTGCCAATACAGCTAAGTCCGAAGACTGACACGATATCGCTACCAAAAACAGCATGGAGAGCACGGGTTAAAAAATTATCGCGATATTGCGACATGTTGCGTTATCGCAGGTCTTGTGAGGAGAGAGAAGAAAAGTCAAAAAATGTCATGATTTCATGACCTATTCCAAAATTGTGATGAAAATGGTCAACGAAGGCAGAGCAACAAAATTGTCACGAAATCACGACATGTCACGTTTTCACGACTTGCGATGGCCATGGAGCAGAATGTTAGAAATTGTTGCGATTTCGTGACATAATTGAGCAAAGGGCAATGACTATGAATCTTGTCACGATTTCACGACAGAAAAATGAACAAGGGCCAGAATGTAAAAGACGTCGCGATATCGCGACATGTCGTGTTATCGCGGTCAAGTTGAAGAAAAAGCATAAGGCATGAAAGATGTCGCGATTTCACGATATTTTTGAAGATGAGACCAAGTAAGAGCAAGACGTTGTGATTTTGTGACAGAAAGCAGCAATAGTAGAGAATGCAAAGAAACGTCATGATTTCGTGACATATTGTGGAGAAAATCTAAATAGACAAAAAATGTCACGATTTCGCGACATGTCTTGTTTTCACGATGTGAAAGCTCAGAAAGAACAAAATGGTACAAAACGTCGTGATTTCACGACATGTTCCATTTTTGCTACCTACAAGAGGGTGAAGGCCAAGGAAGAGAAAATTGTCATGATTTCGTGACATGGTGCAGTTTCATAGGTGGACAGAAGGACACAGAAGCAGGAGAATTGTCGCGATTTCATGACATGGTGACGTTTTTGCAACTTGGAGGAGTGAAGAAGGCAGATGAAAGAACATGTTGCGATATCACTACATGTTGAGGAAAGAAGTCCCAACAAAGGAGAATGTCATGATTTTGTGACATATCAGGAAGATAAAGCCGAAGAGAGAAAGATGTAGCGAAATCATGACTTGTCGCGTTTTTGCGGTTTGAAACAGCACAAGGACAATATGAGGAAAGAACGTCGTGATTTCATGACAGGTCATAGTTTTGCGAGAACAAAGCAAAGAAGGAGCAGAATAGTATAGAACATCACGATTTCGTGACGCATCACGTTTTTGTGACCTAAGGTGACAAAGGAGAACAAAGAGCCGAATACGTTGTGATTTTACGACATGGTTGGTTTTCATGATCCAAAATAGCAAAAGCGTATAGAGAAAAAATATGTTGCAATTTCATGACATGTCACATTTTTTCTACCTATCACAGTTTCACGCTAGAAAGCAGTTCAAACGGCCTGATGCAGTGTTACAATTTTTGAGGATTAAAAGCACTCTAGAATTGAATGTTTTGCTGCTTTCCAATGCGTGCAAGGTAGAACAACGTGCTCAGGCCTGTAGCGAAGCACCAAAATTGAAGACACCTCCATTATTCAAAGCTTCTATTCATAATTTTCTAACGGTTCTAGCATGCTCCGAGGATGACCATTTAATGAAGATGACCGGTTCCTTATTTCATTTAATTTCTGGTTTCTTCGAGGTTGGTTTAAGGGAATCATTTCCTTATTGATGCTGCACATTTTGTAGATCTCGAGAAAGTTTGTTTTATTTTTTAAATGCTACAAAGAGGCAAGACCTCTATAAATATCAATGTATATCTCAGAAAGAAAGATTGAGAGAGAGACTTTTGTTGAAAAGCTTTTGAAGTTCTTTGCATGAATGAAAGATATTTGGCCTCTGGTTTTGCAAGCAACGTTCTATGTATTTTTCCTTCTGTCTTATGCATTCCTCATTTACGCTCGTATTCCTTATCTGCTGCTTCATTTGAATTATGCATCTGAGTTTAAACATTGCTAGTGAGGAAGTGAGTTCTAGAATGTGATTTTGGAGGTTATCTACGCAAGGTTGTAAGTGAATTACATCGTTGTCTTCTATTATATGTTGTTAGTGTGCTTAAAGTTATTTGCTGTTAATCTTTCTCGATCTGACAAGTTTGGCCTGTGGCTACATTTCCCATCTCTTTCTATAATTTCTCATTTCTTTCTGCATATTTCCAATTCCTTTCCTGCAAATTTAGTCTGAAATCAAGCTTAGGTTTAGTAAGGGAACCAACCCTCTCTAGAGATTGGTGTGGAAGACATTTCTTTCTCCCAACCTTTCAATGTTGGCTGGGTCTAAGGCGCATTTTGAATGAAATACTTTCCTATGGAAGATTCGTGACCAACATGTTTTGGCATGCCTAGTGGGATAGACTATTTCTGTCTCCCAAAGATCCATAATCGGTGAGACTGATAGTTTTATTGTTTAACACCCAGAGGTATAGAGATTTTGATGAACTGTCTTGACCTCATAGCAGAGATTTGTAAGTCCATCTGACGACTCTGCTAAGCTGAAGATCCAAATTTCTTAATTGTAGACACCTTTCTAAGGTAAAAGAAGATACCCCAGAGGATTCAAGGCCATTGCTATAATGGCGATGGTATGCTGTCCTATATGGGATGATCCTGGCCCTCTAGATCTCTGAATTTGGCATGATATTCCTAAAAGTGCCCTGAAAGCCCTAACAAAATACAATGGCACCCAAGGAATGGCCCGAGAGTATATTGAAGATATTTCCACTTTGTCGACTCTACATGATATAGTTCACGAAGATGTTATGATCAAACTTCTGGTTCTATCTTTGCAAGGAAGGCATTGTAGTGGTATAGACTACTCAGGCCTAAAAGCATCAGCTCATGGGATGACTTAGCGGGAGCACTAATCAGAAGATTCAACAAGGATCCCTTTAACGACTTTCAGGATCCCTTTCAACTTTTCATGTACATCACGAGAGCACCTCTAGAGAGCATCACAGACTTCAATGTCTAATTCAAAAGAAGTTGGAAGAGAATTCCAGAGATGATCCAACCAACACCCACCCAAGCCCACTTCTTCTATGTTTGAGATTTTCATCTAGACATAAGCCTTCTCCTGTTGCAATCAGGCGAACATAGATTCCCTCAGATCTTTGAGGAAGCATTACAAGTGGAGCACCTTTTGCTCCTATTAGGAAAATTACTGTGGGGAGAAACTCCATTACCTTATCCTCTGATAGTCACCACTCGTGTCTACCCTACATAGTATTCATCATGGTAGATCCCTTATACTGTGTAGAGACCTGAAATGCAGTTGTGTGGAACTCAAGAGGCAGATTTCATCCAAGGCCAATGATGGGCATATGCAAGCACTGTCCCAGCAATAGATAATATGATTGCTTACAGTTTTCATTAGGACATGGATCAAAAAAAGATGTGCCAAGGAGAGGAACATATTCAACTTCTAGAACCTGAGCACAAAGAGGGCACAATCATGCATAGCATGCAAGTATCTAGCCATAACCCATTGAGCATGCCTCATCAAAAGGTTGAGCCTGGGGAGATCCTGGAAGTAGATTTCTTGTCAGAAAGGTTCTGTGATCTCACCAAGGTGTTGGAGGAACCCGTTCTCAGCCCACAACCAGGGGACTCTTCAAGATGGTGGTATTGGCTTCAACCATTACTACAATTGGTACCCACAGGTGCCCTTCATGTGGTAAATTTCTTTGCTACATTATTTTCAACTGTGTAGGTACTGGCATGCAGGATAACTTGGCCCTATTTGCAACATGGAGAACTTTGGGAGGTCATCCCAATTTCAAGGACCGACTCAAGTATGATCAGATCTGGTCGGGACACTACAGATTCATCGGATAACCCCCTGAGACTGGGTTTGTGGTGGCAGCATGCCAATCATGTCACAAAATTTTGTACATAGCAAAAAAAAAAAGAAAAAAAAGAGAAAAAATAGAAAAAGAAAAAAATATTTGTTGAATTTCCTCTATCAACTTCAGCTCTTTTTGCATGTGAGCCCACAGGTACGTTTATTTCTTTCTTTTTTCTCTCTTCTTCCCAAAAGATAGTGGCTTTTGTCAATTTCTTCCTTCCCCTCCCTTCTTTTCATTCCCTTCTTCACTCATTTCTTCTTCTGTCATCTACAATTAAGCCACTACTATTGTTTCTACTCCCCTCTCTGATATTCCCATTTATTTATTTCCCTTTTCTTCTAATCCTTGTTTTCTTTTTAGCATTTATTCGTAGTTCATACCCCATTTTCACCATCTCATTTACCTTCATTTCATTATCCATTTTTGTTTCATTACTACAGTCAGTAACACAGTAGCTCCTCTTCAGCTGCTATATCTACTCGCTTCACTCCTTCCATTCCCACCATTTCATCATTTACTATTTCCATTCCATAGTTTTCATTTTGTTCATTTCTATTTTACAAACCCCGATGCTTTCATAACTATCATGGAGTTTCTTTTACAACACCTAGTGAGCTAAGCCAAATACAAATTTATTTAAGTTTTCAATAAGTCAGCAAGAGTTGTTGTAGCAGTCTACAGAGATGTTTCCCATCAGTCAATACTTACTTTTCTACTTCTCATATTTCTTGACACTATTGCCCAATGGATTCAGGCTAGGGATTCGTGCATACAACAAAACTGTATAACCCACGAGCCGCAAAGAATGTTGGCAATTTTGCCACATTATTTTGATTCATGATTATTCATGCATAAACTGTTAAAGTTCTCATTCCTCTATGTTTCTCTACGAGTTTTGGTGCCAATACAGCTAAGTCCAAAGACTATCATGATATCGCTACCAAAAATAGCATGGAGAGTGTTGAGCAAAGTGCAGCAAATAGTATTGTCATTGTTGTCAACACAGTCAGACATATTTATTGATGCAATGGATAAGAGTTTATTGAACAGCAAGGTGCAGCCAAAGTACAATGGATAGGAGTTCAGTGTTGAGCAAGGTGTTGCAGGAGGATTGTCATTGTTGTCAATACAGTCAGTTAGATCTAATGATGCAATGGATAGGCAGTTTAGAAGTCACTTAGATGCAGAGTATAAATTTTAGAAGTTAGTCAGATCATGAGTCCTTAAATGATAGATGCACAGAAACAGAAAACATAATTCAGAATGAGAAGAAGTCTTCAGAACCTGAGATGTCAAGAAGCGAAAAGGTTTTTTGTGAAAACCAAGGCAGTCAGAATAAAAAGTTTTATTTAAAACCATGGATAACATATTTGAAATGGGTTTTTCTTAAAACCCAAGTTGGCTCTTCGTTTCGTTGAAAAAGATGCCCCGATGATAAAGATATTTAATTTTAAATATTTAGTTTAAATTTTAAAGGTTTTTTGTGAAAACCAAGGCAGTCAAAATAAAATGTTTTATTTAAAACCATGGATAACATATTTGAAATGGGTTTTTCTTAAAACCCAAGTTGGCTCTTCGTTTCATTGAAAAATATGCCCCGGTGATGAAGATATTTAATTTTAAATATTTAGTTTAAATTTTATTTTATTTAAAATTTAAATTAAAATATTAAATTAAATTAAAAGGGCCGACATGTTACTATTTCACGGCAATAAGCTACAGGAAAGTGACGAAGGTGGAAGAAGTGTTTTAGGCCGACAAAGTTAAATCTAGGCCAACGGATTTTAGGGTTTGGCAGCTGACAAATTCTAGGGTTTCTCAATCGACGTTCTTTTAGGGTTTGTTCCTAAAACTTCTTCTATAAAAGCAAGGGTACTTCGAGTTTGAAAAGTGGGGTGTAAAGATAAATTACGAATGCGAGCATAGTGTTTGTGAAAGTGAAGTTTGTGTTGAGTAGAGAGCAGAATGTGAAATGACACAAAGTGTGCGAAGCGTGTGCGCAAAGAAAGCAGAGTGTGCAGAGAAGTACGAAGGGCAAAATTGATTGCAAAGTCTGGCTGTAGCAGTGCAGCAAACTATGTGAAGTGATTGTGCAAGAGAGAGCAGAGTACACAGAGATTGCAAAGGTGATGTAGACCAGTTAGAGTCTTGCAATAACAAAGGTATATGTCAAACATTTTTTTATTCAATATTGAAGTCCAGATTGGTCTGGCAAATTAAGGGGTTGGTGCTCCTTCCAGTTGGTGCTTGGTAAACAATTTGTCCAGTTGGTGTTGGCAAATTAAGGGGTTGGTGCTTCTTTCTAGTAGGTGCTGGTAAAATAGGAGTTGGTGCTCCATTCTGTTGAAGCAGATAAAGTTAAGGGGTTGGTGCTCCTTCCAGTTGGTGCTGGTAAAGGATTATGTAAAGTTGTAGCTTTGCATTGATTGGATTTGGATGGTAGTCCAAGCAGTATTTTTGAGGAGTAGCCACATTGGTGAACCTCGTTAAAATGCTATGTTATGTGTGATGCTTTATTGATGCATTTAGTATCTCTTTATCTGCTTTAAACTACCGTTGGTTTTATAATCTAATTGTTTTAGAAGTTTTTAAAGAACACACTGATTCACCCCCCCTCTCAGTGTCATTGTGATTGCAACAATTGGTATCAGAGCCAAGTTCCCAAATTTGGCTAAATCAGTCAGGGTTGATCTTGGATTAGTACACAATGGATAAGAAGAATAGATCCTCATCCAAAAAGGCATCCCAGTCAGTTTCGGTTCCTATAGAAGAGAAATTTGAATCGGAAAAGGTAGAAGAAGTGAATCCTGAAGTTTGTGATGAAAATCTTGAGGCTGAAGTAGATTTTGAAGGAGAGTTGATATCTGCTCTTGAAGAGTGGAGAATAGAAAAGAAAAAGAACAAAATACTATCCAAGAAATTAGAAGAATATGAGGATGAGATTGAAGATCTCTTCCTACAAATTCAAAAGGCCAAGAAATCAGAAGAAGCCTTGAAGACACAGCTGGGTAATAAGAATGATGTATACAGCACAAGTGAAGAGGAATATAAATAGTTTATTGTTGATCTAAAGTTGCAAGTAGAAAAGAACAAAAGGATTGAAGATATTCTTAGGTCTCAGATCAATGAGAAAGAGACTGTATGCTGCCAACAAGAAGAAGAGATTGTTTCATTGAAGAAACAACTAAAAGAGGCCAATATAAATCTCAAATTTGAGAAGAGCACAAAGTTTCTAGATACAATGATAAATCAACAAAGAAGCTCCACAACTAAGTTTGGTCTTGGATATGAAGCTGAACAATCTTCATCCTCCAAATATGCAGAGAATAAGAAGTCATCGATTGAAGGATTGAAGCAAGAAAAGTCTGAAGTTGAATCCTCAAAAGGAATAAAATATCAAAGAAGATCTACAGCAAAGCAACCACAACAAAAGAGGTTCTCTCACTCTCACTTTTAATAATAATGCTTTTTATGGCTATTGTTCTAAATGCAACCACTTTGGTCACAAGGCAATTTATTGTGGACTGAAAAATAGATCAAAGAGTTATGCTGATAAAAATACTTCTATTTTTTTGAGTGAACACCCTGTGCAATGTTTTAAATGTAATGGCCATGGGCACATAGCAAGGTTTTGTTCAAGAACTTCTATATCCAATCTAAGGCAATACCATAGATTTCATCATACACATAGAATGCAATACAGACAGGGAATAAAACATGTGCAATATTTTAAATGCAACGGTCAAGGGCACATAGCAAGGTTCTGTCCAAGAACTTCTATATCTAATCTAAGGCAAAACCCTAGATTTCATCAGACACAAAGAGGACAACACCGACAAGGAACATATCATGTGCATAAAAGAAAAGAAAATAATCATCCATCAAGAATGCACAAGAGACAACCCCACAATAGAAATGTTCAAGTTCACGAACAGGAGCAAAATAGGGATGTTGTTGAAAAACCCAAGCCCAAGTTCAGGAAAGTCTGGAGAAAGACAGAAGAAAGGAAATTATGTCTCCTTGGACTGAAGGAGGCTACTCTGCCATTGCTCTAAGCAACTCCAGGTGGCACATCCTCAGGAGGAGCAATATTAAAGTTTTATTTTAATGCTCCTATGTATTTGTCTAGGTATTTGAGGATGAAAGGTAAGCAGTCAGGTTAATGTTGTATAGTTGTTAAAGTGTGTTTTTCAATTTATATAGTGGTTTGTGGAAATGTCGTGAAGTGTGGTGTTTAATTTGAGAGTTGTCACCATTGGTAGTTTTGAGATATGTCACTGTTGTACTGTTGATGATTCTTAATACCACTATTCAAAATTACGAATCATAATAGTCCAGATAATTTTCTCAAAAAAAGAATGCTTGCCCTAGCTGTGTATTTGTGTTTCGAGCAACATGTATTTGTTTTTACTCTTTGATGTGAAGATTGCCAGATCTTTCATGACACCTTGGTGAATATATTTAATTCACAGATAGTTTTGTTTTAACTATTGATTTAATGCCAGTCCAAGAATAAGAAGCTTGAGGCTGAGTAAGGTGCACTACGGTTGGCCATAAAGTGTTTGAAAAAATGTCTTCTTTCGACATGCATAGTTGAAAGTAAGAGTTGGCAGCAAAATTGCAGTGCTGGAAAAAAATTGGTACAGATGTGAGTCACTTGTCAATTTTGTTGACAAAAGTGAAATCAACATGTTGAATGGGAAGATTGAAAAAAAAAAGTTTTTTAATGAGCAGCCAGATGATTTCTAGCCTGGTGATGAATAGTTGAGTTGCTTTCATAGTGGTTGTTTTGATCAAGTTAATGCTTTTCTTGATACATGATTTGGGCTTACTCCATTGAGTTTGATTTGAGCAAGTTATTCTTTGCCTTGGTGATTTATGTTGGTGGTCGTCTTGTTCAAATACCTTTGGAAGGAAAAGGATGTCTACTAATTTCCTTTTCATGTAGTGATTGGTTGAATGCTTCAAAGTTAATCTTGAGTTGAATGATGTTGGTTAAACCTTGTCTATAAGCATTGTTGCTAAAGCCCTAATTGGTTGAGAAAAGATGTTGGTTGTTCTGTGGTACAGTGTTTGGTACCTACACAGAGTTGAAAGTGGATTGAGGTAGCCTCGTTGGATTCTCACTGCAGAGAGAGACAAACAACTCGTCATTGGGTTCAAGCTTGTTGAGAATATATCCAAGATGCATGGTGAAGTTGTATCCAGATGTTGCCGGCATTGCAGAACAAAAAGTTGGCTATATAAGATTATTGTATGCCTTCACTAACAGTGGACAAGTTTGAGTTTGCAAAGCAACAGAGGGTAGTTGCACAAAATACAGTGGTTCAATCATGTTCTTACACATGTTATATTGGTGAAGTTGATGGTGATGGTGTCATTCATCGGTTATTGCTGCTATTCACATTGTTGATTTTATTGATGCCTATTATGCTTATCATGATGTTGTCAATCAGTGAAATGAAGTGGTCTTGGACTCAGGGGGAGCATTTGTGTACTTGTTTTTCTTCTTGTTCATGCTTGGAATATTTGCTAATTGTGATAATTTGTGTCTAATAATATTGTGCATAGACTCAGGGGGATTCTGCAGTAGCCCTTTGGTATTATTGTCAAAAGGGGGAGAAGATTTACAGGAAAATTGCACATGTGTTGCCAACAATTCCAAAGGGGGATATTGTTGAGCAAAGTGTAGCAAATAGTATTGTCATTGTTGTCAACACAGTCAGATAGATTTATTGATGCAATGGACAAGAGTTTATTGAACAACAAGGTGCAGCCAAAGTACAATGGATAGGAGTTCAGTGTTGAGCAAGGTGTTGCAGGAGGATTGTCATTGTTGTCAATACGATCAGTTAGATCTAATGATGCAATGGACAGGCAGTTTAGAAGTTACTCGGATGCGAGAGGATAAAGTTCAAAAGTTAGTCAGATCATGAGTCCTTAAATGATAGATGCATAGAAACAGAAAACATAATTCAGAATGAGAAGTCTTCAGAACCTGAGATGTCAAGAAGCGAAAAGGTTTTTTGTGAAAACCAAGGCAGTCAAAATAAAAAGTTTTATTTAAAACCATGGATAACAGATTTGAAATGGGTTTTTCTTAAAACCCAAGTTGGCTCTTCGTTTCGTTGAAAAAGATGCCCCGATGATAAAGATATTTAATTTTAAATATTTAGTTTAAATTTTAAAGGTTTTTTGTGAAAACCAAGGCAGTCAAAATAAAAAGTTTTATTTAAAACCATGGATAACAGATTTGAAATGGGTTTTTCTTAAAAACCCAAGTTGGCTCTTCGTTTCGTTGAAAAAGATGCCCCGGTGATGAAGATATTTAATTTTAAATATTTAGTTTAAATTTTATTTTATTTAAAATTTAAATTAAAATATTAAATTAAATTAAAAGGGCCGACATGTTACTATTTCGCGGCAATAAGCTACAGGAAAGTGACAAATGTGGAAGAAGTGTTTGAGGCAGAAAAAGTTAAATCTGGGCCGACGGATTTTAGGGTTTGGTAGCTGACAAATTCTAGGGTTTCTCAACCGACATTCTTTTAGGGTTTGTTCCTAAAAATTCTTCTATAAAAGCAAGGGTACTTCGAGTTTGAAAAGTGGGGTGTAAAGATAAAGTACAAATGCGAGCATAGTGTTTGTGAAAGTGAAGTTCGTGTTGAGCAGAGAGCAGAATGTGAAACGACACAGAGTGTGCGAAGCGTGTGCGCAGAGAAAGCAAAGTGTGCAGAGAAGCGCGAAGGGCAAAATTGATTGCAAAGTCTGGCTGTAGCAGTGCAGCAAACTATGTGAAGTGATTGTGCAAGAGAGAGCAGAGTGCACAAAGATTGCAAAGGTGATGTAGACCAGTTAGAGTCTTGCAATAACAAAGGTATATGTCAAACATTTTTTTATTCAATATTGAAGTCCAGTTGGTGCTGGCAAATTAAGGGGTTGGTGCCTCTTTCCAGTTGGTGCTGGTAAACAATTTGTCCAGTTGGTGTTGGCAAATTAAGGGGTTGGTGCCTCTTTCTAGTAGGTTCTGGTAAAATAGGAGTTGGTGCTCCATTCTGTTGAAGCATATAAAGTTAAGGGGTTGGTGCTCCTTCCAGTTGGTGTTGGTAAAGGATTATGTAAAGTTGTAGCTTTGCATTGACTGGATTTGGATGGTAGTCCAAGCGAGTCTTTTTGAGGAGTAGCCACATTGGTGAACCTCGTTAAAATGTTGTGTTATGTGTGATGCTTTATTGATGCATTTAGTATCTCATTTATCTGCTTTAAACTGTTGCTGGTTTTATAATCTAATTGTTTTAGAAGTTTTTAAAGAACACACTGATTCACCCCCCCTCTCAGTGTCATTGTGATTACAATAGAGAGCACGGGTTAAAAAAATGTCGCATTATCACGGGTCTTATGAGGAGAGAGAAGCAAAGTCAGAAAATGTAACGATTTAGCGATGTGTTCCAAAATCATGATCAAAATGGTCAACGGAGGCAGAGCAGCAAAATTGTCATGAAATCATGACATGTCGCGTTTTCACAACTTACGATGGCCATGGAGAAGAATGTTAAAAATTGTCGTGATTTCATGACATAATTGAGCAAATGGCAATGACTATGAATCTTCTCACGATTTCATGACAGAAAAATGAACAAGGGATAGAATGTAAAAGACGTCACGATATCGCGACATGTCGCGTTATCGCGGTCAAGTTAAAGAAAAAGCATAAGGCATGAAAGACGTCGTGATTTCATGAAATTTTTGAAGATGAGACCAATCAAGAGCAAGACATCGTGATTTTGCGACAGAAAGTGGCAACAGTAGAGAATGCAAAGAAACATCGTGATTTCGTGACATATTGTGGAGAAAAGCTAAATAGACAAGAAATGTCACGATTTCGCGACATGTCTTGTTTTCGCAATGTGAAATCTCAAAAAGAACAAAATGGTATGGAATGTCGTGATTTCGTGACATGTTCCATTTTCACTACCTGCAAGAGGGTGAAGGCCAAGGAAGAGAAAACTGTCACGATTTCGCAACATGGTGCAGTTTTGCAGGTGGATAGAAGGACACAAAAGTAAGAGAATTGTCGCGATTTCGTGACATGGTGACGTTTTCACGATTTGGAGGAGTGAATAAGGCAGATGAAAGAACATGTTGTGATTTCACTACATGTTGAGGAAAGAAGTCCCAACAAAGGAGAATATCACATTTTCGCGACGTATCAGGAAGATAAAGTCGAAGAGAGAAAGATGTAGCAAAATCATGACTTATCATGTTTTTGCGGTTTGAAACAGTGTAAGGACAATATGAGGAAAGAACATCATGATTTTGTGACAGGTCATAGTTTCACGATAATAAAGCAAGGAGCAGAATAGTACAGAACGTCACGATTTTGTGACGTGTCGCGTTTTTGGGACCTAAGGCGACAAAGGAGAACAAAGAGCCGAATACGTCATGATTTTGTGACATGGTTGGTTTTTGTGATCCAAAATAGCAAAAGCGTATAGAGAAAAAATATGTCATGATTTCGTAACATGTCACGTTTTCGCGACTTGTCACAATTTCATGCCAGAAAGTAGTTCAAACGGCCTAATGCAGTATTGCGATTTTCAATGATTAAAAGCACTCCAAAATTGAATGTTTTGCTGCTTTCCAATGCGTGTAAGGTAGAACAATGTGCTCAGGCCTGCAGCAAAACACCAGAATTGAAGACACCTCCATTATTCAAAGCTTCTATTCGTAATTTTCTAACAGTTCTAGCATGCTCCGAGGATGACCATTTAATGAATATGACTGGTTCCTTGTTTCAATTAATTTCTGGTTTCTCCGAGGTTGGTTTAAGGGAATCATTTCCTTATTGCTACTAAACATTTTGTAGATCTTGAGGAAGTCCATTTTATGTTTTAAATGCTACAAAGAGGCAAGACCTCTATAAATATCAATGTATATCTCAGAAAGAAAGATCGAGAGAGAGACTTTTACTGAAAATCTTTTGAAGTTCTTTGCATAAATGAAAGATATTTGGCCTCTGGTTTTGCAAGCAACGTTCTATGTATTTTTCCTTATGTCTTATGCATTCCTCATTTACGCTCGTATTCCTTATCTGCTGCTTCATTTGAATTATGCATCTGAGTTTAAACATTTCTAGTGAGGAAGTGAGTTCTGGAATGTGATTTTGGAGGTTATCTACACAAGGTTGTAAGTGAATTACATCGTTGTCTTTTGTTATATGTTGTTAGTGTGCTTAAAGTTATTTGCTGTTAATCTTTCTCGGTCTGACAAGTTTGGCCTGTGGCTACATTTCCCATCTCTTTATGTAATTTCTCATTTCTTTCTGCATATTTCCAATTCCTTTCCTACAACTTTAGTCTGAAATCAAGCTTAGGTTTAGTAAGGGAACCAACCCTCTCTAGAGATTGGTCTGGAAGACATTTCTTTCTCCCAACCTTTCAATGTTGGCCGGGTCTAAGGCGCATTTTGAATGAAATAAATCCTTTCCTGTGGCAGATTCGTGACCAACATGTTTTGGCATGCCTAGTGGGATAGACTATTTCTGTCTCCCAAAGATCCATAATCGGTGAGACTGATAGTTTTATTGTTTAACACCCAAAGGTATAGATATTTTGATGAACTGTCTTGACCTCATAGCAGAGATTTGTAAGTTCATCTGACGACTCTGCTAAGCTGAAGATCCAAATTTCTTAATTGTAGACACCTTTCTAAGATAAAAGAAGATACCCCAGAGGATTCAAGACCATTGCTATAATGGCGATGGTATGCTGTTCTATATGGGATGATCCTGGCCCTCTAGATCTTTGAATTTGGCATGAGATTCCTAAAAGTGCCCTGAAAGCCCTAACAAAATACAATGGCACCCAAGGAATGGCCCGAGAGTATATTGAAGATATTGCCACTTTGTCGACTCTACATGATATAGTTCACGAAGATGTTATGATCAAACTTCTGGTTCTATCTTTGCAAGGAAGGCATTGCAGTGGTACAGACTACTCAGGCCTAAAAGCATCAGCTCATGGGATGACTTAGCGGGAGCACTAATCAGAAGATTCAACGAGGATCCCTTTAACGGCTTTCAGGATCCCTTTCAACTTTTCATGTACATCACGAGAGCACCTCTAGAGAGCATCACAGACTTCAATGTCTAATTCAGAAGAAGTTGGAAGAGAATTCTAGAGATGATCCAACCAACACCCACCCAAGCCCACTTCTTCTATGTTTGAGCTTTTCATCTAGACATAAGCCTCCTCTTGTTGCAATCAGGCGAACGTAGATTCCCTCAGATCTTTGAGGAAGCATTACAAGTGGAGCACCTTTTGCTCCTATTAGGAAAATTACCGTGGGGAGAAACTCCATTACCTTATCCTCTGATAGTCACCACTCCTGTCTACCCTACATAGTATTCATCATGGCAGATCCCTTATACTGTGTAGAGACCTGAAATGTAGTTGTGTGGAACTCAAGGGGCAGATTTCATCCAAGGTCAACGATGGGCATATGCAAGCACTGTCCCAGTAGTAGATAATATGATTGCTTACAGTTTTCATCAGGACATGGATCAAAAAAAGATGTGCCAAGGAGAGGAACATATTCAACTTCTAGAACCTGAGCACAAAGAGGGCACAATCATGCATAGCATGCAAGTATTTAGCCATAACCCATTGAGCATGCCTCATCAAAAGGTTGAGCCTGAGGAGATCCTGGAAGTAGATTTCTCGTCAGAAAGGTTCTGTGATCTCACCAAGGTGTTGGAGGAACCCATTCTCAGCCCACAACCAGGGGACTCTTCAAGATGGTGGTATTGGCTTCAGCAATTACTATAATTGGTACCCACAGGTGCTCTTCATGTGGTAAATTTCTTTGCTACATTATTTTCAACTGTGTAGGTACTGGAATGTAGGATAACTTGCCCCTATTTGCAACATGGAGAACTTTGGGAGGTCATCCCAATTTAAAGGACCGACTCAAGTATGATCAGATCTGGTCGAGACAATACAGATTCATCGGATAACCCCCTGAGACTGGGTTTGTGGTGGCGACATGCCAATCATGTCACAAAATTTTGTACATAGAAAAAAAAAAGAAAAAAAAGAGAAAAAATAGAAAAAGAAAAAAAGATTTGTTGAATTTCCTCTATCAACTTCAGCTCTTTTTGCATGTAAGCCCACAGGTACGTTTATTTCTTTCTTTTTTCTCTCTTACTTCCCAAAAAATAGTGGCTTTTGTCAATTTCTTCCTTCCCCTCCCTTCTTTTCATTCCCTTCTTCACTCATTTCTTCTTCTGTCATCTGCAATTAAGCCACTACTATTGTTTCTACTCCCCTCTCTGATATTCCCATTTATTTATTTCCCTTTTCTTCTAATCCTTGTTTTCTTTTCAGCATTTATTCGTAGTTCATACCCCATTTTCACCATCTCATTTACCTTCATTTCATTATCCATTTTTGTTTCATTACTACATTCAGTAACACAGTAGCTCCTCTTCAGTTGCTGTATTTACTGCTTCACTCCTTCCATTCCCACCATTTTATCATTTACTATTTCCATTCCATAGTTTTCATTTTGTTCATTTCTATTTTACAAACCCCGATGCTTTCATAACTGTCATGGAGTTTCTTTTACAACACCTGGTGAGCTAAGCCAAATACAAATTTATTGAAGTTTTCAATAAGTCAGCAAGAGTTGTTGCAGCAGTCTACAGAGATGTTTCCCATCAGTCAATACTTACTTTTCTACTTCTCATATTTCTTGACACTATTGCCCAATGGATTCAGGCCAAGGATTCGTGCATACATCAGAACTGTATACCCCACGAGCCGCCAAGAATGTTGGCAATTTTGCCACATTATTTTGATTTGTGATTATTCATGCATAAACTATTAAATTTCTCATTCCTCTGTGTTTCTCTGCGAGTTTTGGTGCCAAAATAGCTAAGTCCAAAGACTATCATGATATCGCGACCAAAAATAGCATGGAGAGCACGGGTTAAAAAAATGTCGCGTTATCACGGGTCTTGTGAGGAGAGAGAAGCAAAGTCAGAAAATGTAACGATTTAGCGATGTGTTCTAAAATCATGATCAAAATGGTCAACGGAGGCAGAGCAGCAAAATTGTCACAAAATCATGACATGTCGCGTTTTCACGACTTACAATGGCCATGGAGCAGAATGTTAAAAATTGTCATGATTTCATGACATAATTGAGCAAAGGGCAATGACTATGAATCTTGTCGCGATTTCATGACAAAAAAATGAACAAGGGCCAGAATGTAAAAGATGTCGCGATATCGCGACATGTCGCGATATCGCGACATGTCGCGTTATCGCGGTCAAGTTGAAGAAAAAGCATAAGGCATGAAAGACGTCGCAATTTCATGACATTTTTGAAGATGAGACCAAGCAAGAGCAAGACATCGTGATTTTGTGACAGAAAGTGGCAACAGTAGAGAACGCAAAGAAACATCGTGATTTCGTGACATATTGTGGAGAAAAGCTAAATAGACAAGAAACGTCGCGATTTTGCGACATGTCTTGTTTTTGCAATGTGAAAGCTCAAAAAGAACAAAATGGTACGGAACGTCATGATTTCATGACATGTTCCATTTTCACTACCTGCAAGAGGGTGAAGGCCAAGGAAGAGAAAAATGTCACGATTTCGCGACATGGTGCAGTTTCACAGGTGGACAGAAGGACACAAAAGTAAGAGAATTTTTGTGATTTCGTGACATGGTGACGTTTTCACGATTTGGAGGAGTGAAGAAGGCAGATGAAAGAACATGTTGTGATTTCACTACATGTTGAGGAAAGAAGTCCCAACAAAGGAGAATGTCACATTTTCGCGACGTATCAGGAAGATAAAGCCGAAGAGAGAAAGATGTAGCAAAATCGTGACTTGTCGCATTTTTGCGGTTTGAAACAGTGTAAGGACAATATGAGGAAAGAACATCATGATTTTGTGACAGGTCATAGTTTCACGATAATAAAGCAAGGAAGGAGCAGAATAGTACAGAACGTCACGATTTCGTGACGTGTTGCGTTTTCGTGACCTAAGGTGACAAAGGAGAACAAAGAGCCGAATACGTCATGATTTTGTGACATGGTTGGTTTTTGTGATCCAAAATAGCAAAAGCGTATAGAGAAAAAATATGTCGTGATTTCGTGACATGTCGCGTTTTCGCGACTTGTCACAATTTCATGCCAGAAAGTAGTTCAAACGGCCTAATGCAGTATTGCGATTTTCGATGATTAAAAGCACTCCAAAATTGAATGTTTTGCTGCTTTCCAATGCGTGTAAGGTAGAACAATGTGCTCAGGCCTGTAGCAAAACACTAGATTTGAAGACACCTCCATTATTCAAAGCTTTTGTTTGTAATTTTCTAATAGTTCTAGCATGCTCCAAGGATGACCATTTAATGAAGATGACTGGTTCCTTGTTTCATTTAATTTTTGGTTTCTCCGAGGTTGGTTTAAGGGAATCATTTCCTTATTGCTGCTGCACATTTTGTAGATCTTGAATAAGTCCATTTTATGTTTAAAATGGTACAAAGAGGCAAGACCTCTATAAATATCAATGTATATCTCAGAAAGAAAGATAAAGAGAGAGACTTTTGTTGAAAAGCTTTTGAAGTTCTTTGCATGAATGAAAGATATTTGGCCTCTAGTTTTGCAAGCAACATTCTGTGTATTTTTCCTTCTGTATTATGCATTCCTCATTTACGCTCGTATTCCTTATCTGCTACTTCATTTGAATTATGCATTTGAGTTTAAACATTTCTAGTGAGGAAGTGAGTTCTGGAATGTGATTTTGGAGGTTATCTACACAAGGTTGTAAGTGAATTACATCATTGTATTTTGTTATATGCTATTAGTGTGCTTAAAGTTATCTGCTATTAATATTTCTTGATTTGACAAGTTTGGCCTGTGGCTACATTTCCCATCTCTTTCTGTAATTTCTCATTTATTTTTGCATATTTCCAATTCCTTTCCTGCAACTTTAGTCTGAAATCAAGCTTAGGTTTAGTAATGGAACCAAACCTCTCTGGATATTGGTCTGGAAGACATTTCTTTCTCTCAACCTTTCAATGTTGGCTAGGTCTAGGGTGCATTTTGTATGAAATCCTTTCCTGTGGCTGATTCGTGACCAACAGGAGATTAAAGTTAAATAATAAAGCTTTGGTTGGAAATCTTTACTGGAGGTGGATTTCCCAACCAAATTATTTATTGAGTAGAGTTTTAAATAGTAAATATTTGGGATAGGTAAACCCAAAGAAATGGGATGTTTTTCTTTGGATGGTAATGGGTCCTTAGTGTGGCAGGATTTAAAGTTAGGATATTAGGTAGTGAAAGATGGATTATTTTAGAAAGTGGGGAGAGGGGAGAAGGCATGATTTTGGATAGATTAATGGGATCAATACCCATATATCATTATTTAATTTCCATAACTACAACCAATAAAAGCAACCATGGAAAATAGGGGTTGGGTCGAAATTGAAAGTTATTTCAACACTAGTTGAAGAACACACGCTTATACTGAGAGGGGGGTAAACAATATAAGATGAAATTTTACTTTTCTTTCTTAAATAATATTATGCAATATAATCAATGGTAATATCAACAACAATAATCAAAGCAATGCATAAGTCATCACACACAATAGAGATACCAATTTAACATGGTTCACCCAATGTGGTCTACTCCACAGAGAAAATCTTTCCACTAAATTTTCTCAAAAAATATCTTGGGAATCACTTCCTTATTACAATTTTTATGGACCTATGTCCAAAGGAGACACCAATCCCCTAATGATCTAATTTGTGGATCTCTATCCATAGGAGAAATCTTTCCTCTCTTCTATGGTTTATGGAACTTGACCCAGGAGAAATATTTCTCCTCAACTGGTTTGTGGATCTCTCTCCATAGAAGAACTTTATCTTACCAAATGCTTCATGGATCACACTCCACATGAAAACCCTTTACCCTTGCTCTGGTTTGTGGATCTCTATCCATAGGAGAACTCTTTCTCCTTTGCTGTAGTTGATGATCTTCTAGAATACTATTGTCCCCACTACACTAGCTTATGGATCTCTCTTCACAAAATACCTTTGTCCTCACTTAGGAGACCTCTATCCTCACTACCCTAGCTAATAGATCTCTATGCACTAGATACTATTGTCCTCTACTCTATAACATCCAAATATTACTCTCAAATATATCTCAAATCTACACCAAGCACTATCCTATGTCTAGTACAAATATGCTCTAACTCTGTCTCAGGTCTAGCACAAATCTGATCTCAAATATACACAAAAATTTGTCCTTAAATCTATCGTAAAGCCTTAACATAAAGCTTGATCTAATAATAAATCAACTCTTCTCAGATTTGCCCCATGCCTTAACACAAAGCTTTAATAAATATCTCAATTAACTCTGCTCAAATCTGCCCCAAGACTTAACACAAAGATTGAAAAAATCTCTCTATCAACTCTGCTTAGATATTCCCCAAGGCTTAATATAAAGCTTGAACAAATTATTCAATCAACTCTACTTTCAATGTTGTCTTAAGTCTTCACCAAGACTTACCTCAAATTTACCTACAAATATTCACCAAGACTTACCTCAAATCTGCCTACAAGGCCTCACCGCTACAAGTCCTCTCAATAACTTGCTCAATTTGATCTTAAGTCTTCACAAGACTTACCTCAAATCTACCTATAAGCTTTTAAAAAAGCTTTCGCAAACTTATCCTTAAGCTTTCACAAAATCTTACTCAAATATTCTCAAACATATGCTCAATATAGCTCACAATATATGCTCAATCAAACTCAAATCTTGCACACAATGCTATCAATTATTTTGTCTAATATTCAAAGTAATTCCTTTAACTTGAAGAAGTTTAGACATATTCTATTCAGAATTCGTTAAAGCTCTGGAACATATAGAGGATGATGTATTCTATCAAAGGCTCAATATTTTCTACTCAATTATTATGTTTGTTGCTTTCACAAATCTGATTTCTAATGTTTGCACATTCACTTTCAATATCACTCAAAACCAATGCTCAAGAATTTCACTCAATCATTCAACCAATGAAACACAACTTGCTCATAAACCCTAGCCAAGTGTTTCACACTACTTCCAAAAATACACAATATGGGTCTCAAACCCTAACTCCAATAATATTCAATATCTATCTCAAATGTTCTCTAAACATTCACCAATCATGCATATAAAAACTCACTCAAACATTTCCAACAATGCTTATCAAAGAACCCTTTTTACTCCACCTTTGCATTTCGTAACATTCAATTCAACCACACTCTAATCAAAGGATTATGTACCCATACATTTTTTTTTTATGAAGATATATCTTCAAAAGCCTATTCCACTCACAATAACTTTTGCCACTATAAATATTAGCACAAAACTTATTTATGAGTTAGCAAACATTGAATATGTATCCCTAATTAATTCCAAATCACTCTCTTGGTTTCTCAAAGTATTGTATCAATTCCAATAATCAAACCCTTCAAAATATTTTAGCAAAACATACACACCTTCAAAATTCCTCATACACCTTTTAACTCCCTCTTAAAACACTCAAAACATAATTAGTAAAGACTTCAATAATTCACTCTAACTTCCTTCAAAAATTTAATGCATAGAATAATCAAAATTATTTCCTTATATCTCCATACTTATCAAAAATACATTTTTCAAAATAATTATAACCACCATTCAGAAATATTCCAATGCACCTTTTAAATCATTCAACACACTCAACTATGGTAAAAATAAAATTTATTTTAACCACCTTATATCTCCACAAAGTGCATACCATACGACTTAGACCAAGGTGTAATTTTTAAAATCAAATAAAAAATTTAAATACCTTTTGCATGTGCTGCCTTGGTGGGATTCGATCCCCTACCACGTTGTCACAAATACCTTATCCGTAGCCTAATCACCGTGTGAGCTAGGTGCTCACTTGAGACACTAAAGTACCTCGTGCACTTTGTTCTTCCCGCTTGGCACCAAAAAAATAAATAAAAAATCTTTCTCTCCTATGCTGCCATCGAGAATCAAACGTGAGACCTCTATTCACCCAATGATTTACGCTGGTAAGGCTTTCCACTAGCCCAACCACATGGTTGGTGATAAGGGCTTGAGCCCTTGTCATTTTATCCTTCCGCGATTTCTACCACTTTTAAAAATTAAAAGTCTTCTGTCCTCTTGCGCTCACGAATTCACATCAACCACTTATCAATACATGCACATGCAATATTTCGGAGACTTGAATTAATGCCACAAACCTTATGGTATAAATACCATACACCTCTTTGCTCGAATGTCGGTGGGGGAAAATAACTTTAATGTTTTTGCACCCAACCCTAACTTAGGGTTTTAATTAATTTATTTTGTAAATTAATTTATAATATAAATATTATAAATAATTAAAAAAAAAAACCTTAAGCATTATTTTTAACACTTAATATTATAATAATGAATATTATTATATTGTTTCCTTTGGGCCTAGGTATTTTTTATTTTTAACCTTAGGCCTTATCTTAACCACCTTTAATAAATATTATAATATTATTTCCTTTGGGCCTAGGTATCTCCTTTCTTCAAGGTATTTAGCCAACCTTTTGATCAATCATGTGAAGTTTTAAACCAAATCTCTTGGGCTTAAAATATAAATATTTTAACCCTCCTTTTTTCAAATCCTTGCATTGACTTTTGACATCACTAACACTAATTCTTGACATCAATGACAACACAACTACTCAAAATTTCCAACACTAGTCAACTAGGGGATTATAAGTTTAAACATTTTAAGAAGTTGGATGAGTGGCCATTTTAATCCCTCTAGAATTGACACCCATCATGACTAAAATATTTGTATAAATAATTCTCACAGGTAGATATGAGGAGGATGAATTAGCTTGGGTCCATGGGAGCTTTGGTGTCTAGACAATGAAGGATGGATATGATAAGATCCTTCTAGAGCATCCTTATGATGCATATTAGGTTAAGGATTGGAGAAATATTTAGTAGTCCAAGGGTTGACCAAAAATAAAACTTTTTTGCCTGGAAGTTCATGCATAATGAAATGATTAATTTTTATAATCTCAGACATATGGGAATCATTGGTCCATATCAATGTGTTTTATGCTACAAAAGTGAGGAAACATCTGACCACTTGATGTTTAAGTGTCCATTCACACACCAAATATGGGAGAGATGATTTTTATCTTATAAAATTCGTGTTAATGGTGATTTGGACAAGAATAATATTTGGGAAATATGGAAGAGGGGTATATTTAAATCTAAAGCTCTTTGTATCGATTGGGATCTTAGATTAAAATTCATTTGGTAGCAAGTATGGTTGGAGAGAAATGGTAGAATTTTTAGAGAAACCTTTTCATTTTTAGATGGAGTTTGGCAGGTCATTTGGATCAAAGTCATAAAAACTATGGTAGTGCATGCTAAAGAGGGGACTCATGCTATTATAGGGGCAATCGAGAAGGAGGATGATGTACAAGAGGAACATGATAGAGCTAGTTGGAAACCACCCCCAAAAGGTTAGATTAAAATTAATAATGATGGAGCTGCAAAAGGTAATCTAGATAGAGCTAGAATTGGAGTGGTTTGCAGGAATCATGTTGGGACATTTCTCTAGTTGTAATTGCAAGTCCTGGATAAGGTCAAGAACAATGAATAGAAAGCCTTAGGTATCATATTTGCTTCTATTTGGGTAGTAAAATAGGGTTACAAGAGGATAAACCTAGAATCAAATTCTCAAATAATTGTAGGAGATTTGGCTTGCATGAGGAAATTTTCTTTAAAGACATGGAGGTTGAGGATTCTTGTCACTCAAATTAAGGAATTACAAAGGGAATTAGATGATGCGATTCTAGTTTATATGAGTAGATATCTAAATAAAGTGGCAGATTTCCTAGTTAAGATGGATACTAATAAGGAGGTAGGGATTCAGTGTTATAGTAACACAAATATTGAGGATGAGATGATTAGGCTAGTTGGTGAGAAAATCTAGTGTTTAGCTAATTTTGACAACCATTGTAGAAATATGATTTAGAAGATTTGGTTACAATGTAGATCTTCTTTTAAAGTTGTAAATAGGTGAAAATCCATCATAGATATATGGTTTAGGATATTTGGCTTCAATCCAAATCTTCTTTTGCTATTGTAAACATGTGTTCTCTTTAGCTAAGGTTGGGAGAAGTCTCATCCCAATTTGTAAATGATATTTGTTTTGATATATGTTTTTCAAATTATTTTTCAAAAAAAAAATATAGTACTTTCTTATTTTCTTCTTTAATATTTCTTCTAAAATAAACTTCCACCAAAAAATGCAAAGGTTAATAATTTGTACCTTTTTTAATCATAAATTCACCAACTCAACATGTGATTCCTCCCTTTTCCAATGGAGTTTACTCTAATACATGTTTCTTTCTTTTTATAATTGATATTTCACTTTTCTTCTATTCACTTTATTTGTTGGTCTGCACTATCCTCTTTTTGCAATATACATTGTGATTTTAGTCTTGCTTGTTTATACTTGCTTCCTCTAGTTTGCTCTTATATGCTCTTTTTAGTACATTTTTTGTCTCCCCTTAGCTAATTCATGCATTCACTCAAGGATTCTTCCCTACAACTTCCTTTGGATGGCTTTGGAAAAAATAACTTAGACTTTTATTTCTTGAGCTTGTAGTCTTAGGTGCCTAAACTTAGACTCCTACACTTGGATGCTTGCACTTGAGTGCTTACACTCAAACCTTACAAAGTTATCTCTCTCAGCTCTTTACTTCAACAACTCCTCAATATCTCCTTTCTAGATACTTTGCTATGATGCCTTCTCAATGTATTATCTCTCCATAATAATGGATTTGTATAATAGTGGCTCTGATACCATTGTTAGCAATTCAACCCTATTCTCATAGGATCTAACAATATAAAATTCACACAATTACATACATTCAATAACAAACTTACTAAATAATATTATTGATGAATATATCGACTCAAACAATGCAAATACAATGTATTGCAAGGCTTGTTCTCACACACCTCCATTACAATGCTTTATCTTCAATATATACAACTTGGATAAGAGACTCTTTACATTCACAAAACTCTTAACCTTTCTACTATCACCAACTCTTCATTTTCTCAAACTTGAGACTGATATAACTCTTCATGTTTCTCATTGGAGAAATATATTTTAATGACTCCTAATAATGAAAAACCTATAATTATTACATTGACTCAAAGATAAACATTTACATGACTTTTTTCACACCACATATTTACAAACTAGTTACAAACTATAGGTTAAAATATTTACAAACTATTTACAAGGTACTTGCAATATTCTTGGAAGGTACCAAATAATATAATAATTCTAATATTACTTATGAAATAAGTTTGGGATTCACTTAATACATTGTTTAGTTCACAAGCATCAAGTGCAAAGATAGTACTTAAGTAGAAATATTTTGGATTGAAGATGATGGAAGGTGATGATATCATCCAATACATAACTAAGTTTTGCTCTTTGATGAATCAACTAGCTAATCTTAATGCCAAGGTAGAAAGTGAATGTGCAAAAGATATTTTTTTAATAGTGTACCTTCTAGTTATGTTAATATTGTGTTTACATGGAATAAACCTAATACCACTTTGAAATATATAATTTCATCTTTGTTTGAAAAGTAAATCAAGTTAAGAAAAAATGACTCGATTAATAAAAAAAAGGTATTTTTATATAGAATAAGAAATAGGATTATTCATCCAAGGACCAATTCTGTGCTTTTATTATAAACAACAAGGTCATACAGTGATGAACTACATCCAACAAGTTAAGAACCTGATAGATGGAAAGTTGAAAACAAGGAAATGGTTGCTAATGAAAACAATGATGAAAAATATGGTCTTACAACACATGATAAAGACCCTCTCCATGAAGAAAATGAGGAGGAATATAATTATTTAATTTATTTCATATTTATCCTTATGAATAGATGTGTATGTCCCTATTCATAAGCAAATATTTAGTGTGGTTATAATTTTGTACATCATAACTAGCTATCTCTATCATGTTGTGTTTTATCCTTTGGCACATTCCTAATTTATCAAACAATATCTTTTAAATTACTAACTACTAAGTTTTTTCGAAACATTTACTTTATTTGTGCTTGCTTTAACTAAAGTGTATTAATCCCCCACATAAAGATTTACATATTTGTACCAATTGCAATGCATTACCCTCATTAAATTCTTGTACTAAGCACATACCTACTTGGATCAATTTGAAGTGTGTCATCCTTTGAGAGTTCATTTGCTTCCCTATTTGGTTCTCTATAAATATGTCAAAACATAAAAGCTTCACTTCGATCCACAACTTCTTTTATTTGAGAGAAGGGTTGTAGAAACTTGTTTTACATCTTAAAAACACCAAACATCGATTTTATTTCATTTTTTGGTACTATTAAGAAAGGAGGGTTTTGAAAGGGCCCCTAAAACCTTTTACACCAAGAAACTAAACCAAACACAAGAAACAATATAGACATTACAGACTAAGAAGTCACAAAGCACAATTTCACAAAAATAATCTAGACCGATATGCACCAACCATCCATTTTATTAACACCTACGAGTCTTCATAAATTTGAAATTTTTGTATTCCTTTTGATTCTACAAACTAAACCAATAATTTAAGGGTTATAATTTTAGCATAATTATTAGAACCTTCTCCCAATATAGCCTTGAATTTAAAATAATGAGAGTCATAAATATATAGTAATCCTCCTACTACACAAACTTGAGGAACCCCTTGTCTAGCCCCATCAAAAAAATCTTAGGCCCTTTATTTATCAATTTTTGGAGGGATGATTTATCTGTTTACCTTTGTTGTTGCTAATATGAAACAATGATTTCAATGTAACATGAAAGTAAAGATCACAAAACATTTATAACAATAGTATCAAGCTACTTGTAAGAAATATTTAAACTCAGGAACTTTCATTCCAAAAGCTAACTTCAAAAAGCATGTAAAGTTAGCAGATGATATTTTACACATTGACATGTTTGTGATTATCCAGACCTTCATGAGCATTTGCTATAACCATTTTTATTAGAACTTATTGGTTTAGATATTCCAAAAGAGTTGAAAAAATTAGCGGTTGAGTTTTTTTGCTAGATTAGACATGGTAAATAGATTCTTACCTTAAGAATGTTTTAATAAATTGAGAATATGAATTTAAAAAGGCTCAAGGTACATATGTTTGAACTACTAAGTTTGGTAAAAAACTATCTGCATATTTTTTTGCTTCTGTGTATAATAATGAAAAGCTCATTTACTTTTATTTCACCAGGAAAGTATAGTTATAAAATATCTACTCAACAAATGGTTGTGGGGTTACAACAAGGTGAGATATTTTCGTCGGTGGACATACAATATTAATGTTTTTAAGTGGGCATACAATATTAATGTTTGTAATGTCGTTTGATGATAAGAGTATCTCCAAACAAGAAAGGGGGAGTGATGAGAATCATTGAATGAAATTTTGATACAAATAAAAAGAAATGATGAAGATTTGATATTAATGTGATAGAGTGAACCTTGTAAGTGGTAATCTACTCTATTACACCTAGAAGTTGCAATGACTAGTTATCCATGCAGTTCAGTAGGATGAGAAGGTTACCATAAGGACACTTCTAGTTTATGTGAATGTGAATAGTACAGGTATGCATGTAATAGCAAGTTGAAGCATGGAATAACAAGTTAAAGAGTTGACGAGCCTATGGGCAAGAGCAAGATTACAAGTGTAAGCTACAAAGAAGGTTTTTTGAAACATTAAGCATTAAGGAGAGAATGAAGGAATTAATGCTTAATGTAACAATTGAAAACAAATTCTATAGTGCTCATAATTTTTGTAGCATTTAATAATTTACATTTGGTTATTCCTATCATAGATTGGCTACAATGGGTCAAGGATATATTACCATTAGTCTTTTGCATGGCAATCCAATACGCATGTTGAGCACAATGTGAAGCATTATAATTCATATATATTGGTGTATTCCTCAACAATTATCAATCTAATCTTGCTTGGGTGGATTATCCATAGTTGTATAAAATAGTGAGAATTGTTTGTTCAATGGTGCAACAACATCATGATAGAATGTACAGTTGAATTATACTATGTGGAGTGTGACGTCGATAAAGTTTATATGAGGTTTATGAATAAAAATATTTTACAACAAAAAAAATATGTGTTTTGTAGTAGTAGTTTGAGCAATATGTGTCTTTGGATTTTTATTTTGTGTTTTACATTTTGTATTATTGTACACAGGATTTTCCTTTCTCTTCAAATCCAACAATTGGTATCAGAGCCAAGTTCGATATCAGAACCAGTGAGCCAAAAATATTTGGAGGAAGCTCGCTAAAGAGCTATGGTTTTTTGGGATAATCATCAACATCCAATGACATACCTAGAAGATAGAGGAGGACAAGGAATATGTGCATAAAAGAGGAGGAGTTTATTATTTTTTTACCCTAGTGGAGATCTAGTTTTTGTATTCTTTAAAAAAAACAAAAATATTAGAATATTACAATGAAAGTGTGGTAGGAAGTTCGAGCGATAGTTTACAAAGAGGTTTCAATGGAGGAAAAACTATAAAATGTTATGGAGCCACCTCATGGATTTAGGAATCCTTCCAGAGAAGTGATTATTGGATGCACTTAGGCTAGACAACTCAAAAATTCCATAGACGACCTATGAAAAAGGCCTTATCAAATATAAGTTCTCCATATGGTCATTGATTGACTAGATATCAATAACAAAAAGATCCAACTCAGAGAAATTATGCACTTTGATGTTTGAATGCATTAAAGAAATAAGAAATTCCAATGTAGCATAGAAATACCCAAGAGGAGAAAGGTAAATTAGGGTTTGTTTTTATATGGCCAAAGAGATATAAGGAATGTCTTCTAATTTTTTGAAGTTTTATAAGTTTTATAATTTTAATTTTTTAATTTTATGATGCAGGAACATCCAGATGGCAAGAGCCAACTAAAAAGAAATAGTCAATTTTTTTTTGGAGGATCGGATAAAGATAAGCATGCAAAAGTTGAATTTTTAGAAAAATATGTGTTTTTTAAAAAAATTGGAAACTTTATTCAAATATAAAAGCTTAATGTATAGCTCGAAAAAGGATGGATAAGAATGCTTAGTTGTCATTGACAGTTTAACTAGCATGCATAGCTAGGAAGTCATTATGTTTATGCTTATAAATAAGAAGTTGATGTAGATAATGAGAGGTGAGCAGGGGGCTCCAAAGAGATTAGCACTTTGTGTAGTACTTGCAGAAGGTTTGTAAAATCTTAGAGGAAAGAAATTGGCACTCTGTATAGTGATTGTAGGAGATTTTTTTATGTAAAACCTTAGAGAAAGAGATTGGTACTTTGTGTAGTGTTTGCATAAGGTTTATAAAATGTTAGAGATGGAAGAAATTGGCTCTATATGTAGTGTTTGCAGGAGGTTTGAGATGTAAAACATCGAAAGGAGATTGGTACTCTGAGGAGTGCTTGAAGATGTGTGGTGCTCTATGGAGAGCAATTATGTAATGTTTGATGTAGTTGTTGAAATATAAAAAAAAATAATATTTATGTTTTTTGTGTTTCATGGGTTATGTGCTATGTAATTACCCTTGTAGTTCATCTATTTGCAGAAAAAAAGTGGGTTCTCTACTATTGTTTTCTTGTGTGGTGGCATGAATTTGTTTAACCAACTAGGATAGGTTGTTGTTTAATTGACCCCCTCTCCACCATTGCATCATTTTGGTATCAAAAACAAAATATTGTTGGAGACGTGTCAAAGGAGAGATGTTGAGTGCGTTATATGTGAGGAAATTTGATTGTTAGAGGAAGGTCAAGATAATATAGTAAAGTTGACTTTGTATAGGTAACCAATATAGAGTGGTCGTATCTTGGAAAAATACTTCATGATCTAGAGCTCATGAAATTTTTTTTTTACCTAGTGAGTATGATGCAGGAACATCCAGCTGGAAAGAGCCAACTAAAAAGAAATAGTTAAAGTTCTTTTTTTGGATGACCAGATAAAAATAAGCATGGAAAATTTGGATTTTTAAAAAATATGTTTTTTAAAAAAATTGGAAACTTTATGCAAAGAGAAAATCTTAATGCATAGCTCAAAAAATATGGATAAGAATGCTTAGTTGTCATTGATAGTTTAACTAGCATGCATAGCTAGGAAGTCATTGCTTTTTATGCTTATAAATAAGAAGCTGATGTAGAGCGTGAGAGGTGAGTAGGGGGTTCCAAAGAGATTGGTACTTTGTGTAGTGCTTGCAGAAGGCTTGTAAAACCTTAGAAGAAATAAATTGGCACTCTGTGTAGTGCTTGTAAAAGGTTTTTTTATATAAAATCTTAGAGAAAGAGATTGGCACTTTGTGTAGTACTTGTAGAAGGTTTGTAAAACCTTAGAGATGGAAGAAATTGGCACTATGTGTAGTGCTTGCAGGAGGTTTGATATGTAAAAACTTGAAAGGAGACTGGTAATCTAAGGAGTGCTTGCAGATGTATGGTGCTCTATGGAGAGAAATTATGTAATATTTGATGTAGTTAAAAAATAATAAAAACAATATTTTATGTTTTATTTTGTGTTTCATGGGTTATGTGCTATGTAATTACCCTTGCATTTCATCTATTTGTAGCTTAAAGTGGGTTCTATGTTACTTTTTTCTTTTGCAGTGGCCTAAATATGTTTGAGCAGCTAGGAGAGGTTGTTTAGTTGACCTCCTCTCCACCATTGCATCATTTTAGTATCAAATACAAAATATCATTGGAGACGTGTCAAAGGAGAGATGTTGAGTGCATTATATGTAAGGAAATTTGATTTTTAGAGGAAGGCCAAGACAAGACAATGAAGTTGACCTTGTGTAGGCAGCCAAGCTAGAGTGATTGTAGCTTGGAAAAACACTTCATGAGCTGGAGCTCATGAAATATTTTTGTTACCCAATGAGTATGATGCAGGAGCATCCAGTTGGCAAGAGCCAACTAAAAAAATAGTTGAAGTTTTTTTTTGAGGACTGGATAAAGATAAGTATGCAAAAACTAAATTTTTAGAAAAGAATGTGTTTTTGAAAAAAAACTGGAAACTTTATTCAAATAGAAAAGCTTAATGCATACCTAGAAAAAATATGGATAAGAATTCTTAGTTGTTATTGACAGTTTAACTAGCATGCATATCGAGGAAGTGATTGCTTTTTATGCTTATAAATAGGAAGCTGATGTAGAGTGTGAGAGGTGAGCAATGGGTTCCAAAGATATTGGTACTTTATGTAGTACTTTTATAAGGTTTGTAAAACCTTAGAGGAATGAAATTGATACTCTGTGTAGTGCTCGCAGAAGGTTATTTTTATGTAAAGCATTAGAGAATGAGATTGGCACTTTGTATAGTACTTGTAGAAGGTTTGTAATACCTTAGAGATGGAAGAAATTGGCACTATATGTAGTGCTTTTAGGAGGTTTGAGATGTAAAACTTCAAAAGGAGACTGGTACTCTGATGAGTATTTGTAGATGTATGGTGCTCTATGGAGAGCAATTATGTAAAGTTTGATGTAGTTATTGACATTTAATAAAAACACCATTTTATGTTTTTTTGTGTTTCATGGGTTATGTGCTATGTAATTGCCCTTGTAGTTCATCTATTTGCAGATTAAAGTGAGTTCTCTATTACTATTTTCTTGTGCAGTGGTATGACTATGTTTGAGTAGCTAGGAGATGTTGTTTAATTGACCCCCTCTCTATCGCTACATCATTTTGGTATGAGAGATAAAATATCATTAGAGACGTATCAAATGAGATATGTTGAGTGCATTATATGTGAGGATGTTTGATTGCTAGAGGAAGGCCAAGATAAGACAGTGAATTTTACCTTGTGTAGGCAACCAAGCTAGAGTGGTCATAGCTTGGAAAAATACTACATGACTTGGAGCTCATGAAATAATTTTGTTACCCAATGAGTATGATGTAGGAACATCCATTTGGGAAGAGCCAACTAAAAGAAATAGTCTAATTTTTTTTGGAGTACCGGATAAAGATAAGCATGCAAAAATTGGATTTTTACAAAAAAAATGTGTTTTTGACAAAAACTGAAAACTTTATGCAAAGAGAAAAGCTTAATGCATAGCTGGAAAAAGTATGGATAAGAATGCTTAGTTATCATTGATAATTTAACTAGCATGCATAGCTAGGAAGTCATTGCTTTTTATGCTTATAAATAAGAAGTTGATGTAGAGTGTGAGAGGTGAGCAGGGGGCTTCAAAGAGATTGGAACTTTGTGTAGTACTTGTAGAAGGTTTGTAAAACCTTAGAGAAAATAAATTAGCACTCATTGTAGTGCTTGGATGAGGTTTTTTTATGTAAAATCTTAGAGAAAGATATTGGTACTTTGTGTAGTGCTTTTAGAAGATTTGTAAAACCTTAGAGATGAAAAAAAATTGTTACTATGTGTAGTGCTTGTAGGAGGTTTGAGATGTAAAACCTCGAAAGGAGATTGGTACTCTAAAGAGTGCTTGTAAATGTGTGGTGATATATGGAGAGCAATTATGTAATGCTTGATGTAGTTGTTGAAATATAATTAAAATAATATTTTATGTTTTTTTGTGTTTCATGGGTTATGTGCTATGCAATTGCCCTTGCAATTCATCTATTTGCATATTAAAGTGTGTTCTCTACTACTATTTTCCTGTGTGGTGGCATGAAGATGTTTGAGAAGCTAGGAGAGGTTGTTGTTTAATTGTCACCCTCTTTGTCACCGCATTAGTTTGATAAGATATAAGGTTAAAAAAATATATAAGGAGAAAAGTTTTGTTAATTTTTTTTAGAGGAAAAAGAAAAAGAGAGAAAAACAATTAAGTCTTTTGAAAATTTTTTGGGAGAAAAATTAAGAAAAAATAAAGTGGGTAGAAAGGAAAAAAATAACAAAAATAAAGAAACAAAGTATTTTAAAACATTTTCTCAAGAGGCAAATGAAGATGAAAAATTTGTTTCAAACAAATTGATGAAAGATCTACTACCCATTCTTGAAGAAGTCAAAAAGGAAGAATTTTTGTTACTCCAACAATGCATACAAGAAGTTCTTAATGATGCTAATGAATGCCATGAAAAATTTGTCACTATACCTATCTACTTGTTGAAAATAATATACAAGGGAATAATTACTCTCAATGTTTCCAAAATCAAAACACATGGAAACAATCCTTTGAAGAAAGATGCCTTTTGTGACACAAATGATTTGAAGCCCATGATGATAGATGAATATTGTGATACTAATGATCTTTGTGATCAGGGAAAATATGCATGTTGTGATGCAAATGACTTGAATATAGTTCGTGATTGTTTAAAGAGAGTCTATGCTACCATAATTGGTGATGCTCAAATTTATCTTGAGAAAATGTGATGTTGACTTTGACCATTTTGAAAAGCATACTAAAGGGATTGGTTCAAAATACTCAATAAAATGGGCTATAAACATACAGGTTTGGGAAAGTATGAACAAGGCATGAAAGAACCATTTGTACCAATAATAAGATGAAAATGTGAAGGTCTTGGGTATACAGGATAGGTAAGCAACATTGAATCAAGCACTAAATTTGTAATAGGCAATAGTGACATCAAATTGGTGATAGAAAATAGATGTAACCATTGTGGTAAATATGGGCATAGGATAGAGAAATATTTTTATTTATATTCTTGTAAAATTTGTGGACATAACCATTCACAAATGTTTTATCTACAAAAAGAAATGCAAGAATGTAGACTAAAAATGGATAGTGGGTGGATAGATATTAATGATTGGGATAAGATAAAAGGGGTATTGTATGGTTTCTATAAAAGGAAACCAAGCATGATCAAAAGTTGCTAAGGCATAGAGATAGTGACACATAGAGAATGAAGATAATTTTGCTTAGGGGAAATGTTGGAGCAATGAATAAGCTCAAAGTTGGTGTTGAAGCTAGGAGTCCCAAGCAATTGCAATGTGGATTAAGGAGAATTTTGGAGAAATGAGTAAGACTCTTGCATTCGAATCATAGGTTGATTCAAGGAGGATCCAAAAGCTCATCGATGGAGCAACCACAAGATATGGAGGTCCTAGATTTGAGTCCTAATTGCTTCATACTTTTAATAGGATATGAAATTTGAATTAAACAATAGAAAGAAGAGCAAAAGAAAAGAAACAATAGAAATAAGAATAGCTATATCAATAGAAAGAAGAGTAGAACAAAAATAGTAATAGAAAGAAGAGCAGGTACAACAATAGTAGAAGTAAAACATAGTAGTTGAATATGGTCAAAGTAACAATAGAAAGAAGAGAAGGTACAACAATAGCAGAAGCAAAACATAGTAGTTGAATATGGTTACAAGCAATAGTAGTAGCCCTTCTTAGCATACTCCCAAAGGAGAAAGTGGGAGTGATGAGGATTGTTGGATGAAATTTATGTGTGGTAGAAGTAAAGTCACACACATGAGTATTTCCAAAAGGGAAGTGATGAGGAGAGTATCCCCAAAGAAGAAAGAGGGAGTGATGAGAATTGTTGAATGAAATTTTGATGCAAATGAAAAAATAAGGATGAATATTTGATGTTGATGTGATAGAGTGAACCTTGTAAATGGTAATCTACTCTATTACACCTAGCGGTTGTAGCGATTGGTTATCCATGCAATTCGGTAGGATGAGAAGGTTACCATAAGGACACTTCTAGTTTATGTGAATGTGAATATACAACAGTACATGTATGCATGTAATAGCAAGTTGAAGCATGAAATAGCAAGTTAAAGAGTTGACAGGCCTATAGGCAAGAGCAAGATTACAAGTGTAAGCTACAAAGAAGTTTTTTTGAAACATTAAGCATTAAGGGGGAGAATGAAGGAATTAATGCTTAATGTAATGGTTGAAAAAATTTTCTGCAGTGCTCATAATCTCTGTAGCATTTAATAATTTATATTTGGTTGTTCCTATCATAGATTGGATGCAGTGTGTCAAGAATATTGCCATTGGTCTTTTGCATGGTAATTCAATACGCATGTTGAGCACAAAGTGAAACATTGCAATTTCTATATATTGATGTATTCCTCAATAATTATAGATCTAATCTACTTGGGTGGATCATCCAGTTGTATGAAACATTGAGAATGATTTGTTCAATGGTGCAGCAGCATCATAATAGAATGTATAGTTGAATTATATTATGTGGAGTGTGATGCCAACAAAGTTTATATGAGGTTTATGAATATAAATATTTTACAGAAATTTATATGTTTTGCAGCAACAGTTTGAATAATACGTGTCTTTGGATTTTTGTTTTGTGTTTTATATTATTGTGCACAATTTTTTCCTTTCTCTTCAAATCCAACATCTTCATGAAGCTTTTGTGTTCTTTGGTCATTCTGAAAAGGAAAGGAGCTTACATTATTCTGATTGCAAATTGCAATGTCTCATCCTGTTATTCTAGTGCTCTACGAAGAGGCCTACAGAGCTGTTGGATTTCTTAACAATGAGGATAGGGCACTAGAGACGCGCGGTTGCAGTAAAGGAGGTGGATTAAAACAATGACAGGAAGATGGTTTCGGTTTAGGGAATAATGCATTATAAAGCGAATGTGTTATCTCATCCAGGGGAGGTTTAGCTCATCCAGCTCATTGACAATGATAATACGGCTAAAACAAATTTCGGTTTCCTTAGTATGGATTCTGTGATCCGGTGAACCATTGGAGGTCCCAAGCAAAGTTATTTGGAGCTCGTTAGAAAGTAACGTCGTCTGAAAGCAGATGTTTTTTAATTTTCAAGGGAATTGAATTTTTACCTCAAATCATCAATTTAAAAATTACCGTTCCGTTGATCTCAAGTACACTTAAATTTTTAATTATGAATATATGCTTCTACCTCTCGTATACCTTTAGGCCTTGATAGCATCTGCCTAGATCAAATTTGACAGTCAAGATACCTTAGATCCATATACCTGAACCTACAACCATGAAAAAGTATATGCCTTCCAAATACGAATTATTGAAATCGGGAAGAGTCACACTTGTACGACTGGTTTTTCTCAAGATTATTTATTTTTCTACACATTATTTTTCATAGCCAAGCAGATGTGTTGATTCGGACTATTCACTGTATATGATATGCAAGCTAAAAAGCACGGGATGCTTGGACGAGTGCGAAAGGTAGAATCAGCTAAGCCAAACAGATGTGTTGATTCGGACTTTTCATGAAATGCAAGCTAAAACGCACGGGATGCTTGGACGAGCCCAAAAGGTAAAATCAGCTCAATGTTTTAGGTTAGAGTGAAGCCACTACCTGGCCTAGGTCTCAACCGTTAAAATGGGATGAAATCCAATTGATGGAGTGTTTCAAAGGTCAATAGGTTGATAGATAGACCAACTAGAAAGAAAGAAGTGCAAAATGTCAGATGGGCTAGTACGCTTTACGAGTTTCAAAGTAAATTAAATTTTAATAAAATTGCTCTCTAAAATAGGGTGATAAATGATAACTATTTTGTTTAATGGCACCAATACATCTTAACAAGTATGGCTTCCAGCCAGCCATTTTGTTTATGGCATCAGATAATATTTGCAGAGCGATTGATGTGAAAAAGTTAGAGGTTCAAGTTTTTATGATATATGAATAAAATATATAATAATTTAAATTGAAAAAACCAAACTTTAATTGAAATGGATTAGATTTTTAAAATTTTAACATAGAAAGGGTTTCAAAACTTAAGTGGTGGTTACAATGAAACATCATTGTCTTTTTAGTTTTTTATAAATTTATTATATGGGTTTGGAACAATCCATGCCTATAGTTTTTTATAAATTTATTATATGGGTTTGGAACAATCCATGCTTATGTTCATATATTTTATTATGATGGTATTATAGTATTTTAGTAACCATTTTGTTTCTTTTTAAAAAATAAAATATGAAATTATATTTTTTATATGTTTTTTTTGGTATTTTTTCAAAATTTCAATAGTGATCTAAAAATCATGTTATTTATACATCATAATTAGTTATCTTTATCATGCTAAGTTTTATTCTTAGGCACCTTTCCAATTTATCAAATAATATATTTTAAATCATTAACTTTTGAGTTTTTTTGAAAATTTTGCTTTATCCATGCTTACTTTAACTAGAGTGTATTAATCCCATAGATAGAGATTTAAAAATTTGGACCAGCTGCAATGCATTGCCCTAATTGAATTCTTGTACTAAGTACATACTTGTATCAATTAGATATATATCCTTTGAGAGCTCATTTGCTGCCCTATTTAGTTCTATATAAAAATACCAAAAAGTAAAAGCTTCACTTCAATCCACAACTTCGTTTATTTGAGATAAGATAGGTTGTAGAATCATGTTTTCCATCCTAAAAACACCAAGCATCCAATTTATTACCACTTGTGAGTTTTTGTAAATTTGAATTTTTTGTATTTCTTTTGATTCTACCGCCTGAACCAACAATTTGAGGGCCATAATTTCAGCATAATTATTTGAACCTTCTCCCAATCTAGCCTTGAATTTAAATTAATGAGAGTAAAAAATATATAGTAATCCTCCGGCTACACAAACTCTAGGAAATCCCCTATCTAGCCCCATCAAAAAAACTTCAAAATTTTGAATTATCAATATTTGGAAGGATGATTTGTTTGTTTACCTTTGTTGTTCTCAAAAATTTACAATTTTTGAAACCTCCAATGATTTGGGAGGATACCTACCAAGTAGGATTATCTTGATCCCAAAAAATTAATGCATTTCTAGTTAACCATACTCCCCAAGATACAAAAAATGGGAGAGCTATAAAACCTTTATGAGACCTATTTTCTAACCAATATTTTAAGCACTCTCCTAAGGAATCTTCTTGATGTCTTATAAGAAGCTTTAACTGTGTTATAACCTCCCTCTAAACCTATCTAGTAAAGGAGTAAGCAACTAGTAAATGATCAAATATTTCATTGTTTGACTTACATAAATGACACCTTCCTAGACCATTACAATACTTCTTATCGAAAACCTCCTATGTTAGAACCTTATTTTTATGGTAAGCCATATAAATAATATTGTCTTCAATGGGGCTTTTTTCTTCCAAAGTATCTTCCACCACCATACTATATTATCATTGTTATCTTACAATAGAGTCTTCTATCCAAAATTTAAAATGTACTCCCATGTAGCTCTATTCTTTGTCTAGACCAATTGATCAATTTCCTATCTTAACTTGATATGTCTAGTTTTAAATATCCCTATAAATTCTTTCCACTGGTGTACCTCTTGGCTCTGAAGACCTAACATCATTGCTTTCTTCTATCCCTAACTCCAATTTATAGAAGATTCTAGGTTAGCTACTTGGGAAAGATTTCCAATCGCTTGTGCTCTTAGGGTCTGAATTATATTATTCGATAATCTATGCATATCACCATAACTAATCCAAGGGTCTAGTTCTAGTCTTATTTTTAAACCATCCCCTATTTTTCAGGTAAGCCAATCATCAAAAATATAAAAGGCCTAAATCATTATTTCCCAATAAATTAAAAAATTAAGTGTTTTCTTAATTGGGGCCCTTATCCACTCCTCAATTATGAGTGGCTCTAAATAATTTTTATGTATAATCTTATTCCATAAGATTTTCTTTGATATTATCTTCTAAACACACTTTGTTGCTAGAGTCTTGCTAAATAGGAAGATGTTCTTAAGTCTCCATCCTTATTTTTTCTTGGGCTTGGCTATGGATTTCCATTTAACCAAGGGAATATCTTACCTTTCCCTTTTCCCTGTCCATAAGAATATTTAGCTTAACTATGTCTTTTTTTTCAAAACTCTTTTTGGTATATGATCCAAAGATTACCAATATACTAGTATTTCTTCCAACACAGACTTGACCAAAGTTAATCTCCTCCCCAAAGAGATCCATTTGTTGTATAAAATATTAATTCTACCAATATAGCCTTGAATTTACATTAATGAGAGTAAAAAATATATAGTAATACTCCGACTACACAAACACTAGGAAACCCCCTATCTGGCCCCATCAAAAAAAATTCAAACTTTTGAATTATCAATATTTAGAAGGATGATTTGTTTGTTTACCTTTGTTGTTCTTAAAAATTTACAATTTTTGAAACTTCCAATGATTTGGGAGGATACCTACCAAGTAGGCTTCTTTTGATCCTAAAAAATTAATGCATTCCTAGTTACCCATACTCCCCAAGATACAAACAATGGGAGAGATATAAAACCTTTGTCAGACCTATTTTCAAACTAATATTTTAAGCACTCTCCTAAGTAATTTTCTAGATGTCTTATAAGAAGCTTTAACTGTGTTATAATCTCTCTCTAAACCTATCTAGTAAAGGAGTAAGCAACTAGTAAAAGATCAATATTTCATTGTTTGAATTACATAAATGACACCTTCCTAGACCATTCCAATGCTTCTTATCTAAAACCTCTTATGTTAGAACCTTATTTTTATGGTAAACCATAGAAATCATATTGTCTTCAATGGGGCTTTCTGCTTCCAAAGTATCTTCCACCACCATTCTAGATTATCATTGTTATCTTCCAATAGAGTCTTATACCCAAAATTTAAAATATACTCCCATGTAGCTCTATTCTTTGTCTAGACCAATTGATCAATTTTTTATCTTAACTTGATATGTCTAGTTTTAAATATCCCTACAAATTCTTTTCACTGGTGTACCTCTTGGCCCTGAAGCCCTAACATCATTGCTTTCTTCCATCCCTAACTCCAATTTATAGAATATTCTAGGTTAGCTACTTGGGAAAGATTTCTAATTTCTTGTGCTCTTAGGGTCTAAATTATATTATTCGATAATCTATGCATATCACCATAGCTAATCCAAGGGTCTAGTTCTAGTCTTATTCTTAAAACATCCCCTATTTTCCAGGTAAGTCAATCATCAAAAATATAAAAAGCCTGAATCATTATTTCCCAATAAATTAAAAAATTAAGTTTTTTCTTAATTGGGGCCCTTATCCACTCCTCACTTATGAGTGACTCTAAATAATTTTTATGTATAATCTTATTCCATAAGATTTTCTTTGATATTATATTCTAAAGACACTTTTTTGCTAGAGTCTTGCTAAATAGGAAGATGTTCTTAAGTCTCCATCCTTATTTTTTCTTAGGCTTGGCTATGGATTTCCATTTAACCAAGGGAATATCTTACCTTTCCCTTTTCCCTGTCCATAAGAATATTTAGCTTAACTATGTCATTTTTTCCAAAACTCTTTTTGGTATATGATCCAAAGATTACCAATATACTAGTATTTCTTCCAACACAGACTTGACCAAAGTTAATCTCCTCCCCAAATAGATCCATTTTTTGTATCAAATATTAATTCTTCCTTTCACATTCTTTATCAACTAGTTCTGGTCTGGTTTAATGTAGTCATTGGGTTTAAAAAAGAACCCAAAAAATTTAAACCCCTCTTGAAGATAAAATCTATTAAAGGGAAAAAGTTGAGATATTATTATGGTTTAATTTTGATTCACATAGTTAAAATAAATGCTTGACTTCTGTGGATTAATATGCATACTTATTGCCAAAAAAAAAATATCTAAAAACTATTTTAACTTCTCCATAGCTCTTATTGTTCCATATGTAAAAATTAAAACATCATCTACAATAAATAGATAGGTGAATTCCATTGTTCTTACTATTTTAATTCCCTTTATTTCTCCTTACCTCTTAGCTTCTATAATACACCTAATTAATCCCTCAACTACGAAAATACATAATAGTGGTGACAAGGGGCAGCCTTGTCTAATACCTCGAGAAGCTTTGAAGAACTAAGAGGTTGAACCATTAATCAAAACTACAAAATAAATAGAACAAAGAAATCCCATAATCCAATTCACCATCTACGAAGAAAATCCAATATGAGTAAGTATCATTCTTAAATATAACCAATTTACTTTGTCAAAAGCCTTGGAAAGATCCAAATTCATCACCATTGCTGGTAGTTTCTTTGATTTTATTATATGAAGATTTTTATTAAGCAACACCAATTACTTCATGAATATGTCTACCATGTAGGAAACCAAATTTATCAATAGATATAGAAGCAAAGATGAATATTTTAATTCTTGAACCAATTATTTTTGTTATGCTTTTATACACATAATTACACAAATAAATGGGTCTAAAATCATCAAAGGAAGAAGGATTATCCTTTTTAGAATAAGAGCAATGAAGATAGAGTTAAAAACTATATTTACCCTTATTTTTAGCCTATATTCCTCCATAACCTTGAGTAGGGTAGACTCCAAAATGACAGAGAACCTAAGAAAGAATTCCATAGTGCACCCGTCAGGTCCTAGACTCTTACATTTTTGGAAGGAGGTTAAAACAACTTTGAGCTCCTCCTTTAAGACTTACTTAATAAAATCATCATTGGCTTCCTCATATATAAACCTAGGAAAGAGAGAAGTTATTTTAACTATTTCAACTATATTAACTTGACTAGGATCCTTTTACAGTTGACCAAAATACCTTACACCTATGTCTATTATTCCTTTAAAGAAGGAGACTTTACTTCCATCTTGTCCTTGTAAATCCCATTTGTTTTTGTTTTATGTGGTTTGTAAAGCTATGAAAATATTTAGTGTTCTCATCCCCATTTGCAATCCATTTGCTACTTTTGAGCCTCCATTGTGCTTCTATCTCTACCAAAAATCTACTCTTTTCTCATTCTAAATTTTTATACTTATGCCTTATTTATTCATCCATTTGTTTTTCAAAGTCTTTTTCTAGAAACACTGCAAGATCCTCCTCAATATCCCTTAGTTTTTTCTCATCCCTTGGTTTTTTATGGGTCCACTATGAAATTGCTACCTTAACCCTTTTTAAATTTACTATAAATTGTATACTAGCAGATTCTCTTAGGCTAGAATAAAAGTTCACCCATTTTGATTTGACTAGAGTTACAAAGTTATTTTTTTTTAGCTACTCAAAATTAAATTTAAAAGGACAATGTGGTATTTTCATCTCTCTTTTTTAAAAAAGCATTATAGAGGAATGATCAGAGTCACCTCCAACTTCAATCTAAGACTTCAATCTATAAGTGCCATTTACTAAACTCTCTACTATTAAGAATCTATCTAGTCTTTTAGAAATTCTATCAACTCTTGTCATCATGTTTCTCTAAGTTTGGATAGATTTTATAAGTACCAAGTCTATCAGCCCCTTGGATTTAAACTTTTGGATGAAGTAATTAGCCAATGGATAAGTTCTAGTAGGAAAAACTCACACTTCACTCCTCATATGTATCACATAGCCCTTGGTTTCGAGACGTATCACTAACAAGATATAGAAAATCATTAGAGAATTTGAAAGAGGTATTTGTATGGTTTTTTTTGGCAAGTTTAGTACAAAATAGAGCAATGGTTGAGTACGGGAAATATGAGAAGAAAAAATGATGGCTAAGGCCACTAAGGATGGAGTCATTATCAAACGACGTGTATCTTAAATCTAAGGTTGTAAATATATGGGCTAAGAGGATAATTTTTATTTAATTTTTTCTGACAAGACTGCCACCATGGTGATTGAAATAGAGTGTGATAAAGAAAATGGGACATTATCTATCAAGGCTAATTTTTCTAATGCAAGCACTAGTGGAGAGTACATGTCATGACCCTCCCTTGGAAATTTTTTTATGTAGATGGACTTATGTTATTATTGTGCCATTTTATTGATAAATAGATGGAATATCTTTTGTCTAGTAATGCAAAATATTTATTTTATGGAAAAGAAAATATTTTTAATGATGGAATAATTGATTATTCCATATGCTAATTTATGTATGTCATAAAAGAAATGAAAATAACATTATGCTTCCATTTGTGTGTTGCAAGGAATTTGAAAATAATTGTTACATATCTCTTGGACTTGTGCTAACCTCCATGTATATCTTAAATTAGAATTATGGATTAATATCTTACTTTATTATATTACTAGGAAAAGAGGACTTGGAAGGTGGATAATTACCAATGGAACACCACTACATGTCATGGATGAGTAAATATTTGAAAAATATATATTTTGTTTTTCCCATGATGAAAGTATTGGTTTAAGATGCATAATTAACTCAAGTTTGATTGATTTGTTTCACCTACCATATTAAGATTAATGAATGAGTTCCAGATTACTGGAGAAACAAATATATCAATAATAGATAATGGGAGTGGAATGAGTGGGGAGTTATGAGGTTTGAGGAGTGTGTATGGTGGATGAAGAGGGAAGAGTCTATCAACTACTAGAGGAAGCTAGTGTGAATGGACTTGGAAGAGGAGAGCACAATAGGTGATCGAATCGGGATGATGATAGATAGATAAATTAGGAGTGAACAAAAATATCACGTGAATTTGTATTGCAATGGAAGGGGGTGGACACAAAGGACTACACCACTAGTAAATTGGGATTGTATTTGGTTTGAATATGCCAAGTAAGGTTATCAGTTAATAATTTTTGGTTTTCAAAAATTAGAAAAGTAGCTTTGTCTTAGTGCAATCGAGGAGCAATTTTATCCTTATAATTTTTGGTATTAGATGATTTTTATTTTAGGTACTGGAAATAGGTAAAATATTTTAACTAGTAGAAATTATTTCCACTATGATTGGTACTCTTTGGACATATTCAATAAATGGTCATTCCATATGGATAGCAACAAAATATTGTGTTATCCTTATCTAGTAGTGAATATGATAAAATTCATAGATAAGTTTTCTAGCTGCATGGTTGCATATATAGAAAATATCACTCAGTTTAGTAAATTAGTGGACTAATGTAGTCTTTGAAATAGACAACCTTCCTGGATAGAAGACTTGGATTGGTAGTTGTCAGGATTGTTAAGATCTGCTATGATGTGATTCTTGTGATAGAAAATCATTTTGAACCAATGAGTTTCCAAGATTACCTTAGGAGGGAATCAATGATGATCGTCATATTGTTCCAGCTTTGACTTTGCAATCAGCTACTATGACATTTTCTTCTAGTTATCCATAAAAACCTTAGGAAAGGAAGATATGGATTGATATAGTTATCCTTTGGTTTTAAATTTGTTGTTTCAGGTTTATAAAATTCTTTTGAACATAGTCTTTTATTGGATGAGAGTCTTTAGCTAGTTTGCTATTGCTAATATTTATAATAGATAATTCATGGATGGATGTAGAAAGACTTCATTTTTATAACAGAAATGACATGGATTATGGCTACGATAATTAGTGGAGTCTAAACGCTTTATATGTAATGGTAAATTAGGAAGAATTTGATTATAGCCTTTGAAAGAAAAAAAATTATATTTTTATGTAACTTGATTTGATGTAAGATATTTTTGATAAATATTCATAGATATGGTAATCACAGTGTAGTGTGGTTTGTAGTCAACTGTAGCTTATTCGATATAAGTGGTATTATTATTTGTGTGCATATTTACATTTTTGTGTAAATGGAATCATAAAATGAGTCTTTGTAATACCTTGGGTGATGCTTACTTAAGATAATTTAGTTACCAGTAGGTGGTTGGTTAATGATATTATAATCTAAACTATACATCCATCCGAAGTAGGAGAAATATTTGTAGTAGGAAAGACACTATGGAATTCTTTGGTTATGAGTTAGGGTTCTTAATGCAAAGATGAAATATATGGGAAACCTACTTTGTGAAGAAAATATGCATGGACCTTGTATGTCATTGGGATGTTTATCCTATATAATAGAGTTAGACTATAGTTACAAATTGAAGGAACAATTCATTGTATACATGCATAAAGTTTGGTAAAGCTCCAATGTGACTTGGAGTAATCGGGAAAGACTTCAATCCAATATAAATATTTTAAATTTACAAAATGAAAGAACAAGGAATTTCAGGATGGGTTTTCCCCTTGGGGATTTCTCCTAGGGCAAGAAAAAAGTGTTATGTGAGTTTGTTGTGTTATTATTTTTATGGTAGAATGTTGTATTATGTTCAAATGGTTTTGGTAATAAATTTGATTATTCTAAAAATAAATAGTGTGAATTATTGTAGTTGGATGAATTAAAAAGAAAATACTGAAAGAAAATCATGGTTTGGTATGAGCTTTGAATGTTTATTCATGTTATCATATGGAGTAGTTACTCATTATTTATGATCTAAATATACCAAATTGGAAGTATTAAAGGTATTTTAATATATTTGAGAATGAATCCCCATATTGGATCTCCTTTATATAATATAAATTGCTTATCATTAACTATTAAATAAAATATATGGAAATTATGTTATGGTAAGGTAATTAAAATAATGGGTAACTTTACTTTGGAAATATTTAATCAATGCATCTTGTTTAAAATGCTTGTAGATAGTGATGAGTTATTGTTGGGAAATGACCAACTTGACTAGAATAATGAAGATCTAATTTTGTTATATATTTGGAAAAGTGGGACTCTAATGAGACTATTGAATTTGAATATTAAATTATGCTTCCATATGAGATAAATAATAAATGAAGAGCAAGTGATTAATAATATTGATAAATGATTAATCACTTAGGCTAGTTGCCTACTACCTCAAAAATCACTAAAGACCTTGATGGGTGTAGATAAGAGATGTCTCTTGCAAACAAGAAGTGATTAGCTTCTTCACACTAAGAGATAGGCCTAAAGGAATAGTAAGACCTATTAAAACTAAATTAAAATAATGGTTAGTTATGATTCCACAACAATGGAATTTGGGAAAACGAGGTTTATTTGGGGTGTCTAGCTCAAATGGGTATGAGATGGATAGATAATTTCTACACACATATACCACCTGCATAGAAGGATTTATGTAGAGTGTAAACTTGGCATGCACCTTTTGAAATAATGAAGGGGAGGTCAATGCTAGCTCATTGGATCCATGAGATGGATAGTTTTGACCTATTAAGTAAAAACACCTAGTGCTCTTACATAGTTGGATTTATGTAAGGTGTAAGGATGGGTGTGCCTCAAAGAAGATCTAGATAGAAAATTATTGTAGTGACTTTGGTAGTTGCTCTAGGGCTTAGATTCTAGATTCTATAAAAAAAGAGATAGGATGGGAAAATTTGGATTGTGACATTTGGTATTAGAGCACTTGGTTCGTAGGGGTACAAGTTCCTTGTGTAGGAATAGATAAAGTGCAATAGGATGAGTGGCATATAAAGACTATATCTATAATGAAAGTGTGTTTTTTTAAGTAGATATTGATTTTCTAGTTAGGATAACCAAGAATATAGTTTCTAGTAGGAGAATAATTCAAGTTGTAATTATGAACTAATTGCTACTATCTCTTCTATGTGTGGTCAGGGATAATGCCACCAATGAGAAGGATAGGGAGTTCTTCCCCATAGATAAGGTAGACATGAAAACCTAATGTAGAGGTCAGAACCTTAAATATTGGTTCCAAAAATCCTAGTAATTATATGGAGGACCTCACAACTAAAGTGGATTTGCTTCGAGAATAGGTGGAAACATAGAAGCAATTATTGGAAACCATGTTAAACCAAGAAACTTAGGCAAGAAAATCTAGGGGAAGACAATATAATGAAACCTTTCAGAGGCTCAACATGCTAGAGTTTGACTAGAGGTAGAATTGGGTAAGGATATGAAAAATCTAAAATCTTCCAAGTTCAATGGAGAGGAAGATGGTGATAAAGTCAAATCTTGTTTGAAGGAGATAGAAAATTTCTATAAAATGAAGAATTATTCCACTAGAACCCAAACATATTATGCCACTCTACACTTACATGAAGTTGATTTGGATTGGTGGGAAACATTTAGTGGGGAACAAGGGATTGAGGTTGTAGTTGATTTGAAATGGGAGAACTTTGTAAAAGCTTTCAAATAAAGATTTCTCACTGAACACTTCTACATCAAGAATTTTAAGGAATTTACCACCCTTAGACAAGGGACTAGAATTATGGGAGTATATTATTAGAAATTCATCAATATATTGAAGTATGTACCCATGTATAGTGAGAAAATGAAGGTACATAATTTTATACCAGGAGCAGATTGTAGAGTAGGGTATGAAGTGAATATGTGGGAACCTAGTACTATTTATAAGGTCTATGATCTAGATAGGAAATATGAAACTTACCTTAAGCCTTAGATTTGACTATGAAGCTGTATCTAAGCAGGACATAGAGGTATTGAGGAAGAGAAATAGTTCAAGGTTTATGAAATGGAAAAGTGAAAAAGCAAACAAGATTTCCTCTAGAAAGGACAGAAGGAATGACAAGAAAAAAGAAAAGTTTAGAAAAATGTTCAAAATGAAGAACTTAAATCCTAACAATCACAACAACGATGATAGTAGACCATTGTAGTGTTAGGCCAATTTCCCACTAGCAATAAAAATAGAATATGGACAGAAGCAGGAAATACATCCAAGGCTCAAAGTAGGATGATGGTCCACATTACACCAACAAATATCCACTTAAAGCAAGATCATATTCAAAATAAAAAGAACTAGCTTATGAAGAACCTACACACAATATTTATGCAATGACAAGAAGTCAAAATCTAGAAGGAAAAGCCACTCCATTGCTAATAAAAAGGTAAAACATTTCATAGAAATGTTATAATTTTTATTGATAGTGGTGCCACAAATAATTTTATATCAACTAGCTTATTTAGAAATATACCAGAAAGTCTAAGAATCTTAGCACATGGATATAGTCCTACTCTATATATTAGTGTTACCCTATGATTAAAATCATCTTGCCAAGTGGTACAATTGTAGGTTGCATTTATGTAGCATCACTACATGCTTTTGATGTAGTTCTAGGAATGGATTGGCTACAAGAACATAAGGTTGTAATATATTTCCAAGATAAATGGATTGAATACTAAAAGTATGGTAGGAAAATATAGACGGTGTACATCCTACAAGCGGCTTTTCAACCCTAGATCATCCTAGAAATGCATCTTACGAATGCCATTAAGAGAGAAGAAATAATATATGTAGTGACATTAAATGCTATAAAAGAGGAAAATAAGGAAGAGGTGTTTAAGAAACACCTAGTCCTTTAGGATTTTAGAGATGTATTTCCAGAGGATTTACCTGGATTATGCCTTAAACATGAATTTAAATTCACAATTGAACTTCAACCTATAATAGAGCCTATTCATAGATCTCTATTATAGAATGAATCTGATTGAGATGCAAGAACTGAAAATATAGTTACAAGGATTGTTGTAGGAGGGATTAATTAGAGGCAGTGTGACACCATGGGGTGCACCAGTGTTTTTTATCAATAAAAATGATGGTTCCTTGTGACTATATATAGACTATATGATGTTAAACAAGGCAACCATTAAAAATAGATATCCTCTACTCATAATGGAAGATCTCTTCGATCAAATTAAATATGTCACTATATTCTCAAATATTAAACTAAGTTGAGATACCACTAATTTAGGATTTAATAAGAGAGTACTCATAAGACAACCTCAAAACCTCATTATGGGAATTATGAGTTTACTGTCTTGCCTTTTGGTCTATCAAATGATTAAACAACACTTATGAATTTGATGAACATTTTTAGTAAGATTTTGGAATGATTTGTTCTATATTCTTGAATGATATTTTGATATATTCTCAAAATAAGACAAAGCACAACAATCACCTTAGAATCATGTTGGAGGTGTTAATAAATAATAAGTTATATAGGAAATTTTCCAAGTGTGAATTTTATGTGCCAAAAGTGCAATACTTAGGGCACATTATAACACCAGAAGGGATCATAGTGGATTCTAAGAAAATATAAGCTATATTTAATTGGTTTTCACCCACAAATATGATCGAAGTGCAGAGCTTCATGGATTTGACCAAATATTATAGGTGTTATATGAAGTATTACGCCAATATTATCACTCCAATAACTAAGCTTTAGAGGAAAGTAAAAGATTTCAATTGGATGGATAAATGTGAGGAAGCCTTTGATAAACTCAAACAAAATATCACTACATCTCCCATACTGAAGATACTAGAACCTTAGCACAGATTTTTTGTATGTACAAATGCATAATTGGAAGGTTTGGGAGGATTTCTCTCATAGGATGAAGTAGTGTTATCTTATGGATCAAGGAATATGAAATAACATGAGGTTAATTATGCAACCCATAATTTAGAATTGGTAGTAGTGGTCTTTGCTCTTATAATTTGGTGATACTACTTATTAGGAAAACTCTTTCAGTTGAGAATAGACCATCAAATTCTAAAATACATATTTACCTCACCTTTGCTAAATTCCAAGTAGAGAAGGTTGATGGATTTTTTCATCAAATATAATTTTGGTATTGAATATATAAAAGGAAAAGAAAATAAATTCATAGATGCACTAAGTAGGAGAAGACACATAGTTGTTCTAACTCTCATCCATGTCGATCTAATGGAGAAATTCATGGAAATGCAACATCAAAATGTGTTCTAGAAGCACATTTTGAAAATATGGGAAGGAAACCTGAGGAAAGTAAGAATTTTAGCATCAAGGATGGTTTCTTGTTCTTTAAGGAAAGTGTAATATTTTTTTAGGGTGGTGATATAATGAAAATGATCATGAATGAAACACACATATCTTCATGATCTTCTTACCTATGAGGAACAATAATGAGAGAGAATATAAAGAAAAATTTCAGCTAGCCAAGAATGAAGAGGGACAAAACTGAATTTGTTGCCCAGTATCTAGAATGCCAAAAAGTTAAGATAGAATATAGACATCATGTAAGTTTACTATATCCTCATGATTAACCAACATATAAATGGAAAGTTATTTCGATGTATTTTATTGTAGGTTTTCCAAAGACCAGATTCCAACATGATTCAATCCTAGTTGTGGTCGATAGAATGACCAAGGTTACACATTTTATACCTAGAAATACCAAGGATGATGACATGGTTGTGGCTAACAAATTTTCCAAGGAAATATTTAGGCTTCATGGTTTTTCTAGAAGTGATCATTTCAGATAGAGACTCAAGATTCACATCTGATTTTTGGTAAGCTTTACATCAAGCAATTGGCACTAGGTTAAACATCAATTCTACAAATCATCAAAAAATTGATGGATAGACTAAGAGGGTGAATTAGGTATTAGATGATATTTTTTGCATGTACTATATGGATCAAAATACCTGGTGGGAAGATTTTCTACACTTGGTAGAATTTACCTACAATAAATGTCATAATTCAACCATATGCATGGCTCCTTTTGAATCTTTGTATGGAAGGTTGTGTAGGACACCATTGTGCTGAGATAATCTAGAGGATAAGATTGTGATTGGAAAAAACATGGTCAAGGAGATGTTGCATAAATTAATTAAAATCAAGGAAAGGCTTAAAGAAGTTGCAGATCATTAGAAAATTTATGGTGACCTTAAGAAGTCACCAAGAGAATTTACTGAGGGTGAGAGTGTTTTTGAGAGTGGGATCAAAGAAGAGTGTTATTAAGTCTACAAAACAAGATCTTCATTTTTGGTACCCTTTAAAATTATAGAGAAGATCAGTCCTATGGTATACCAAATTGTCGTACCACCTAGTCTATTGAAGATTCACGATACATTTCACATTTTATTGATTAGGAAATATGTAGCTAATGCTAAATATGTGTGGGACTTTTCTAATTTGCATAGAGGTTTGAACAGTAAAAATCCTTATGTTTCATTCCAAATATATGGGTAAAGGAACCTTGGAGAAATGTAAGGTCAAATGGGACTGCTACTCCAAAAGGAATGCAACTTGGGAGAAAGTGGTGGATACGCAAAAACACTTTCCATTTTTTCTCGATGATAATATATAAATGTTATTTTATGTTAAACTATGTGGAAACATAGAGTACTGTGTTAAACCTAAGGGGGATATGATGTCATGACCCTCCCTTGGAATACTTTTTATGTGGATGGACTTATGTTATTATTGTATTATTTTATTGACAAATAGATGGAATGTCTTATGTGTAATAATGCAAAACATTTATTTTATGGAAAAGAAAACACTTTTATTGATGTAATGATTGATTATTCCAGATTTTTAATTTATGTATGTCATAAAATAAATGGAAATAGTAATTTTTCTTCCATTTGTTTGTTTCAAGGTATTTGAAAATGATTTGTTACAGATATCTTGGACTTGTGCTAACTCCCATGCATATCTTAACTTAGAATTATGGATTAATGTCTTGCTTTATGATCTTATCAGGAAAAGAGGACTTGGAAGGTGGATAATTACCAATGGAACACCACTACATGTCATGGATGAGCAAATATTTGAAAAAGGAATATTTTGTTTTTTCATGATGGAAGTATTGGTTTAAGATGCACAATTAACTCAAGTTTGGTTTATTTGTTTCACCTACTATGTTAATATTAATGAATGAATTCTAGATGGCTGGATAAATGAATATGTCAATAATGGATAATGCAAGTGGAGCAAGTGGGGAGTTATGATATTTGAGGAGAGTATATGGTGGATGAAGTGGGAAGAGCCTCTCGACCCCTAGAGGAAGATAGTGCGAATGGATGTGGGAGAGGAGAGCATGACAAGTGATCGAAATAGGAGGATAGTTGGAGAAATTAGGAGTGAAAAAAATCATTGTGTAAAGTTGGAATGCACTGGAAGGGGATGAACACAAAGGACTACACAATTGGTAAACTGGGATTGCATTCAGTTCAAATCCACTAGGTAAGGTTATTAGTTAATAATTTTTGGGTTTCAAAAATTAGAAACTTAGCTTTGTCTTAATGTAATGGAGGAGCATTGTTATCCTTATAATCATTGGTATTAGATGATTTTTATTTTGGGTATTGGAAAGAGGTAAAACCATTTTAACTGGTAGAAAATATTTCCACTATGATTAGTACTCTTGGAAATTTTCTATAAATGCCCACTCCATGCTAATAGCCACAAAATATTGTGTTATCCTTCTCTAGTAATGAAGATGATAGAATTCATAGATAATTTTTCTAGTTGCTTGGTTGCATATATAGAAAATATCACTTAGTTCAGTGAATTAGTAAAATAATAGAGTCACTAAAATAGATAACCTTCCTCGATAGAATAATTGGATTGGTAATTGTCAATTTTATTAATATTTTCTATGATGTGAGTCTTATGGTAGGAAATTATTTTGAACCAGAGAGTTTCCAATATTGCCTTAGGAGGGCATCAATGAATATCATCATATTGTTCCATATTTGACTTTGCAATTCACTGCTATGAAATTTTCCTCTAGTTATCTGTAACAACCTTAAGAAAGGAAGAGATAAAAAGATTTAGTTATCCTTTGGTTTTAAATTTTTCATTTTAGGTTTATGCAATTCTTTTGGACATAGTATTTTATTGGATGAGAGCCTTTAGCTAGTTTGCTATTGCTAATCCTTATAATAGATGATTCATGGATGAATGTAGAGATTGTCCAAAAGCCTCCTTTTTTATAAGATAAATGACATGGATTATGGCTACTATAATTACCAAAATCTAAATTCTTTAGATGTATTGGTAAATTAGGAAGAATATGATTATAGCCTTTGAAAGAAAGAAAAATTATATTTGTATGTAACTTCATTTTATGGCAGATATTTTTTATAAGCATTCATATAGATGGTAATCACAATATAGTGTGGTTTGTAGTCAATTGTAGCTTATCTTATAAAAGTGGTATTATTAGTTGTGTGCATATTTGCATTTTTATTTGCAAATGGAACAATAAAATGAGTCTTTGTAATGCCTTGGGTGATGCTTACTTAATATAATTTACTTATTAACAGTTGGTTGGTTCATGATATAAGCTAAATTATACAACCATCCAAAGTAGGATAAATCTTTGGAGTAGGAAAGACACTATGGAGTTCTTTGGTTACGAGCTAGGGTTATTAATGTAAATATGAAATGTATGGGAAACGTACTTTGTGAAGAAAATATGCATGGACCTTGTATGTCATTGGGATGTTTATCCTATGTAGTAGAGTTAGACTAAAATTATGAATTGAAGGAACAATTCATTGTGTACATGCATGGAGTTTGGTAAAACTCCAATGGGACTTGGAGTCATCGGGGAAGACTTCAGTCCAATGTAAAGATTTTATATTTATAAAATGAAAGAACAAGGAATTTTAGGTTGGGTTTTCCCCATAGGGGTTTATCCTAGGATAAAAAAGGGTGTTATGTGATCTTGTTGTGTTATTATTTTTATGGTAGAATGTTGTATTATGTTCAAATGGTTTTGGTAATAACTTTGATTATTCTAAAAAGAAATAGTGTGAATTATTGTAGTTGGTTGAATTAAAAATAAAATATTGAAATAAAATCATGGTTTGGTATGAGCTTTGAATGTTTATTCATGTTATCATATGGAGTAGTTACTCATCATTTATGATCTAAAGATACTAGCTTGGAAGTATTAAAGGTATAATATACTTGAGAATGGACCCACATCTTGGATCTCCTTTATATAATGAAAATTGCTTATCATTAACTATTGGATAAAATAGATGGAAATTGTGTTATGGTAAGGTAATTAAAATAATGGGTGACTTTATTTTGGAACTATTTAATCAATGCATATTGTTTAAAATGCTTGTAGATAGTGTTGAGTTCTTGTTGGGAAATGACCAACTTGACTAGAATAATAAAGATCTAATTTTGTTATATATTTAGAAAAGTGGTACTGCAACAAGACTATTGAATTTGAATATTGAATTATGCTACCATATGATATAATATTGTAAATGAAGAGTAAGTTATTAATAATGTTGTTAAATGATTAATCACTTAGGCTAGTTGCCTACTATGCAAAAATCACTAAATACCTTGATGGGTGTAGATAAGAGATGTCTCTTGCAAACAAGAAGTAATTAGCTTCTTCAAACTAAGGGATAGTCCTAAAGGAATAGTAATACCTATTAAAAACTAAATTAATAGCATAGTTAGTTATGATTCCACAATGGTTGAATTTGAGAAAATGAGGTTTATTTGGGGTGTCTAGCTCATATGGGTATGCGATAGATATATATTTTCCATACACATATACCAATGTAGAGTGAAAATATAGCATGCACCTTTCGAAAGAATGAAGGGAGGTCAATGCTAGCTCATTGGATCCATGATATGGATAGTTTTGACATATTAAGTAAAAACACCTAGTGCTCTTACATAGTTGGATTTATGTAAGGTCTAAGTATGGGTATGCCTCAAATAAGATCTGGATAGAAAAATATTATAGTGACTTTGGTAGTTGCTCCAGGGATTGGATTCTAGATTCTCTAAAAAACAAAATAGGATGGGAAAAATTGGGTTATGATGGTACCCTAACCTTGAGACTAGAAGAAGAATGCAATATGTTAAAAAGGAAGGAAGATTTAGGGGATTTCTAGCACAAGGTCATAAATAAGAAATAATGGACTACTTGATGGATAATTATGAGGATGTCTCCATACTTTATTATGGAAGGAATTTTGAAAGAAGGAAGTCTCCTTTATAAGCATTCAAGAATGGGCTCGAGCTAGTGACAATTTTATAGGAAGACAAAAAACTCTTAAACAAGATTGATGATTGGGATATGTATTCTTTAGAGCATGTTAAAAATAGGCCATAACTCTCTGATCAAAGATATGAGGGATAAAATAAGAATTTTAAAGGAGGAAATCCAAAGAAGAATCCCTTGGAAGCATGTAAAAAGACAACCAAGTGCATTCAAAGGAAGAGTAATAGAGCAAAATGAGTTCTAGGAGAAGGTGTAAAAATGAGGGAAGTTATTGAACTCTCTAATAAAATGCTTATTGGGAGGTTCTATGGACATGCAATTGCAAAAAAATACTGGTAGATTGGATGGCTAGGGAATGGATGGAAGTTCTAGGGTATGTGCCTAGTTTTTTATTTCTAGTAAGAGGATGGTTGTCATTTTAGTTCAAGAATAAGGAATATGTGACAAATATTATCTTAGAGAAATTATTTTGGGGGTCAGAATTGTTAATTCCCAAATTGTAAGACCCTTGTTTTGACCCTAGGACCACAAGAACACCTTATCGCCTTGTATGGGTAAATTTACTAGGGTTGTCATTAGAATTTTGGTCTAGAGATATTTTTCGAGCCATAGGCAACTGCATTGGCTTTTTCTTGGAGGTGGATGAGAGGTATCAATCCTCACGCATGCAGATAGTGGCCAAGATTCTTGTTGATGTGGATAAAACCTTACAATATTTGAACCTATTTGTATTGGAAAATAAATTTATTCAATTGATTGAGCTGATATCATTTGATAGTTAGTTTATATGGTCATTGCAATAAATATTGTAATTAATTTAGATATTCTATAATATATATTTTTGATAAATGTTATATATTAATTCAAAGTGTTAACTACAAGTTTTTTCTTCTTTTAATATGACTTTTTTTATAACAAAACTCTTTGTTTTTTATATGATTTCATTCATGTTGTAAAAGAGTTCACAAAAGTTGTTAAGTGGCTCAATGTTCTTTAATAAGCATGAAATCCTATCCATGGCTTCTATAACACTAGGGATTTTTCTAAAAGAGTTTAACCTCTTATTTTATTAGGTTTATTTGAATAGCCATCTCTTCACTTTATTACAAGTATATCAATATCCAAATACAAATATGAATAAAGTTTTAAGATTAGTCACACAAAGTCTTTGGACTGCTTCACACGACACATTCATCTTATATAGGTGAATTGAATAGTCGTGCTTCACTTGATTACGACCATATCAATATCTGATAAGTAACTAGCAATGTGATTGAATGGTTGTGATCAACATATAAACTTCAAACAAATGTAGACAATGGTAACTTGTTAAAATTAGCCCCGCCAGGACACATGAAATGATAATAAGGGGAGGGTATGGTCAACACATCCCTCCACTTGTGAAATAAAATAATTCATTATAATGGGAACAAGAGTGAGGTCAAAGGTAATTTTGGACCATTTATGGAGAATAGAATTGAGATGGGTCAAGGACATGTGTGGTGCATGTATCTTTGGTTGAGGCCCATCGAGTTTTATTACTAAATGGAAATGAAATAGACATACGAAGATGAGGATGAGACGTTGAGGTTAGATCGAGTAAGTGGAAAGAGGCTTTCTTTCTCTATTTTATTTCTCTCCTTTTTAAAAAACTCCATAAATTTTATCGCCTGGTGGAGGTGTAAGATTATAGATTTTTTTCATAAGTGGAGGGACCCGTTGACCATATCCTCCCCTTATTGTCATTTCCTATCACCTCGTGGGGCCAATTCCAACAAGTTATTGATGTCTACCTTTATTTCAAGTCTATATGTTGAGCACAACCATTCAATGGAACTTCTAGTTAATTTTTGGAGATTGATATGGTTGTAATCAAGTGAAGCACGACTATTAAAGTCACCTACATAAGATGAGCATGTCATGTGAAGTAGTCTAAAGACTTTGTGTAACTAATCTTTAGACTTTATCCATATTTTTATTTATATATTGATATGCTTGTAATCAAGTGAAGTGATGGCTATTGTAAGACACCTATGTATATTGAACCTATACCTTATTACCCAAAACCTTATTGAGAGAGAATACATGAAAGATATGATGGATATTTGACATAGCTTAAAGGACCAATTTATATATCATTGCACTAGTCTGTTGTAAGACCTGGTAGGGACCATAGTATTTTATAGCTAGTTTTTGGCATCTATGGAGTTGGAGTGATAACTATATATGAGGCTACATACATAGAAAAACCATATGTCATACTTCAAAGTTGCACTTAAAATGATGATAATCAAATTGTTGGTGCATATGGTTTTGGGATAATTCCATATTCATCTTTAGTTGATAGAGGATTGTATCATGTTGGTAGAGTGTAGTTTCAACATCGTAATAGTGTGAGCTTCTTGGAATATAGGGGGAGGGCACATATGGAGGATGACTGTAAACTACTTCAAAAGGGGTAACCTTGATTGCAGTGTGATATGAAGTATTATACCACCATTCAACCAAGGGAAAAACAAAAAAGGTATATCTCCAGCATTTCATAACAATTTTTATCTGGCCATTCATTTGTGGATGATAGGATGAAATCATTTTGATTTGAGTTACCTACAACTTAAATAGTTCCTACCAAAAGTGACTAGTGAAGGTAGGGTCTCTATAAGACACAATAGATGAAAGTATGCCATAAAGGTGAAAAATAGAGTCTATAAATATGTGGGCTACTACTAAACCTATGTAGGGATGGGAGAGGGAATAAAAATGATCATACTTGATGAGACATCCACTACCACAAAAATAACTAAATTTCCTTTTGACATAGGTAACCCTTTAATAAAATCCATGGAAATATTTTTCATACTTGTTATGGAATGAGCAAGGGCTAAAGAGTTCTAGGGGAATGCACCATTTTGACTTTCATTCTCTAGCACATGTCACTTTAATCCATAAAAGTTTTGAATATCCTTTTTCATTCTATTCTAAAATAAAGTATGCTTAATCCTTTCATAAGTCTTGAGGAGACTAGAATATATTGTAGTTGGTGAGGCATGCATTTCCTTCAATATGAGTTCCTATAGTTGTGAATTTTGAGGAATAAGGTGGTCAAGGTATCTCAAATCTTGTCCATCCCAAGTGTATCCCAATCATGAGTTAGTCTCTATTTGATGTTTGGTTATCAAATTTTACAATATTGAGTCTTGTATCACATCGTCTATGAGATAATTAATCTAATGAGGTATGGGAGAAGAGATAACATTTAACATACTTTGATCCTCAAATTTTCAAGAGAGTGCATAAACCATGATGTTCTCCTTTTCCGTTGTATATGTAATCTCATAGTAATAGCCCATTAATTTAAATACCCACTTTTGTTGTTAAAGGGTTATGCATAGTGGTGAATATTCACAAATTGGATGAATATTAGGATTTTCAAAATTGGAAATTGGTGAATATGAGGACCCTCGATGTTGGACCATTCACCTAAAATTTTCATGACCAATTTTTTATTAGGGTTAATTTACCACAATATATCCAAACATAGTCATATTTGTATTTATTGGAAATATTCTTTCAAGACGAATCTAATGGTAGTGTTTTTTATGAAGTTATATGGTGATTTAATGGGCAAAAATTTTCCCCAAAGATGACCTTACTTTTTAGGGCTTCAAATGCCCCAAATTTTGGTGTGAAGATGATTGATTTGATTTGCTTAGAATTCACCTTAATTTTGATTAGGATTCACCATTTTTTTATAAGTACATTTTGAGTCCAGCCCCTTATGCATAACCCCAAGTGACTAGTTACTCTAGAAAGTACTTGAGACTTGGGTAGTTTGTTTTTTTGGAAAAAATAATACCCAATAAGATAAGGTCTCTAGTGATTATATGCATGCAATATAGCTAGCATATCCTTTTTATAAGTAGGTTTACCCAGATTTTAGCCTAAAAGTGCTTTACTGGTGAAGGCCAATGGTATTCCCTCTTGCATAAACATGACTCCTATGTCATTTCTTGAAGCATTACTTTCAATTACAAATGGTTTAGAAAAATTAGGCATGTCTAACACTAGGGTGATAGTCATGGCATGATTTAACTGAAAGAAATACTTCTTAGCCAGGCCTGACCAAGTAAAGAATTCTCTTATAACATAGCTATTAAAGGATATACGATTATTCCATAGCTTTTCACAAATTTACATTAATACCCTATGAGTCCTAAAAATCATCAAAGTCCCTTGAGAGTGTGAGGTTTTGAGCAGTCTTGAATAGCTTGAATATTTTTAGGGTAAAATTTAACTCCATATTCAGTGACAATGTGTCCCAAATAATCCACTTATGTCATCCTAAAATAACACTTAGACTTCTTAATTAGAAGTTTATTTTAAGACAAAAAATATAGAGTATTATCAAAATGTATGACATGCTCATCAAAAGAGCGACTATAAATCAAAATATCATCAAAGAAAATTAGAATAAATTTATGAATAAATGAGTAGAATATGTTATTCATGAGGCTTTAAAATGTGGATGGTGCATTAATTAGACCAAATGGCATAACCAAAAATTCATATTGACCCTCATAATTTTGAAATGTTTTTTTTAGGAATATCCTCCTCCTTAAGACTTATATGATGATAGCTTAGGTGAAGATCCAACTTGGAGAAAAACATTGCACCATGTAGGTCATCCAAAAATTCATCAACTAGAATAGGAAATTTATTCTTAATTATAAGCTTATGGAGCTCATGAAAATATGCACACAAACATCATGATTTATTTTTCTTTCTAATCAATAAGACTAGATAAGAATAAGGACTATTAATAGGCTGGATGACTCCTGCTTGTAGCAATTCTTGTACAAATTTCTTGATTTTTGACTTAAGGGCATAGGAGTACTGGTAAGGTCTAATGTTAGGTGACACACTTCTAGGTTCAATTTGTATTGCATTATTATGGGAATTAAATGGAGATAATTCTATTGGTTCCATAAAAATTACATCATGCTAAATGAGTTGCAAATCTTCTTAGGGATTGTCTTCGATTGAATTTTGTAGTTGAATTACAAATATTTGAGATACTATCCCATAAGAAGATTATTTTAACTTATCTATATAAATTTAATTTATAATCTATAGAGATCTTGTGAGTGAACCATAGAGAGTGTAGGACCTACCATTTTGTGAAAAATGCATCCATAATTTTGTAATCTTCCAGGCTATTATTCCCAAGGAATCTAGACATTGAGCTCCTAGAACAACATTGCATCCTCCTAGTTGAAGAATAAACATATTATTTTTTATTTTACAACATAAAATTATGAAATTTACCTTGAAAAGGCAATGTTTTATCATTTTCCACCATAAACTCAAATTAGTTGCAAGCATGTATGTAACAATTTGCTTACTTGGCAACTTGGGGATCAATAAAGTTGTGTACCACCTGAATCAATGAGAATTATAAGACCTTATCCTTTGAAGAAACCTACTACCTTCATTATATGAAGCGTAGAAATTCCTACAATGGTATGGACAATTGTTTATGGCTATGGTTATTTTTGTGTTTCATCCATAACCTTAAATTGTTCCTCTGATGGTTCTACTTCATCATAAAGTTTTTCACAACTTACTAATTCCTCTACATCTAACTAAACTAAATTATTTTGGGTGTATTTATGCCCTAGTGAATAATTCTCATCACAATTATAACATAATCCTTGTGCTCGATGAACATCCATCTCTTTCATAGTCAAATGCTTGTATGGGGTAGATTTATTGCTAATATTTCGTGTGAAAATGGAAGGAAATGTGGGTTTGGCCTATTGAAATTTAGGCGGTCTTCTTTGATCCAATATTTTATCTTCTACTAATATCATAAATCCTATGGCTTGCATCATATACTGTGATTTTATTATTTTGACCTCATCCTTGATATCATCTTTCAATCCATTGATAAAACAACTTTGAAAAAATCATTTTTTCAATCCCTTTGTCCTATTAAATAGTTTCTCAAATTAGGTCTTATATTCATGGATAGCATAAGTTTATTTCAATTTGTTTAAGACTCCTATAAAGTCCTCATACCCACTAGGTCAAAAATGAGTGATTAATTATGACTCAAATTCTTTTTAAGAAGGGTCGAGAGTAGTGTTTTGTAACCATTAACACCATTGTAAGTATTCTGATTCAAATTTCAAATATGCCATGGTGACCCACAAATACTTAGGTGCATTATGAATTTGGAAAAATTAATCTGATCGACATAACCATCAATCAATATCCTTTCTATTGAACTTAGAAAAATCTAATTGAGGCATTTTAAATGGAGTATATGTGTCAAAAATAGAAAATGATAGCCTTCTTTCTCCTTATGGACTCCCTTATCTTTATTGCTTGAATTTCCACTTGGTTTTTCAATGTTAATATGATCAAACACCTTTGGGCCTTCCCTTAATATATCCTCAACCTCTAGGAATTTTTCTTCAAATGTAGCTTTGGATCTAAGATGGTCACCTCTCATAAGTGATACTTCTTCCCTCATTTGTTTAAATTCATTTCCAAGGTTAGTGAGTGTGACACTCATTTGATCCATAAGGTTACCTTTTTATAACTCCTTTTGGTGTCCTCTAGTTCCTCTAGCCATTTAGGTATGATTTGAACTACTCCCACTGACTTACAAAAAATAGAAATATTGTTCCAAGAGTTACTATTTTTAGTAATGATCCAAAAAGGTGTTTGGATGCTATATATCAAAATTCTCATATTGATATGACCAACATAATGAACTAGGTCCCATAATGACATTTTTGACACCCTAGAAGAAATGCATGGAGGCTATATACCAAAATGATCAGCTCAACAAGATGATCACAATGGGTTATATCCCACAACACTATATTTTGGCACCCAAATATTTTTTTCTAGAGGAGTGTTATCTTCAAGTGTTAGTTTTTCTCTTGGAGTTTTGGTTCACCCAGAATATTGAATTTTGTGTAACAACCCCTTACTAGACTCTACATAGTCTGTTAGTAACTATGTTCCATCATTAACACTGTAGCTCATTGTCTCTGATAATTGTTGAAGTTGTGTGTTACTGATAAATTCCCTATCTAGTATAACTCTCAAATGTTAATGGTAACTATTACTGATGTTGAAAAACTCTATTTTGATTATTACTAACTACTATCTACTTATTACTAATAGTCCTTGTTATGATTGTTATTCTCACCACTAGTTTTCTATCGACTATTTATGTTCAGTTAATTTTAGGATAGTGTAGTCTCCTTAGTATGCTCATATTTTGTAATTTAGTTTTTTGACATGCAAGATAAAAAAATAGGGTGTTCTAATACAGGGTGTGTTTACTATTCATAGACCCTCTATTATACTACAGTGATGAAAAATAGTACTCAAACAAATATTTTAGGACACCACTCAAGGAGGATTTTACACATACCCTTGAGCACACTACCCACCTCTCCAACAATACAAGAGGGTCATTTCAAATGTTATGTTTGGTGTACTATGGAGAATACATAGTCAAAAATATTCCTAGGGCTAAAGTTTTATCCTAATATTACGGGGTCTCCTAATATACTCAAAGATATGTGGGAGCTTAATTCTATATATTGGTTTTGTATGAGGCCTAGGTATTAAAACCTGATTATAGCTCACTTTACTAGATACTTTACGAGCAATCTAGCTTAGCCAATAACAAAAACTCCTTCATGATATTTTAAAATCTACAACATAGGTTTTATAACCTAATAAACTAATGTAGAAAAAATGATCTATGTTTTTTAATAAGAAAATGGGAAAAAAATAAATACATGGAAAATTTATACGTAATAATCAAAATGGTAGGGTAATAACTATCATAGTCATAGTGAAACACGACCCAAAAAGTGCTCTAATACCACTTGTTAGGAACATTCTATTTAAAAATAAACACATTCACATAATATTGCAATACAAAATGTAAATGCAAAAAAATAATAATATTACAAAATACAACACCAAATCATGGGCCTCTTCGAGGGGGAAACCTCCTTCAATACTTTAATTCAATATGCAAAAAATATATACTTATTTATGGATCCTTGTCTTTTAAAAATAATCTTCATGCAACCCTAACCTTATGCTCAAGATTTGACTTACATGTAAAGTGCCACTTGAGCTAGAAGCTTATACCAAATAGTAGTTACATTCTTGATGATGGCTACATTAAATGGCCCCACTTGTCTAGGTGCCTCAATTACTGCCTATCATTATAAAATATTACAATATATCATTAGAATAGGGTCCCGAAATTGGAAAGGTATCACTACATAATAATATGATAAATACGTAATAGTCTTGATATGGGGTCCTAAAAGTGTATAAAATACTATTTGAATTAAAGAAAATTGGAGCTACCTATTAGTAGGCTATGACATATCACTTTCATGACTTAATTAGGAAAATAGTTTAGTCTTATGTTGGTGACTTGTTGGGTAGATCATAGAAATGGATTGACTATCCCACTCAAATTTATGTCATTCATCACTATATGCTTTAAATTAACCTAATGAAATATGTTTATAGTACTATTAATGACAAGTTTTTAGGCTTCATGGTATATCATAGGGGCATAGATGTGGATGATGATAATATCAAGGAAATTTATTCCATACCTCCTACTTGTGCTATCAAAGATATCAAATATTTATTGGAGAAGCTTGTGTCTATTATGTTTTTCATCCTTGAACTAGAATTTGAATCTTATTTGTTTAATCATTTACTCAATAAATATGTATATTTCAAATTGAATGAAAGTTGTAATAAGGCCTTCCTTGAGTTTAAGAAAAATATTTTACACCCCCAAATATTTTTCCATTTAATGTAGATAAGTAATTTGTTTTGTACATCCGGGCCACTCAAGTTTTCTTATGCTTTGTACCAAGCAAGATGATAATAATGACTATACCTATTACATTAGTTGAATAATGTTATCAATAGAAACTAGGTGCACTTCCATGGAGAAGGACTACTTGGATATCTACTTTTTATGTGAAAGGATTTGACATTACATGTTGTATAAAACAACATATGTGGTTATTAAAACTAATACCCTAATATGATTACTACAAAAAAAAATGCATCCCTAGTCATACCTATTATAAAATAATGGATTATTATGATACAAAAAATTAATTCCCATACTATTGTAAAACCTATTATGAAATCTTAGGTGATTGTTGATTAGTTGGTGATTTCTTCTAATACAACCTAAAAAACCCTAAAAGAGTCATTGTGATATGAGGATATAGTGGTAATTTCATGTGCTTATCACCTTGTCATATTTTCTTCCTCAATTATCTCTAGTCTAATTTAGAAGTCTAATCCTGATGATATTACTAAGCAAGAAAAGTCTCTCTTGAAGTCTCATGTGGTTATTGAGAAGAACCAAGGCTAAGGATAAGATATACACACCTTTTGCTAACATAGAATCTAAAAGGAACCTTGATCTTGATACTTGAACGCTTCACTATGATGGTGCAAAGAAAGAATTGGATACAAGATCTAGTGTATTTTCAAATATTTGATTGGACTGGCTATTCCTATGGCATTCAACTTAATATTTTCTAAAAGTTTTATGGAACATGATGGTTTATTTTCAGTGATATTGACCATTAAATAAATTAATTTTAAATGCATTAGAGTTCTAGGGGATTTCCAAATTATGGTCCATTATATCTCCTATGCATATGCTATTAAAGCCCTACATTTGATCCCTTACCATCATGTGTTTAAATACTTAATCATTGTCTTTTAGTACCTTTTAATTAATCATTTTATAGGATACAAAATATTGAGGCTGAATCTTTATTTTACTAGGCCAAAAAACCCATACCATATGAAAAGATCATATGGTTAACTTTTGAGGTAAAATTTCAAAATGAACCTATTATTTTTTGAAGAACACAAGCTTATACTAAGAGGGGGGTGAACAATATAAGATAACTTTTTACTTTTTATTTCTCAATCAATATTATGAAATGTAAATATAGAAATATCAATAGCAATAATAAAAAAAATGCACAAATCACCACACACAATATAGACACCACAATTTACGTGGTTCATCCAATGTGGGCTACTCCACGGAGAAAATATTTCACTAAAATTTTCTAAATCAATCTCTTGGGAATCCTTTCCCTATTAAAATGTTTATGGACCTATATACAAAGGAGATATCAATCACCTAAATCAAGTTAGTGGATCTCTATCCATAGGAGAAATGCTTCTCCTCTGATCTAGTTGGTGATCCTCTAGAAGACTACTACCTCCACTACACTGGCTTGTGGATATCTCTCCACTGAAGACTCTTGTACCCACTTAGAAGACATGTCCTCACTACCTTGGCTGATGGATCTTTATCCATTGGAGACTACTATCCTCTTTGTTATGTCACCTTCAAATCTCTATCTCAAATTTGTACTAAACTCAGTCCTTCGATCTAGCACAAATTTTCTCAATCTCTATCTCTAGTATGGCACAAACCTGTCCTCAAATATGCACCAAACTATGCTCCATAAGTCCACATAGAACTTGCTCAAATCTACTCAAAATGTACACGCAGAACTTTTTCAAATATACTCAACAAGTCCACACAGAACTTGCTCAAATATGCTCAAAAAGTCCACACAGAACTTGCTCAAATCTGCTCAATAAGTCCATACAAAACTTGCTCAAATTTGCTCAACAATTCCACATAGAACTTACCCAATCTTCTCAATAATTCCACACAAAAATTGTCCAATTTTCTCAATAATTCCACATAGAACTTGTCCAATCTACTCAATATCTGTATTGTAAGCTTCCAAAAAATCTCACACCAAATCTATCCACAAGTCTTCTCAAAGACTTACCTCAAACCAACTCAAAAAGTCCACACAGAACTTGTCCAATCTCACAAAAACATAAAGAGAATTTTTAGAGACTCAATATTCTCTATACTAATCACAATGCTCAATTTATTTCAGTCACACTCTTAGAAACATAAGGGGAATTTTTAGATACTCAATATGCTTCAAATTCAACTCAATGCTCAATCACATTATCAACTCAATTAGGAATATAGAATAGTTTGTTTTATGGAACTTGAACAATCACTTCACATATCCACTTGACTAGGATCAACCAAATTTACTCAACCAATCACTTGATAAAATAATCCTTGCTCACAAACCCTAGTCCAAGCATATGATCACTCACTCAAAATATTTCCAACAATTATCAAAAATAAATCTCACATAAAAATGATACTCATGTTCTTTTCAAACCCTAGTTCAAGTTCTTTGCTCAACAATTCTCACATAACAATGATACTCATGTTGTTTTCAAACCCTAGTTCATTTTATTTTTACAACTCACTTCAACAAAAATGCTTATAAAGCAATGATACTCTAACCCTCACTCAATTTTTTCACACAATCAATGGCTTCAACAAAAATGCTTATAAAACAAGGTTTTAATAACAACTTTTTATTCTAGAAAACCTTGAAGCATTAACTCAACACACTCAATAGGAAATCCTAATCAAGTCCAGAATATTTTGGATTGTATCAAGGAAAGAATTAATAATTGGTCTCACAAATGGTTAAGATATGGGGGTAGATTAAAATTTTTACAATCAGTCATTCAAGCCATGCCAATTTATAAATTTTCTATCCTTGCTACCCCACATACCATATGGAAAGAGTTGGACAAGATGGCTAGAAAATTTTTATGGGAAGGAGTAAAAGGAGAGAGGAAATGGACCTTAGTAGGTTGGGATAAAGTAAGCTAGCCCAAGGTAAAATAAGGTTTGGGACTAAGAATATCAAAGTTAAATTATAAAGCTTTGGCTGGAAAGCTTTACTGGAGGAGGATTTCCCAACCAACTTCTTTATTCAGTAGAATATTAACTAGTAAATATTTGGGACAGGTGAACCCAAATGAGGTGGGTCATTTCCCTTTGTATGGTAATGGATCCTTAGTGTGGCAGGCTCTCAAGTTAGGATCTCAGGTAGTAAAATATGGATTATTTTTAAAAGTGGGGGGAGGGGAGAAGGCATGATTTTGGACAGATTCATGGGATCAATACCCACCTATCATTGTTGAATTTCATGAACTGCAACCAATAAAAATAGCCATATAAACCAAGGGTGGGTCCAAATTGAAATTCACTTCAACACTAGTTAGCTGGGAGATTATAAGTTTAAGCAGTTTAAGAAGTTGGATGGGATTTATTTCAACACTAGTTAGCTGGCCAATTTCAATCCCTCCAAATTTTACACCCATCATGAATAAAATATTGGCAGAAAGATTTATCAGAGGTAAATATGATGAGTATGAATTATCTTGGGGCTATGGGAGCCTTGGTGTCTACATAGTGAAGTATGGATATGATAAGATCATTTTAGAGCCTCCTCCTCATACATATCAGGTTGAGGATTGAAGAAAGATTGGCAGTCCAAGGGTTGGCCAAAAGTAAACTTTTTTGCCTGGCAGTTCATGCATAATGGAATTCTTAATTTTGATAATATTATATGTAGGGGAACCATTGGTCCATATCAATGTTTTTTATGCTATAATAGTGAGGAAAAAATTGATCACTTGATGTTTGAGTGCCCATTCACATGCCAGATTTGGGAGAGATGGTTTTTATATTATAAAATTCAAGTTAATGGTGATTTGAATCGGATTAATATTTGGGAAAGATGGAAGAGGGGTAGATTTAAATCTAAATATATTTGTATTGGTTGGGAGCTTGGATTAAACTTCATTTTGTGGCAAGTGTGGTTGGACAAAAATGCCAAAATTTTTAAAGAAACTTTTTCTTCTTTAGATGGAGTTTGGCAGGTTATTTGGAGCAAAGTCATAGAAACTGTGGCAGTCTATGCTAAAGATAAAACTCAGATTGTTATTGGGGTAATGGAGGAGGAAGTTGAAGTGCAATAGGGATATGACAGAGCTAGTTGGAAACCACCCTCAGAGGGTTGGATTAAAATTAATACTGATGGAGCTGCAAAGGCAATCTGGGTAGAGCTAGAATTGGAGTGGTTTGCCATAATCCTGTTCGAAAAGTTCTCTATTGGGAACTGCAAGGCTTGGGAAGAGCCACAAAAAATGAAGAAAAAGCCTTAGCTATCAAATATGCTTCTATTTGGGCAGTAAAACAAGGTCACAAGAGAATAATCCTAGAATCAAATTCTCAAATAATGGTTGGAGCTCTAGATTGCATGAGGAACTTTTCTTTGAAAACATGGAGGTTGAAGATTCTTGTCACTCAAATTAAGGAATTATGAAGGGAATTAGATGATGTGATTCTAGTTTATATGAGTAGAGATCTAAATAAAGTGGCAAACTTCCTAGCTAAGATGGGTACTGAGAAGGAGGTAGGGGTTCAATGGCATAGTGACATGGCTATTGAGGATGAGATGATTAGGCAGGTTGGTGAGCAAATCTAGTGCTTAGCTAATTTGGATAATCATTCCAGAAATACTATTTAGGAGATTTGTGCTTCAATGTATATCTTCTTTTATAGTTGTAAATAGGTGAACAATCATTGTAGAAATATGGTTTAAAAGATTTGGATCCAATGCAAATCTTCTTTTACTATTGTAAACATGTGTTCTCTTTGGCTAAGGCTGAGAAAAGTCTCATCCCAACTTGTAAATGATATTTGTTTGAATACAAGTTTTTTCAAATTATTTTTCAAAAAAAATAACAAGTTTTTATTCCAGAAAACCTTGAAGCATTAACTCAATACACTCAATAGGAAATCCTAATCAAGTCATTTTCACTCCAAATTTATTTTCTAGAAAACTAATAAATCAAATCAGCTATGGAAGAATGCACTCATAACTTTTTATTGATGATGAATAAATCTCATAAATCTATCACAACCACAAACACTTCTATGCCAAGCTCAAAGAGGTTAGAAGATAAATATTTCTCACAATATAATGTAAATACTCAATCACACCTTATCACTCCACTTTTCAAAAACAACCATCAACATACATAAAATATTTATCCAATAACACCTTATAAACTCCCAACTAAAAATAAATTCAACATCCACCAAAATGACTCAAAACCTCTTTAATAAAATTTAATGGCAAAAATAACTTTGGCAAATTTCAAATATACTTTCCTTATAACTCCAATAACATAAATCACTTCTCAATAAAAAAATCTTTCAAAAATTCTTTTATCTCCAAATAACACAAATAAATTATGAATAAAATAACCTTTCATAAACCCTTATTACTCCAAATAACACAAATTAATTACCAATAAAATAATCCTTCACAAACCCTTATAACTCCAAATATCCACTTAGAAAACTTTAGGCAATATAAAATTTTAATCAAAAATTACCTTTGCCACTAGTGTGATTCGAACCCATAATCTATGCCATTGCTAGCACTCTAGTCATGGACTTGACCACCGTGTGCACTAGATGCATTTTTGAAACTCCACGAGCACCTCGTGCTCTTTCTTCCACACCTAGTGCTCAAATCGAATGTGAACCAAAATCTTTCCCCTTGGCACTCAAGTCGAACATGCCAATTAACATCCACGGGAATCGATCATGGACTCTTCCATTACCAACACTCTCATGAAATGTGTTATACCAATGTACCACCATGTCCAATGTGGGTTAGACCTTACGCTCACCCTTTTTGTCTTCTTCCTGGAACTAATAAGACAAACAAACTCTTTGTCTTCTTCCTCAATGTTCAACGATTGCACAGATTTATTGTAGCTTGGTCGCATGAAAATTAATTCGAAGAGGGATAAATTTTGAATGCCTTTTGGTATATTATTTATACATGAATTCATTATATGGATTAGATGTTGGCGCTCCATTTAATTCGAATATGTGGGTACATTTTAAAACATTTTATAAATTATAAATTATTTAAATTCTAATAGAATTTAAATTTTATAAATTATATTTATAAAATTTTTGGTTTAATAAAATTAAAGTCTTCCTTAGGATAAAATTTAAACCTTCAAATTTTACTCCACTGATTTGGTTATTCTACTGTCATGTTTTTAATAAGAACCTTAATTCTGCCATGAAGATGTTTAACAAAAACCCTTGAAAAATAATATTTTAATAATATTTTTCTTCAAATCTTCACATTGCTCTTGGTGTTAATGATGGTGTACTCCATGGTATTAATGACATCTTCATGTGTTCACTTTGACATCAATGACAACTTCTTACTTTGACATCAATGACGATTGAATGAGCTCAAAATGTCCAAAAATATCCCCCTTTGTCATTGATGGTAACCCAATTTTATTTTATTGAAATTTTGACCTTTCCATTGTTCTGCTCTCCCTAGGACATTACCCCCCTGGCTTAATACTCTCTCCTATTTTCTCAAATACCAAATCTCTCCCCCTTACTCAAATCTCTCCCCTTTTGACATCAATGGCAAAGGGTCACATTTGGGGCTTGGGGCTAAGAATGAGCCTATTAGTTTAGCCCCTACCCCACCTCCTCTTGAGGTGGTTAATTCTAGGGTGGGAGTATTTATACTCCCAAAAAGTAGTGTTCTTTACCTTTATCTTCTTTTCTTCTTATCTGATCCTTTTGATTCCTTTGACTGTTCCTTTCCATGTCCATGTTCCTGTCCATGTCTACAATTTTTTTCCTATTTTTGTTCATATCCATATCCTTGTTCTTGATCCTATTCTTTTTCATGTTCATATCCATGTTCTTGTTCCTATTCATATCTATATCCCTATTCTTGTTACTGTTCTCATTCATGTTTGTATCCATGTTCCTGTTCCTATTATTATTCATACTTGATTCTAGAATATTTTTTCTACACCACTTTGTTGTGTGACCATAATTATTGCACTTATAACACTTAATGTTTTTATTTCTTGGAGGTGCAAATATCTTAGAATTTCTCCTAGTGAAGCCATATCCTCTTCTGTCATGAACCCTGCAATTCATTGCCTTGTGATCAAACTGATTACATGAGTAGCAATATGAGTAGCAATACCCATGAAAAATTTATCTGTTTATGAAATTCCCATTTTCTTGTATTCCATGTGTCCTGCATTGTGAAGCTATGTGTCCAAACTTGTGACATGATAAGCATCATCCATTGAAGAAATATTGCCTAGACCCCATTGGTCTCTTAGTCTCTTCTACATATTTCTCGTTCCATCTGTTCCTTACTTGTGAATTATTCCTTTTATTGTTGAAATTTCTATTGTCCAACTTATCCTTATAAGTATCACTCTCTTTTACTTCCTTTGACACTTCTTATTTTCTGGTGTTTGAGCTTGACTATCCTTTTTTCACTTCCTATTTCCTTTGTTCTTCTTTAGAACTAAGTCCTGTTTTGGTGACTAATGACTTTTGTGTATTGATAATCTTGTCCAAAGTCTTTGGATTCTCCTCAAATTTGTGCAACTTTTCCTTAGAGCCTTTTACTTCCATCCTTAGTGAAACTATCCCATGCTCTAATATTTCACACTCTAGATCTTTTATCTTTAATTTTTCGGCCATTCATTCTTCAATTTTTCTTGCCTCTTCAACCTTGATTTTAAAGTTGGTGAGTTCCTATAGAAACTTTGATTTTGTTTTCTCATCTTCTTGAGCTTGAACCCTCAATCATGAGTTATCCCTTTTTAATTCTTCAAGAGTAACCATAAGTCTTTCACATTTTATTCTCTTTTACCTTTGGATGTTAAACCATACCTTTTTCAACTCTTCTTGCATTTTCAACTCTTCTTGCCTTTTCAACATTATCTCTCAAGTTAGAGAGATCTTTTAGAAGCTTTGTCTTACATTTATCATCTCCTTGTATTTGAGCCTTCAATTCTAAATTCTCTCTTTTCAATTCAGCAAGTTTCTTAAGAGCAACTTCCTCTTTTTCTTTTTCTAAATCTTCCTCTTTTATTTGGTCTTCAATTTATTCTACTATCCAAAGTAGAGTTTCTTCTTCATACCTATTTTAACTATCCCTATTATCATTTAGATCCTTTTCAGCTTCACTAATGTTGAACCCATGATAATATATTACATCATGATCGAGTTGACCACAAAAAAAATATTCTTCACCTTCTTGTGAACAATAAGCTACAAGGTGACCTATCTTCCTACATCTGGTACAAAATTTTATTAATTTGGCCTTTTCTCCACTTCTTGATTCATCTCTTGAATCTATTTCTATTCTTCCTAATTCATCTTCCTTTTCTTTCATGACCATGTGTATTCTTTTCTTCTTGTGTTTCATGGTTCTACTTTTTCCTTTCTTTGCTATTTGTGTTCTTGTAAGATCTTATTTCAAGTTGTTAAACTTTTTTTGAAGGAACCAACTCTAATACCAATTGAAGAACACAAGATTATACTAAGAGGGAGGGTGAACAGTATAATACCACTTTTTACTTTTTCTTTCCCAATAAATATTATCCAATGTAAAGATAGCAATATCAATAGCAGTAATAAAAGTAATGCACAAATCACCACACACAATAGATACACCACATTTACGTGGTTCACCCAATTTTGGCTACTCCATAGAGAAAGTATTTCACTAAAATTTTCTCAATCAATATTTTGGGAATTCTTTCCCTATTACAATGTTTATGGACCTTTGTCCAAAGGAGATTCCAATCCCCTAAATCAAGTTAGTGGATCTCTATCCATAGGAGAACTCATTCTCCTCTACTATGGCTAGTGATCCTCTAGAATCCTATTGCCACCACTACACTAGCTTGTGGATCTATCTCCACTTAATACTCTTATCCCAACATAGAAGACCTATCCTCACTACCCTAGCTGATGGATCTCTATCCACTGGAGACTATTGTCCTCTCTGCTATGTCACCTCCAAATATATATCTCAAATTTGCACTAGACTTAGTACTTTGATCTAACACAAATATTCTCAATATCTATCTCTATTATGGCACAAACTTATCCTAAAATCTACACCAAACTCTACTCCACAAGTCCACACAAAAATTTCTCAAATATTCTGAACAAATCCACATAGAACTAGCTCAAATATTCTCAACAAGACCACACAAAACTTGCTCAAATCTACTCAACAAGTCCACATAGAACTTGCTTAAATTTTCTCAACAAGTCCACACATAACCTGCTCAAATCTGCTCAACAAGTCCACATAGAACTTGCCCAATATGCTCAACAAGTCCACACAAAACTTGTCCAATATGCTCAACAAGTCCACATAGAACTTGTCCAATCTACTCAATATTTGTATTGTAAGCTTCCACAAAAGCTCACACCAAATCTGTCCACAAGTCTTCTCAAAGACTTACCTCAAACCAGCTCAACAAGTCCGCACAGAACTTGTCCAATATCATAGAAACATAAATAGAATTATTAGAGACTCTATAGTCTCTATGCTAATCACAATGCTCAATTTATTTCAATCACACTCTTAGAAACATAAGGAGAATTGTTAAATACTCAATATGCTTCAAATTCAACTCAATGGTCAATCACTTTCTCAATTCAATTTAGAATATAGAATAGTTTGTTTTATGGAACTTGAACAATCACTTAACATATCCACTTGACTAGGCTCAACCAATCACTTGATGAAATAATCCTTGCTCACAAACCCTAGTCCAAGCATATGATCTCTCACTCAAAATATTTTCAACAATGCTCAAAAAAATCTCACATAACAATGATACTCATGTTCTTTTCAAACTCTAGTTCAAGTTATTTGCTCAACAATTCACTTCAACAACAATGCTTATAAAACAACTCTCACATAACAATGATACTCATGTTCTTTTCAAACCCTAGTTCAAGTTCTTTGCACAACAACTCACTTCAACAAAAATGCTTATAAAGAAATGATACTCTAACCCTCACTCATGTTTTTCACACAATTAATGGATTCAACAACAATGCTTATAAAACAAGATTTTTCTTTATTCCAGAAAACCTTGAAGCATTAACTCAACACACTCAATAGGAAATTCTAATCAAGTCCTTTTCACTCAAAACTTATTTTCCAGAAAACTAATCAATCAAATCAACTATGGAAGAATGTGCTCATACCTTTTTATTGATGATGAAGAAATCTCATAAATCTGTCACAGATACAAACACTTCTATGCCAAACCCAAAGAGGTTAGAAGATAAATCTTTCTCACAGTATAATGTAAATACTCAATAACACCTTATCACTCCACTTTTCAAAAACAACCATCAACATACATAAAATATTTATCCAATAACACCTTATAAAATCTTAACTAAAAATAAATTCAACATCCACCAAAATAACTCAAAACCTCTTTAATCAAATTTAATGGAAAAAATAACTTTGGCAAAAAATCAAATCTACCTTCCTTATAACTACAATAACATAAATCCTTCTCAATAAAACAATATTTCATAAACTCTTTTATCTCCAAATAAATCAAGTCAATTATGAATAAAATAACCTTTCATAAACATTTACTACTCCAAATAACACAAATCAATTACCAATAAAATAATCCTTCCCAAAACCTTATAACTCCAAATATCCGCTTAGAAAACTTTAGGCAATATAAAATTTTAATCAAAAATTACCTTTGCCACTAGTGGGATTCAAACCCACAATCTCTACCTCTACAAGTGCTCTAGCCATGCACTTGACCACTGTGTGTGCTAGATGCACATTTGAGACTTCTATAGCACCTCGTGCTCTTTCTTCCACACCTGGCGCTCAAACCAAACATGAACTAAAATCTTTCCCTTGGTGCTCAAGTCGAACACGCCAATTAACGTCCATGTGAATTGATCATGGACTCTTCCACTCCCAGTGCTCTCACGAAACATGTTGTTCCAATGGACCACCATATACAATGTGGGTTAGACCTTATGCTCACCCTTTTCATCTTCTTCCTAGTGCTAATAAGACAAACAAACTCTTTTTCTTCTTCCTCAATGTTCAATGATTGCACGAATTTCTTTTATCTTGGTCGCATGAAAATTAATTTGAAGAGGGATAACTTTTGAATACCTCTTGGAATATTATTTATACAAGAATTCACCATATGACTTAGTCATTAGTGCTCCATTTAATTTGATGACATCGACGCATTTTAAAACCTTTTACAATTTATAAATTATTTAAATTCTAATAAAATTCAAATTTTATAAATTATATTTATAAACATTTTACTTTATAAAAATTAATGTCTTCCTTGGGAAAAAAATTAAAAACTTCAAATTTTACTCCACTGATTTTATTATTTTGCCATCATGGTTTTAATAAGAACCTTAATTTTGCCATCTAGATGTTTAACAAAAAATGTTGAAGAATAATATTTTAATAACCTTTTTCTTCAACTCTTCACATTGCTCCTGGTGTTAATGATGGTGTACTCCATGGTATTAATGACAGCTTCATGTGTTCACTTTGGCATCAATGACAACTTCTCACTTTGACATCAATGAAAAATGAATGATCTCAAAATGTTCAACATTTTTTTTACTAAGTGGCAATGCATGTGCATGCAATTGAGGTTAATGATATTGACTGGAAAGTTACTATTGATAATTTTGAAGAAAACAAGCTTATATTGAGAGGGGGTGAAAAGTATAAGACCAATTTTTCCTTTTCTTTCCCAATCAATATTATGCAATGTAAATACAGCAATATCAATAGGAATAATCAAAGCAATGCATAAATCACCACACACAATAGAGATACCATAATTTAATTGGTTCACCCAATGTGGACTACTCCACGGAGAAAATATTTCACTAAAATTTTCTCAATCAATCTCTTGGGAATCCTTTCCCTATTACAATGCTTATGGAACTCCGTCCAAAGGAGACACCAATCCCCTAAATAATGTTTGTGTATCTCTATACATATGAGACACCAATATCCTAATCAAGTTCATGGATCTCTATCCATAGGAGACACCAATATCCTAGTCTCTATTCTGGATGATGATCCTATAGAAGACCTCTACCTCCACTACCCTTAGAAAATGGAACTCTATCCATAGAAGACATATATCTTCCATGTTCTAGCTGGAGATATTTGTACTCAACTCTATCACCTCCATAGCTTTATCTCAAAAATGTACTAAACATAGTTCATTGGTCTAGCATAAATATGTCCTAAATATTTGTCTCCAGTATGGTATCCTCAAATATACACCAAACTCTATCCTTGAATTTGTACTAAACACAGTCCTTCGATCTACAACAAATTTGTCCTTGAAATCTATCCTCAAACCTTAACTCAAGGCTTATCTCAATCTCAAATTAATTCTACTGGATATGCTCTAAAACTTAACTCAATGTTTGAACAAATAAATCAATCAACTCTACTCTCAAGCCTTCTCAAAGACTTATCTCAAATCTTCCTTGTAAGCTTCCACAAAAGTTCACTCTAATTTGTCCACAAATTCTCTCTAGAACTTTTCTAATATGGTCAATAAGTCCTTTCAATAACTTATCCAAATCTTCTCAATAAGTCCTCATAAGAACTTATCCAAAATTGCTCTTAATCTGTATTATAAGCTTCCACAAAAGCTTACTCAAATCTGCCCACAATTCTTCTCAAAGAATTATCTCAAATTTGCTCAACAAGTCCACACTAGAACTTGTCCAATATCATAAAAACATAAAGATAATTTTTAGCGACTCAATATTCTCTATACTCATCACAATGTTCAATCACTTTCAATCACTCTTTTAGAAACATATAGAGAATTGTTAGAGACTCAATATGCTTCACATTCACCTCAATACTCAATCACTTTCAATCACTCTTTGAGAAACATTAGGAGAATTGTTAGAAACTCAATATGTTTCACATTCACCTCAATTACTTTCTTAAATCAATTCAGAATATAGAATAGTTTGTTTTATGAAACTTGAATAATCACTTCACACATCCACTTGACTACGCTCAACCAACTCTACTCAACCAATTACTCAATGAAACAATCCTTTATCACAAACCCTAGTCCAAGTATATGATCACTCATTCAAAATATTTCCAACAATGCTCAACAATAAATATCAAATAACAATGATACTCATGTTCTTTTCAAATCCTAGTTCAAGTTCTTTGCTCAACAACTCACTTCAACAAAAATGCTTATAGAAAACCTCTCACATAACAATGCTACTCATGTTCTTTTCAAACCCTAGTTCAAGTTCTTAATACATCCAATGGTTTCAACAATAATGCTTATAAAATAAGGTTTTAATAACAACTCTTTATTCTAGAAAACCTATAAGCATTAACTCAACACACTCAATAAGGAAACCCTAATCAAGTCATTTTCACTCCAAACTTATTTTTGAGAAAACCAACCAATCAACTAAACTATGGAAGAATGTTCTCATACATTTTTCTTGATGAAGAAGGGACCTCAAATATCTACCACAACCACAAACACTTCTTTGCCAATCTTAAGGAAGTTATATAAACAATAAAAATCATATAATCACTCACAAATACACCTTATTACTCCTTTCTTAAAATAATATCCAACACCACAATAGTTTGAATATTCACTTCTCAAAATGATCAATATTCAATTTACCCTTTTGATAAATCAACCATGTAAAAATATCTTCATGTAAAAATAAATTTTACCCCTTATCTCTCCTTTTAATCAAAAATTAAAATTTAAATTAAGCCTCTTTAACTTTAACCCCTTATAACTCCTTTAAATTATATTTAAAACTTAGGTTTAATAAAAAATAAAATTAAAAACATTTACCTCCACCTTATGTGAGACTTGAAACTTTCGATTGCCACCTCCTCATGCACCCTAGCCACGGCCTTGGCTGCCACGAGTGCTAGGCGTTCGTTTAACACCAAAGGATCACCAAGTGCTTCTTATCCCTTGCTGACACCAAAAACAAATCGTGTGCTCCTCATGCAAAAATGATCCTATCGCAATTTGAACGTGGGTCTCACACTACCAAAGCACCTTAACTCCCAGCCAAGTGCCACTAGGCCACTTTGTATAGTTGGATGGGGTTTCTCCTACTATGGTAACTTCAACCTCCTCATTGGCGCTAAAAACAACTTTTTTTTATTTCCTTCTACTGCATTCAATTTCAAAATTACACGATTAGAACATGATACAAACACATTTCAAAATTTCCATTAAGGTATGTATTAATATATAATGCCTCCCCTTTACTTGGACGTCGACACATTTTGATTTTTCACCTTAACCTTAGATGTCGGTGCATTTTGATTTTAAATAATTAATTTATAAATTATTTAAATCATTTAGAATTTAAATCTTATAAATTAATATTTAATTCCTTTGGGTCTTATTAAGGCTTAAAGCCTTCTCTGAATTTACCACCTTGTATAAGTAATATTTATTTATAAAATTTAAATTCAAATTGAAATTAAATATTTTATAAAATAAATATTAAAACCTCCTTTAGCTTTTCAAAAAGCTTTCTTGGGTTTTTATGAAAAACCTTTTATTTTGCTCATCCATGGTTTTAATAAAAACCCGCCTTGATATGCTTCCACATAATATTAAAAATATTATGAAGCTATTTTGCCATTAACCTTTGCATTGTTCCTTGACATATTCCTTGAAATCAATGATGACTTCATTCCTTGACATCAATGACAACTTTGACTGAAAATGTCCAACAATCTCCCTCTTTGTCATTGATGGTAACCCAAATTCTTTTTACAAAAAAAATTCAACTTTTCTTTGTTATGATCCCCTGGGACATTGCTCCCCCTGGTTCAATGCTCTTTCCTATTTACTCAATTACCAAATCTCTCTCCCTTTAACATCAATGGAAAAGGGTTACCTTTGGGGCTCGGGGCTAAGAATGAGCCTCTTAGCTTAGCCCCTCCCCCACCTCCTTTTGAGGTGGCTAATTATGGAGTAGGAGTATTTCTACTCCCATAAATTATTGTTCATTACCTTTATCCTCTTTTCTTCTTATCTAATCCTTTTGATTCATCTAACTGTTCCTTTCCATGTCCACATTCCTTTCCATGTCTACATTCCTATCCATATTCTTGTTCCTATTCCTATTCCTATTCATATCCATGTTCTTGTTCTTATTTCCTATTCGCGTTCTTGTTCCTATTCATACTTGATTTTGGAATGTCTACTCTGCACCACTTTGTTGTGTGACCATCATTATTGCACTTATAACACTTAATGTTATTATTCCTTGGAGGTGCAAATGTATTAGGATTTATCCTAGTGAAACCATATCCTCTTCTATCATTAACCCTGCAATTCATTGCCTTGTGAACAAACTTATTATATGAGTACCAATACCCATGTAAAATTTATATGTTCTCATATTCCTATCTTTCATGTGTCCTACACTATGAAGCCATGTATCCAAACCTATGACATCAAAAACATCATCCATTGAAGTTTCCTTGTCTTGACCTAGTTGGTCTCTTAGTCTCTCTTCACCTATTCTTATTGTTGTTACATATGTATCTTCTTTGTGCATTGTTCCTATCCTTGTTGAACTTTTTATTGTCCAAATCATCCTCAGATGTCTCACTTTCTCTTACACTATCTTCTTCTGAAGTGTCTTCATCTAAATTTTCTTCTCCTCTAGAACTTGAGGTTGACTTTCCTTCCCATTTCTCTTGTTCTTGTTCAAATCCAAGACGTATTTTGCTTGATGTAGGCTTTTGTATCTTAATGAACTTATCTAAGTTCTTTGAGCTATTTTTGAACCCTTTTCTCTTGAATTTAGAATTTTCTAAATCTTCCTTTAGTAGGGCTACTTCTTGTACTAACCTTTCACATTATAAGACCTTTTCTTCTAGCTTATCCTTGAAATTATTTATCTTAGCCTTTGATTTGTCTATATCCTCTATAAGCATTCTTCTCTTTTCATCACATTCTTGAAATTGAGATTCTAATTTAGACTTTTGCCTTCTTACCTTCTTTACTATGTCAAGAGCATAAATAAGTTCTCCCTTGAGATCATATCCTTCATTATCTGATTCTTCCTCTATTTTTTTGCCTTTTTCCACATATTCATTTTCTTTTGGCTTGTCTTCTATAGGATCATCTTCTCCTTCTTCTAATGCCATTAGAATATTTTCATATGGTACTTCAATTGCATCCTCATATTAATCATCATTGAAACTATAACCATTTATTGTACAACTATCTTCAAGATGTCCAAAGTTACCACACCTAAAGTACTTGAGAATTACTGGAGTACTTTTCTTAACTTGTTCTTTTGTTCAATCATAAATAGGAATTCATCTCTATCATTATCTGAAATACTAGCATCACTATCACTTGAGTACGTACTTACCTTATTTACATAGTAGCTCCTCTTTTTCCTTTGAAAGAACTTCTTTCCTTGTCTACTTTTTCCATTCTTGCTTTTCTTTTGGTGCATATATCTTTTTGATTCCCTATTCCTGTGATCCTATTTTTCTTCATCATTGTTATTCTTTGCTTCTTTACAATCAGTTGCATAATGACTAAACTTTCCACAATTGAAACATCTAACATATTTTGTATCTCTAGATATTCTTGAATCCTTATTCCTTCTACCATAATTATCTTCTTCATCACTGGATAACTCATAGCTTGATTCTAATTTCTTACCCTTTTTCTTCTTGATTGCTTTGAATGCTACTTCATTATGGGGAATAGGCTCTTTTGTTCTTAACTAAAAAGATGTAATAATACAAAGCAAAATATCTCTTGTCAAAGAATAACCATCCTTTGACTCTTCTATAGCAAAAGTATTTTCATTGAATATTTTTGGAAGAGATCTTAAGACCTTATCACAAACACCCGATTCATCAACCTTCATTCCAAGCCCTTGCATAGCATTAACAACCTCATCAATTTGAAGTAGATAAGTACTAATGTTTTACTCATCCTTCATTCTCAAATATTCAAATTGTCCTTTGAGATTTCATATCTTTGCTTTATTGACACCTTTATCTCCTTCATATATATTTTACAATTTATCCCACATTTATTTTGTATTTTGACAATGCATAACTTTTATGGACTCTATTCTATACAAACCTCTTAGAAGTGCATTTATTGCTTTTTAATTGTAATTTTGTAGAAGCTTACCTTCCTTATCTGTAGGTGGACCAACTAAGGGGTCGTATCCATTTCCAACTACTTCCTAAACTTTATTGCCAAGTGCCTTTAGGTATATCTTCATTCTCAAACTCAAATATACATTTCACTTCCATAAAATACTGGTACTGAATTATCTGAAGGTCCACTCTTAGAATCCATTGTGTTCTTGTTAGATTTTCCTTCAAGATGTTAAATTATTTTGAAGAAACCCACTCTAATACCAATTGAAGAACACAAGCTTATACTAAGAGGGGGGTGAACAGTATAAGATCACTTTTTCTTTTTCTTTCCCAATCAATATTATGCAATGTAAATATAGCAATATCAATAGTAGTAATTAAAGCAATGCACAAATCACCACACACAATAGAGACACCACAATTTACATGGTTCACCCAATGTGGGCTACTCCAAGAAGAAAATGTTTCACTAAAATTGTCTCAATCAATCTCTTCGAAATCCTTTCCTTATGATAATGTTTATGGACATATTTCCAAAGGAGACACTAATTCCCTAAATCAAGTTCATGGATATCTATCCATAGGAGACACCAATCTCCTAATCAAGTTCATGGATATCTATCCATAGGAGACACCAATATCCTAATATCTACTCTGGTTGGTGATCCTCTAGAAGACCTCTACCTCCACTACCCTTAGTAAATGGAACTCTATCAAAAAAATACACCTATATTCCATGCTTTGGATGTAGATCTATGTCCTCAAATCTATAACATCCAAATATCTGTCTCAAATATATACTAAACATAGTCCATTGGTCTAGCACAAATATATCCTCAATATTTGTCTCTGGTCTAGCACAAACCTATCCTCAAATATGCACCAAACTTTGTCCTCAAATATGTACTAAACACAGTCCTTAAGTATAGCACAAATTTATCCTCAATCTCTGTCCTTAAGCCTTAACTCAAGTCTTGTCTCAATCTCAATCAATTCTGCTTGCTCTGCTCCAAACCTTAGCTCAAGGTTTGGACAAATCAATCAATCAACTCTGATCTCAAGACTTCTCAAAGACTTGTCTCGAATATATCTTGTAAGCTTCCACAAAATATTGCATTAATCTATCTCTAGAACTTGTCCAATCTTATCTATAAGTCCTCTCAAGAACTTATCCAAATTTGCTCAATAAGTCCTCATAAGAACTTATCCAAATCTGCTCTCAATTTGTATTGTAAAATTCCACAAAAGCTTACTCAAATTTTTCCACAAGTCTTCTCAAAGACTTACCTTAAATCTGCTCAATAATTCCACACTAGAACTTTTCCAATATCATAGAAACATAAAGATAATGTTAGAGACTCAATATGCTCTATACTTATCACAATGTTCAAGCACTTTCAATCACTCTTTTAGAAACATACAAAGAATTTTTAGAGACTCAATATGCTTCACATTCACCTCAATACTCAAATCACTTTCAATTACTCTTTGAGAAACATAAGGAGAGTTGTTAGATACTCAATATGCTTCACATTTACCTCAATAAATTTTTAAAATCAATTCATAATATAGAATAGTTTGTTTTATGGAACTTGAACAAAAACTTCACACATCCACTTGACTAGGCTCAACCAACTCTACTCAGCCAATTACTCAATTAAATAATACTTTATCACAAATCCTAGTCCAAGTATATGATCACTCACTCAAAATATTTCCAACAATGCTCAACAACAAATCTCACATAACAATGATACTCATGTTCTTTTCAAATCCTAGTTCAAGTTATTTTCTCAACAATTCACTTCAACAACAATCATTATAGAACAACTCTCACATAATAATGATACTCATGTTATTTTCAAACCCTAGTTCAATTTATTCATACATCCAATGGTTTCAACAAAAATGCTTATAAAACAATGTTTTAATAAGAACTCTTTATTCTAGAAAACCTTGAAGCATTAACTCAACACACTCAATAAATAAACCCTAATCAAGTTGATGAGGACTAGAAATACCTCATTTTTACACTATGTTTGACATATAAAAACTACCATATTACCAAACATAAAAAATTTAATTTCCAAATAGTTTATTAGAATATATTATTTGTTAATTGTTTGAATGGTTTTATGTTAGGAACACTATAATTTCAGTTTTTGATTATTTTCAGCATTTTATGCACTTTTTTAGTTTATTAAGTAGCAGATAAAACATGCATTTCAATTAACCAAATATGTATGCTGATTTACATTAACATCACAATGGTTTTTGAATTTTTTCCCACCACTTCAACTTGTTTGAAATCCACATTGGATCCAAATTTTCAAGACTATCATAAATTTGGCTATCACTTTATAGGAGCACCTTAAATTTGTCAATAAAATCATGAGGGAATGGATGTAATGAGTTAAAAGTGACTATATAAGACATATGACCTATTTAGAAGCACTCCCACATGGTTTAAATAGGTAGCAATAAGGTATAATAGAGCAGAGACCATTATGCAGCACTATTGCATAGTTTCAACATGGTTACTTGGTGAATGAAGTGTATAATTTCAGTAGCAACTTGATGTAATAATTCATGTTAGTATTTGAATGATTTTATTATGTCATAATTTGTTTGAATTTTCAAGAAATGTTAATACTTTATAATTGTGCAGTAGAGTTGGAAAATACAATAATAAATTCCAACCAGCAACCAATGAATGGTAGGGTAGGGAATTAATCAACCAAGGCATGTGAAAATGTTTGGAGATAGTTGAGAGAGGTTAGGGATGAATTTTTCTCCACCTGGTAGCATTTCCACATAGTAAAAATGGGAGCAACAAGACAAAAGGCTGAAAAGCAGGAACAATTGGAAAAACATACAAAAATTAGAATTATGCAATTATAAAGGAAGTCGTAGAAATTGTCAATGTAAAATGACGACATCAGTTGGAAATAATTTCTAATGGATAGGGAAGATGTCCTATGAAATTATATTTTCTTTATTAATCATTTTTATTATAGTTTAACATAAATCATATTTATGCTCCTGATATTTCGAAGATCTTTAGAATAAGGGGGAAAAGATATCAGTTTGAGTCTAAAAGATATTTGAACGCCTAAAGTAGTAGATAAATTATATTTTAAGGAATATACAGGTGTACAAGATATTTATAAGACTCCTCCAATGTACTCCCACCATTTAAGATGCATTCTAAGGTTCAATGAGTGTTGTTGCAACATAAACTATCCAATATTACTTATTCAGTTGCAGATTATTTGGCAAATCACTGTAAAATAACAAATAGGCTAATCTAAGCATGAGATACATTGTAATATTTTTATAAATAACACATCTCCCTCCTTTGTTTAGTTATTAGAATTAGTTGATAGGAGAGTAGTTAGTAGCAGCAAATAGCATAGTGCAACATTTTCTATAACAATTTTGATAGAAATAAAGTGTAGTTCTTTTGTTAATTTATGTTCATGAGCAAGTGTAAGTGTTAATTAGCTAAAAAAAAAGTTTTCCACATTATTCTAGATTAGGAAGCTTGGTCCCACTTTCAAGCCTAGAAGGAGGAATTTTATGACAGGTTTTTTCTGTAATTTTGTTGCAACAGAATTAATAGATTGCTTCTCAAATTTAATTTTCTTGTTTTAAGTTTGTGTGATGTTATTTATGTTTTCCATTATGTTTTTGTGCATAGAATATGTGTGTTAGCTTAAAAATTAGATTAGACCTGTGTTTTCCCCTATTTCGTCTGCTTTTCATGTTCCCCTATTTTTATGTTTTAGAAACTTTCAATTTTGAAAAGATTTCATTTTGTTGTCAATTCTTGTAGGAGAAGTTTGATGACCTTTTATAGGAGGACATTGATAGGTGTTTTTAGCATAAGTTTTATTTCCAAACATCATTTGAATTCTACAAGTGTAAACTAGGTTTAAATTCTATAAGTGTAATTTAGGATTTCAATTTAGCAACATTTTAATTTTGTTATTTCAATTATGCAAAAGTAAATTAGATCTCAATTCAGTAATTTCAAATTCCTACACTTATAGTTAACTTTCAATTTATTCAAATTAGAATTAGTTTTCAATTATCACAAGTTTCCATTCTTTAGACTAGGTTTAGTGTGACACCAAAATGCTAAACCAACATCTATTTCACCCAATAAATGTTTGAAATTTGAATGTTTGAATTGTACTCTACCCTAACTTTCTATCGTAAATATCCTTGGACACCACCTCGGATTGATAAATCATAATATTAAATGATGATATTAACAAAACACATAATTTTGGCACCATTTTCGTAGACACGGTGTTCTTAGAGGGTAAAAGTGGTCAAATAATTATTATTGTGCTAAGTTGTGAACTTTAGAGTAAAATTTGAATAGCATAACTGGTATAAATAATAATTTTTTATAGTTGCATTTCATAACATTTAGAAAACAAGCAAGAAACCATAGGGAGGTAATCTTCACACTTAGGGTTTAAATTTCCTATGTTTGAAATTCCTGATAAAAATTGAAAGACCTCATCATCCTCATTATTAGGAAACATAAGATCTCTTGAAAAATTTAGAAGAGCCATCTGCTAGTATTTCCCTTTTTATATCCATATCATCAGGGTAGTATAAAAAACTTTTTACTAGGTGTTGGAAAGACATCATGGTAGATATACAAGACTATACCTTGAAAAAAACAATCATATCAGGTACTTGTAGCATTTATTCACAAGGACATATCACTGATGAATGCCATTTACTTCCACAACTCAGAAATATCCTAGAGATGCAAAATTTGTTGCCTAATATGAATTCTTCTCAAAAGAGATCCCAACAACAACAAACAGAGCAATTAAATCAAACACCACCTCTAGCCCAACTGGTGGCCAATCTAAATAATGCAAGATAGATAGCCTATGTATATGTAGTTGAATCTGGTAAAAATACTGCAAGAAATGTTATTGACTATAGTAACATCCAACTGTGCTCAAACAAGACCTTACCTAAGCTTGAAGAGATAAAATTCAATGGAGATACACAAAAACCCTTTAGTCTAGAAACATAGAAATCAACCTTGGATAAAGGAGAAAAACTAAAAAATTTGCACATAGAAAATTTACTTCCATTGAACTCCTTAATAAGCAATTACAAAGGGGTAAATTATGTCCTCCTAGGAATGAAACAAATTGAAGTATAGCCAAGATTTTTTTTGAACATTATTAGATAGCTAACTTATGAACAAAAAGTAAAATTGTTTGCTATTTTGAAACAATATTTCAATCCTTTTGCATGAAAATATAAGGGTATGTCAATATTTCATCTTGATGTATGCACTCATAGGATATATATTGAAAATTTTAAACTTGTGAAACAACTACAAATGCAATTAAAGTCTACCTTAAGAGATATTGTCCAAACTGTAATAAAGAAACTCTTAGAGGTTAGACTCATTTATCCAATTTTTGAAAATCGATGGATTCCTCCATTAGTTATTATTCCAAAGAAAAATAGGAAACTGAGAGTGTGTGAAGATTATCAAGAACTGAATACAGTCACACATAAGGACCATTTTCTATTTATGTATCAGATATTAGACATACTCAATTTCACACTGTATGAACTGGTTTATGATAAGAAATCATATTTTCCTATTGAAATTGAGTTCCTAATACTTTTAAAATATTTGTAAATTGGTATTGAATTGTTTCAAGTACAAATTTATAATATTTTGCAGACTAGGAGACATGGACCACACTTGATTGAAGAATTTTTGATATATGGAGCAGTGATTATTTCTCCCATTGGTGATTCATAGAGGAAGTTAGTGGTGAATGGAAATTGCCTTCGGGTATATTATGCACCATTAATTAAGGAGGAGTTCTTGATGTATATTACACAATTGAATGTACACAAGTGATGCTAAAACATTTGACAAAAAGAAAAAAAAAATACAAGAAAAAAAAAAAGAGAATAATCTTGTTTGTGAACTTCTTTCATGGGCACAAGCAAGACAAGAGAAAAAGTTGAAAAATAAAAAGAGAGATATGGAAAGATAAAAAAAATAAAAAGAGAGAGAAAAAAACTACAGCAAAAGGCATGTCCCATAAAATGGGGATACATGAGGACAAGCATCAATTTTAGCATAGAGAAGGAACAATGGAGTCAATACTTCATTTCTAGAAATAAGGAGTTAATGGTGACATGATAAGGCTCTTATTACTCATATGGAAAGGATGATTGCATCATTGTTATATGATTCAATAGAAAAATATGGCGTTTTCATACAAAAATTGACATGTTTTTGCAGAATAAGGATTGTTCTTATCCAAATAAGAGTGAGAGACATTCTCCCTCATTGAAGCACTTGAAAAAAAATGATAGAAGTTGGTTGAAAACCAGAAATGACAACCTCTTCTGAAAAAATGAAAAAAGGGAGAAAAGAAAAATGAAAAAAAAAAGGAAAGAAAAAAAAAATGAATAATTCAGTAGTGAAAACCTCCTTGAGGCACTGCTGATCTGGCCAAATTGAAATATTATGATGATGATCCAGTGATGGACTATGGGTATAGATGGAGAAAAATCATGGAAAAAATATCATTCTTTGTTCCCACAGAAGATCTCATCCGAATGTTCACAAAGAGCTACGTAAAACACATCTCTCTACTATTACAGCTGTAACAATATGAATCATTCGAAGAAGCCTTGGCTCAAGCCAAGCTTATTGAAAACATTAAGATCGATCATGGAGACCTTAAGCTCCACAATAAGAAAGAGTGGAGCAAGAACAATATGAATAACAAGAATAAGCAGAAGCAAGCCAAGCCTACTTAGATTAATCAGGTTGTTAGCCATGCCAAAGGAGGAAAATGGACATAAATATCAAAATTATCAAGCTCACCCCCCATCGACTGACTATGATCCCAAGAACAACTAGGGATGGAACAAAGAGTGTTATCCACCTCGCTACTTCATGCCTCTAAAAGAATCGATGCAATTGATATCTAATAAATTGAATGAGGCATAAAGGATAAGGCTTCTTGACATACAACTTCTTGACCCTAATCATCCTAAGCCAAAGGGGTATAGAGAATATCAACACTGCTCATATCATAGGATACCAAGGCATAATATCGAGAACTACATCAGATTCAAGAATTTTGTGCAAAACATGATTGAAAATGGAGAGCTAAGAGTTGAAAACCTTCTAGCTCCTGATAATAAAGATATGGGGATATTCAAGAATCCATTACCCAATCATGAGGCTCCTAGAAATGAGGGCACCTAAGTCAACTAGGTCTGGGTTGAGCCACATATTCAGGAATGCATCAGAATGGTCGAGTTAGTTAATGTGCAAAATAGAAGTCGAAGATATGGGCAACCATAGCCTCAAATGGCTCCCATTAATATCCCGACTGCACCTTAGTAGAGACAAGTGCATGACAATCCTCCAAGTCCACCAGTGAGGCCTATGGTGCAAGAACCTTGATGTTCTTGTGTAAGTTAAATAATTTAATAGAAAATGTAATCATAGGCCACCTAAATGGGGCTCCCTTGTAATCACTTTATCACTATAGGGGGCTCCCTCCTTGCCACTTATAGGGGTCTCCCTCTTTATAATCTATGCATCTTACTCTTCTTATTGGATTATTTGTGTGAATAGCCAACCTAATATATATATCTACCCTAAAGCTATGTTGGTGAAGAAAACATGATGGTTCACATATAAAGAGATTTGATGGTTCATTTTATGGGTTACTAATATAATAATTAAATGATTAATAATATTAACTAATACTAACTAATAATGTTAGGATGGAGGATCCTAACATGCCATCCTCCTTAAAAAGAGCTTTGTCCTCAAAGCTCAAAGTGAGGAGATTTGTCCTTTGTTTTCCAAGAAGGATTTGTGTAAGTTCTTGGACTCTTTTAATGTCATCCTTCCATAGGTAGGGATATCGAGAAGGATGAAGTGTTAGCGTGGGGTTACCAAAAAATGAGTAAATGGGTGATTTTGAGGGAAGGGAAACCCTTGGGGTTCTTCAAATGCCTTAAAATGATGCATAAAAAGAGGTGGTAAAAATTATACATTCTCTTTTCATTCCCTAGGAGAGGTAATGGAGGAGTGTGTAGTCACCTTTCTATCTTGTTTTTGAATAGGTTTGACCCTATGGTGATAACTCACTATTGGAGAGGAAATTGAGTATAGTTCTTGTAGAGTGCATGTTTGGCCATAATGAGTCACTTCAAGAATGTCTACCTCATCCTTACCTGATGCATTGATCACTTCTGGTATATCGACCTCATTATATTTATTGTTGTGAGTAGGTGCACTAGGAACTTCGGACACAACTACCTCATCTTCACCTTTTAGGGATTGACAAGGATCAACTACCTTCAATAAATAAAATGTTAGTGTAGCACATTTATGATGGGGTCCAAATTGCTCATCACAAGTGTCGTAGAGGCCTTTCGCTCGTCGTTCTTTCATCTCCTCAAAGCTGAGATGTTTAATTGGTAAATTTTGTTTAGGTTTGGGTGTGGTGTAAGTGGTTTGTGATTTCCCCATAGGTGTTTTTCCTAATGGACGTTGAGTATTGAATTTGTTTTTGGCTAATTTGGCCAATCCATAGGTCTGCATCATGGTATAGGGATTGAACCTTATAACCTTCATTCTAATTTTCTCTTTCAATCCACTAATGAAGTTATTAATGATAATTGATTCATCCAACCCTATTTTGTGTTTGATGATATCCTCAAACCAAGTTTGATACTCACGTACAAAAGTGATTTGATGAAGATATTTGAGCAATTCCCACATGACTAGGTCCCACATGGCTCTGATACCAAATGCAAGAACCTTGATGTTCTTGTGTAAATTTGATAAATAATTTAATATAAAATGTAATCACATGCCACTTAAATGGGGATCCATTGTAATCGCTTTGCCGCTATAGGGGGCTCCCTTATTGCCACTTATAGGGGGCTCCATATTTAGAATCTATGCTTCTTATTCTTCTTATTGAATGATTTGTGTGAATAGCCAACCTAATATATACATCTACCGTAAATCTACGTTGGTGAAGAGACATGATGGTTCATGTTATGAAGAGACATGATGGTTCATGTATGAAGAGATGCGATGGTTCATTTTATGGGTTAATAATATAATAATTAAATGATTAATAATACTAACTAATACTAACTAATAATGTTAGGATGAAGGATCCTAACATATGGTGACTATTTTGAGTAGACTAGAACAAAATCTACAAATGACTCCATTTAAGTTATCCATTTGCAAGCTCATACAACAATCCTTTAGGCACAGGGAGACTCTCATGGAGATTTTAAGATCAATTGAGCTCTAGACCTAGAACCCAAATGCATTCACACATTTTATAGGGCAAGTACAATAGTGCCAAGAGCCCATGATTCATTTTTATGATCATAAAATTAAGGTAGTCCCTACTACCTCAGTAGACCCACCTCTACACATTATTGCATAAATCAATGACATACCATTCAAGTAGGTTCTGATCGATATAGGCTCATCAATCAAAATCATCACTACCAAGGCTATAGGGCACTTAAAGATCACTAATTACAACATCATCCTAACTTCCTACACGCTTAGGGATTTCAATAATGCATTGTGCTCCACCATGGGCATAATAATTTTACCTATAAAGGTAGGATATAAGACCATCCTCATGATTTTTCATGTGTTATAAGGGGCGATGCAATATAACATCCTTCTAGGGAATCCTTGGATTCGTGACATGTAGTGTGTGCCCTCAATCCTACACCAATGCATCAAGTATATGCATGCGAGACAATTTCATGTGGTTTCATCTGATGAAGAGCTATTCAAGTACATGCATCAAGTCAACTTGCAATGGGAATTTGTCCTTATGTTAAATCACTTGTACATAAGACCTTCATACCCAACCATGCATCCATAAAGAAAAATCAAATTAGTGTGAGGTGACCCTTCCACGTAGACACCACCTCCAAAATCCAAAGCTATTGGTTCTTCTGAAAAGATTTTGACATCTAAGGTAATACTTTTCAATAGGCTATCTTCATCTTTGGAAAATAAAAATAAAATAAAATCAATATATTTACAAGTAATTAAAGTAAGCTACAAAATTTAATAGATCTATAAGATAAGAGTATTTTATGCTTACTCCGTATTCTCCATCTCATGGCCGTAAAGAGATGAAACATTGTAAAGAGTTATTTTACACTCCTCAAGCTTGTGTGTCATGTTTGTTTTCATGGCTAGACTATGCATGGTTCTAGCCACTATCATATCCAGTGGCTAGGTGTGGTCATTGTAGTCTTCAGTGGCTAGGTGTGGTCATTATAGTCTTCAGTGGCTAGGTGTGGTGGTTGCTCTACCTAAGATCAGTCAAGCCTAGATGGGATAGAACTACCTTGTTTGAGTGGTTAGGTCCACTACTTTCTCTTGGGTAGATTCAAGATGTTTCATATGGTCTGTAAATGTGTCCATATGGGTAGTATTCCCTAAGGAAAAAGATAAATAGAAGATAAAGACACCCTTAGTGGTGGAAGGACCCAAGGAGCTTCCGACTATAGCAGTTGTATGAATCCCTACTCCCATGGAGGAGAAACATTCCTAAGAAATAGTCGAGGAGGTACCTCAACCTACCTCACCTACATCATCAACAACATCATCTACACTACAAGTAATAGTTCACCTAGCCAACATAGCACTAGGTGAATATCTTGTGCAGAATGTGATATTCATACCAATTATTGAGTCTACACAAGACATGGGATGGACAAGAGTCCCAAATATACCAGTAGAGATAGTGGTTACCCTAGGGGTTTTCCCCAACCAAACAAGTTTCATATATGCTAGTCTAGATTATGCACATACTACTCCTAATTTGTAAAGGGATGAGGATAAACCATTCACTATGAATGTTCATTACTTGTCAAATATTGATTTTGCAATGAATTACTTTGAACAGTGTTGCTAGCAAGGCTATGGCTTAGGTTTGTGTGAGCAAGGGCATTAGCTACCATTTTAGTCATAGTACCAATTGTCTACTGATAGGTGCTGTGTAGGCTATCAAATGCAAAGTCATGATGAATATTTAGAAGTAGCCCTATATAGGATAAGTATTGGGTTTGGGGAGGACATTTATTGGAATTGCTATCAATCCCTAGTAGAAATTACTTGGGTGACGGATGAGTATTGATGGTCAATGTCACACCACCTTATCAATATCACCCTAAATCCTCTCTTGAAGTGCCCCCATCAAGAGCCATACTATGGGAGTAAGAGCCAATACATGGATATGAGCAAGAGAAGTATGACTATGTCCCAAGTGAGGATTAAGATGAAACTGCCTTGGCCTACTACGGGCATCGGTATGTGCAAAAAAAATCTTGGATAGGCCACATAGAGAGTGGCTACATCTCAAATGAGGGTGAATACATCTCAAGTGAGGGTGGATATATGTCATATGGTATTGGCTATGAGTTAGAGGACTCAATAGAGATGGCCAATCTATAGCCTAGACATACAAGCTATTTCATTAGGCCAGAGAAAAATGCCAATGGGTTCTTCATACGTGATGATGACTATGAATATGAAACTGAGCTGGCCTATCTAGGGCATCAAAAGGCAAGCCACCACTTCATCCTAGGGCTAGAGATAAATGCCAATGGTTTCTTTATAAGTGATGATGAATTTAAGGATGAGATTGAGATGGCTTATCTTGGGCCTCGATACTTACATCCATTTGATCTTCTTTTGGAGATGGAAGTGGTGCTTAATTCCATAGATCCTAATCTTCACTTCCTAGGAATATTAGTAAACCTAGATGTCATCCATCACATGGTCAATCTGGATTCTCCAACATTTAGAGAGTAGTTGTTGCCTAATGATCCCATCATCTCATCCATCCATAGACTTGATCCTGATATCCCCATACCCCTAGAGCCTCATCACGAGTATGGAGAGTGCACCCAGGATCTAGATTTTCTCCCATGTGGTGTTGGAGATTTCATTCCATCCATCAACATGATCTCCATTGATTTGACCACTCCACTCCATGACCTGGTAGATCCATCAAAACCATTATCTTAATGTAGATACTATTGATTCGGATCGCACTGATTCACCCCTAGAGCTTGAATATTTGTTCCCTAATGAAAAGATGCTACAACCATTCCATTTTACATTAGGCTACACACATGATGTCTATCATGCTGGTCTCAACCCTGAGTTAGTGGGAACTATAAATCCAGTAGATGACATACATTTAATCCCTACTCCTCACAATATTTAGGAGGGGTCACATATGGTAATAGAGGAAAATTTCAAGGTGGACATCAACAACGATCCTTCTCAACCAAAGAAATTCAAGTTCAGATAAAGCTTATCTCTAGAAGAACAAACCATCATAATTCTTCTACTGAAAGAGACCAAATCTCATTTATTGTACCTACAAAGACATATCGAGGCTAGATCCAAAGCTGGTTATCCACAACCTTTCACTAGATCCTACAAAGAAATCAATCAATCAGAAGCTCAAAAAGCTACATCCAACCATCATTTTGATGGTTAAAAATGAGTTGCAAAAATTATTGGATGTAGTCCTTATTGTTTCCATCGACTATCTTGAATGGGTATCAAACATGGGGCCCATAGGTAAACCTAATGGAAGATTCTGTATTTGAATGGATTTTAGGGATCTCAACAAGGCAACCCCAAAGGATTCATTATCATTGCCTAATATAGATGCTCTTGTAGATGTAACTGCAGGTCATGAGATGCTCTCCCTAATGGATGATTTTTTTGGTTATAATCAGATTTAGATTAAACCATGAAGACCAGCATAAAATCATGTTCACCACTCCATGGGGGACATTATGTTATAAAGTGATGTCATTTGGCCTTAAAAATATTGGTGCCACATATCAACGAGCTATGACATATTTTTCATTACTACATGCTCAAGATCTTAGAAGACTACACCAATGACTTGCTAGCTAGGTCATTGTTGTGAGAAGAGCATGCTAAGACCCTTAGAAAGGTCTTCGATCGTCTGATTGAGCATAATGTCAGGTTGAACCCCAAGAAATGCATCTTTGGAGTAACTTCTGGAAAGCTCTTGGGATTCATCATTTCTAAACAAGTCATCGAGGTAGACCCAGCAAAGGTAAAAGCTATCATGGAAATGGCCTCACCCATGAACATCAAAGAACTGAGAAGCTTACAAGGCAAAGTAGCATCCATAAAGTAATTTATCACACTATTATCAGATAAATGTCAACCCATAAATTGACTACTACACAAGGAGGTCCCATTCTAGTGGGATGAAGAATGTTAGCAAGTCTTTGCTGAAATCAAGAGTACTTGGCAATGCCACTAGTCCTAGCTCCACCAAGGTCAGATGTGACATTCTTGCTGTATATATCTGCTATTTATTTTGCTTTGGGCATCATGCTGGCCCAAAATAATATGTAAGACAAATAACACACGATATATTACATCAGCTACACTTTGTTGAGCTACGATATAGGATATGCATACATATAATAGTTGTGCTTAGAAGTAGTCTTTGCAACTAAGAAATTGTGCCACTACATGTTGAACCATACGAAATATGTAATATCCAAGAAAAATCCTTTGCAGTATATGATGAGCAACACATCATAATACACATGCTGCAAAGTGGATCATGCTATTGACAAAAATTGATCTGGAATTCATAAGCCAAAAGTCCATTAAGGGATAGGTCATAGCTGATTTGCTAGTTGAGGTGCCTCTTCAAAATAGTAGGCTCTTAACCATAGAACTTCCTAATGATGGAGTCTTTACACTATCAAAAGAACCCAAACCTGAAGAACCAAAAAATAAATATGACATGACTTTTTTAGTCAATGGTTCGAAGTTTGAGCAAGGAGGTGACACAAGGATTGTATTTTTCATGCCATAAGGTGATCCAATGCCCTTTTCATTCAAGCTAGACTTCCCTTCCACTAATAACAACATTGAATATGAGGCCCTAATATTAGATCTCCAAACAACTATCACCATGAGAATTAAAATGCTAAATATATTTAGTGACTCCCTCCTCATAGTCAACCAAGTCAAGGGACTATTTCAATGTTGAGATCCAATCCTAAAATCTTACAAGGAGTTTTTTGATAAATATCTATCCAAACTAGAGTGGTATGACATCGAGGCAATCCCTTGTTCATCAAATAGATTCACAGACACCATGACATCTCTAGGATCCTTGATACCTCAAAATAATTTCACTACCATTCATGTCAAAATGCTCTTACACTCAATGATCCAGCATGAGGCTTTTTATAACAAAGAATCAGTCAACATGATTCGTATAGAGCCATACCATGACTAGTTCTATAAGTCTAAAGACTTCTTAATAAAGGTACCTTGAGGGTCCCTAATATCGCAAGGTCCTACAGAGAATGGTGTCACTATTCACCATAAGGTTCTTCCTCAATCTACATTTGTGCAAATTGAATTACATGAGGAAAAAGTCATCTTATCTATTAAGGTTGTAGCCTATCAGGATTGGCTATCCCAATTACAAGACTTCCTTAGGCTTGGAATGGTACCACAGGGACTGTCACATGGTGAGATATGAGCATTCAAGAAAAAAATTACAAGATATGTCTTTTCTAGGAGGCATATTATATCATCGAAGCTATGATGGAGTCCTCCTATGTTGCATAGAGCCCCAAGATTTAGTTTAGGAAATTTTGTAAGCTCATGATGGTACATGCAATGGCCAATTCAGTGGCATGGCCATTGTCAAATACATCCTTCAAATGGGTTATTACTAGCCCACCATGGAGAAGGATTGTTGTGAGTATGTCAAGAAATATGTTAAATTTCAACATCATGCAAACCTAACGTACTTGTCATCCTAGGACTTATAGCCCATTCAGGCGACTTGGACATTTTATCAGTGGGGTTTTGATCTAATTTGAAATATTTTCCCCCATATTTGGGCTGACACACGTTCATCTTAACAACCACTGAGTACTTCACCAAATGGGTGGAAGCGGTACCCTTAACCTTGACAATTGGTCCTTAGATTGCAAAGTTCATACTTCACAATATCATTTTTTTTTTTTGGGTTCCCTTCAAGATAATCTCAGATAATGGTCCATCATTCAAAAACAAAAATATGTGAGCTATAATGACCAAACATAATATTCAACACAATTTTGTGACACCATACTATTCATAGGAAAATGGGTAAGCAAAGGCCTCAAACAAGACAATAGTAGCCATCTTAAAGAATACGGTGAAAGAAGATCATAAGGATTGGCATCTAAAATTATCCCTGGCATTATGGGATTATAGGAATAGTGTACGGATGCCCACTAGGGCAACACATTTTTCTCTTGTATATGACATTAATACCATTATGCCCTTAGAATTGGAAATTCCAACATTGCACATCACATTAAAAGAGTTCATCAATGACAACACTACATGACAAGCTCACCTAGATCAGTTGACCCTTTTGGATGAACGGTGCATCAATTCTCTTGAGCATATTCGTGTTTACGAGGATTATATAATATGAGCTTATAACAATAAAGTCCACTTGAGAGACTTTAAATTTGGGTCTTGTGCTTAAAGAAAATCAACATAACTCAAATCTATCATTGCATCTGCGAGATAAACTTGTGGTCTATTGGATAGGTTCGTATATCATATCTGAGAATATTGGGCCGAGGGCATATCACCTAACGATACTAGAGGATTTTTAGGATCTAGAGCCTCTCAAAATAATTCATTTAAAGGTGTTTCACACATAAATAAACAAAGTATCAAAAATATTCAAATTAATTTCAAAAGTTCCAAAATAATAGAAATCATTAAAAATCCAAACAAATTAGAAAATATTAAAATAAAAAAAAGGCTCCAAAGGTAGCATGGCACCTTTGGTCAATTCATAAAATTATCCAAAGGCATATTAAAGCCCTTTGTTCAAAACTCAAAATGCTCCAAAGGTATCTTAAAGCCCTTTGGTCAAATCACAAAAAGCTCCAAAGGCAGCATACCACCTTTGGTCAAACCACAAAAAGCCCCAAAGGCATCCTTAAGCCCTTTGGTCAATAATAAAACATAAAAGAAAAAAAAAATTAAAGTGAAAAGGTCAAAAAACATTCAAAATAATCAAAGCTCAAAAAAAATTGAAAGCATAAAACCCATGTCACATCATACCATATTATTTATCCATGATTTTTATACATTTTGTGGTGTCGTCCATTATATTTTCAAAACCCATGTCACATCATACCATATGTTTTGAGTGATTAAAGCATACAGGTTCATTTATATTAGATCATCACATAATGCATAATAAATTTCATTCACCATATCATAACAACATAAGTTAAATGTATACAATACATAATACATCAAAAGTGAACACGATTTTAAATGATAAGCATTGCATCCATATATTCATCCATCATCATCATCTAGATAATGCCACCTAAGCATCCACACATCATAAAGCATAAGTCATATAAACTACATAAGAATAAAATATAAAGTAGTCCATCTACACCTGCACATCATAACATCTAAAGAATCACATCATATCTTATCACATAAGATCATGATACTGCATCACATAAACATAAGGTATAATCATAAAAGATACATATAATGAATCTCAAAATCTATATGTCATATAAATATGTGTCAAATAAGTACATTTAGGTACAAAAATTGCTATAAGGCTACAATCATGTAGGTTTGCTGACCTTACACTCAAAACAGTATAAGATGTCCAAATACATAGTTCTCAAGAGTAGCCTGCACCACTAGCATCACCTCTGCCCTCATTTCCCCCTCTAGAAGGTAGCATAGAACTGGTACCCCCAATATACTCTATCTGGGACCTGGTCCTGTATCTCGATCGGGATGATGACTACCCTAAAGTACTTTGGTTGGTCCTCTGTGACCCCCCTACCATACGCCTCTCGAGTAGGTGGCCTCCCTGAAGCCTAAAATCATTCTCTAGAGCCAGGATGTAGGACATATCTAGAGTGTACTGCTCCAAGTCCTTTTCTAGAAGCCCATGCAAACATCAAATATTTGCACCTACATCTAAACCACCAGGTTCCTGAGGCACTACAATGGGTGGCACAACCTATCCTTGAGTAGTAGTCTCGCTGGTAGTAAGTGGATCTACTCGGTTCTATAGTGTGGTTCACTTTACCTCAAGGCATTGAACCTAAGACAAAAACTTGATGATGGTAGAATCCCTCTACTAAAGCTAAATTTGAGATGTCTACAGCTCAGTATCAACCTAGTGTAGCTGATCCTGAAGAGGAGACTCCTGCTCCTTGGGAGCTAACACCTCCTCCTCCTCTAGGGCAACCTTATCCTCTACCACGTGCTACTTTGCTACTTGTTACCCTTCCTACACCAAATAATCTATCTGAGCCCACACTCAATGCCCATAAAGATCCTTAGCCTCTGCCTCATCCAAATTTTGCCCTAAGTGATCGTCACCCTACCACAATCGTATACCTCACCAACAGGTATACGCCTCAATAACTCTAGCATCGGCCATGCCATGATCAACTGTAGAATGGTCATCCTCCTTTGAAACTATTTTCACACAAAGCGATGGAAGGTTCTTCTCAACAACTATTCAAAAATATAAAACTTGCTCGAGAGGGACATCCTATTGGATTCCAAACTGTCTAAGCACCCGAGAATAGTAGAAAAACTCTCTGATGCCACCCTTGCCACCCTTGCGATCGATAACCCATCGATCACATTGAGTCCGAGATGTGAAGCTAGTTGGATCATCCCATGTAGGGCACTCGTGATAAAGCCTCTAGATGATATTATTATTCTTACTTTAAGGTGAAGCTAGATGGATCTTCTATATTATTCTTAAATATAATAGATGTGACAAAAGAAACAAAGATCTTACCTTAAGGTGCACCTGGTTCCAACGTTGGGTTTGATATTCAATTAATTTACAGGACAAAGTCGCTTTCATCATTGATATTCTCCAAAATGTTGTGTTGTCCATAGTCATATAAATCAAACTACCCAGTAAAGTGTTTATTCGATGTTCAAAGGCACAAATTTTCTTCCCCGTCAAAAGAATGAAATTTCACCTTTGATAGCTTTGATGGATTTGTAAAATATAGGACCAATCAACATGAATTTGTACAATACAAGACCAGTTAACACACAAAAATTGAGAAGAGGAAGCTCTTGTGCCACAAGTTAAGATTTTGGATTGTTTTGGATGTCCTTTTGCAATCGATATGCTCAGAGAAAGAGAAAGATATTGACTAGCCAATGGACTCAATAGATCTTCATAATAGATGATGGATATTCACTAGCCAATGGACTCAATAGATCTTGATAATAAATGATGGTAGCACGGTCAGAAAGCAAAAATTTTATGCAAGAGCGGGGAAAGATGTGTGATGTCCTATTCATATTTGATTGATTAGGTCAGCATCAATACAAATCCCAGAAGATTAAGATGTAAAACCTTTTGATCATGGTTTATTTTTAAAATATTTTTACTTTAAATTTATATATATATATATATATATATATATATATATATATATATATATAAGAAAATATTAGTTCTATCACACGCTATTTTAACGATTTCCTACTAAGTGATTGAATATAAAAAGTTTACTCAATTATTGAATATAAAATGTTGTGTACTTAGTGATTGAATGCAAAAAGTTTACTGAATGATTGAATATAAAAAGTTCTGTAACTATAGTGTTATTGGTATTTTATTTTGTAATTTACTTTGGTTTAAATTATAAAATACTTGTATTATTAAGATTTCAAAATGGTTATACTTCCAACAAAATATAAAAAAATTAATATATATTAAAATATTATTTTTTAAAACAATTATATAATATGTTATTTTAAAAGAGCTTCAAAAATAAATTATAGTGTGGTTATATTGTTTTTTTTTTTAATTTACATGGAGGAATCGGTAGCCACCACGAATCTAGGCAGGCTGTCCAACTTTTTATGGCCACCACAGTATTCTGGGATGTTCGTCCCATAATCCGCCACACAGACTTCGCGTAGTCCGCACCTATAACCACCATGCCACAATCATTTTAAACATTTTACACCGCTAAAAGCACTAGGAAAGGGACAAGCGTTCAGTCTGGCAAAGACCGAGATTTGAACCTTGGACCTCCGCCCCTTATGAGGTTTGGATGAACCAATTGGTCTACAAATCGAACCTTGTGTGGTTATATTTTTGAATTATTTTTATCGTTACATTTTGGAGTATTGGTGTAGTGTATACATGAAGTTATTTAAATAAGCCAAAAATGCACAAGTATTGGTTTATAATTATGCTTTTTTATTTTTTATATTTAAATAATTTTTTTAATTAATGTAAAAATGTTTTTATTGTAATTTAATGAAGATAAAACATGTGATTTGGTAAAAATTTTCAATTTTTTTTTAGGTCGGATGATGAAAATGAAAAAGACATTTATTTTTTGGTAAGTTATTAGAAACACAAAATACCTTGCCAATGCTCAAGCATGTAATTCTTGAAAAATATTATTATTGACCTTGTAAAATTGCCAACGCTAAAGCATGTAATTCTTGAAAAATATTATTATTAACTTTGTAAAAGTGATGGATATAAATATAATACTTCTTCTTGAGGATCCTACTAACATAAGAAAATAAATAAGTGTTTTGGTCTCCACATCATCAATTATGGGAACTATCTAAGGATCTAAATATCATTCCTTATGAAAGTGGAAAAGTTGTTTTGAAAAGATATTAGAGATAGAATTAATAATAATTGTGTCACCACATGAGTAAGAAAGAGCATTGACCACCACATAATCCCTTTATTTCTTGTATTTAATGGAAAATATGTATCCCAACAACTTAATTCATTTGTTTCTTTCTTAACACGAGAGATGCTATTCTAAGAAATATTTGAGGATACTATGTTTTATTTTGATAATAATAGAAGACCCAAAAAATAAGGCTTACATTCCTTTATTGTAAGTAATATGGATACCATCTCCTTATCATAAGTAGAATGATCAAGATTCTATCTAGAAAATTTCTTACTTTAAAAATGTAGATGGTGTTTGTCTTGCAGTAAAATAATCCCAATACCTGCTCTTGAAGTATCACACTCAATGACACTACTTGTTGAATTTACGATTAACTAAAATAGGGGTAGTGCACATAGCTACCTTTAAGGTATTGAAGGTATTGTCAATCCTATCATATGAAAAAAGGTATCCTTTTTTGTGAGAGCAGTAAGAGGAGTTTTAGTCTTACCATGATTCTAGACAAATTTTATTTAAGACAAACATTATATATGCGATTGGAGATATTTAGGTAGAGGCTAATCATGCATGGCCTTGACCTTATTGGGGTCCATCTTGAATCATTATTAGGTTCCACCTCCTCCCAAGAAGGGTAATCTAGATAGAGGCACCAAAAAATCTGGCCAACTCATAGCATTTTCAACCTCTCCATGTAGTGTTGTAAGTATCCTACATGAGACCTACTCTTGTATGTCTCTACCTCTCTAGGACAGCAAGCTCTGTAGCACTGTGATACATCTATAATAGTTAAAATATATCAGGGTAGCCCTCTAAGATGATCTATCCTAATGTGCTCCTAGGCCTAGATCTATAGCAATAGGTTGCAACCCACTCTTGCTCATCCTCACTACATAGATTTGCATAAGAAGAGCACTCCCCCATGATAATATTAGTGGTTGTGTTGTAGTGCTCACAAGCAAGTCCTACACTATGGCCAGGAGGTTCTAAGAGAACCTCACTCTAGAATTATTTGGAAGCACAACATTGAATATGATTTGCATGAGGATAACCTATCACCATGTAAAGACACGCATCATGTACCAATGCTCAATGGGCACCCTACCATGCTCTATGTTTGCTAGTGCCTCTGAAATCTTGGTGTCAAAGATGCTTTGAAAAATAGTAATATTTGCCTTGGTAGGTGAAGAAGTGATGGCATGTCCATTGATGGGGATTCAAAATATGTGGTACACATTCTTTAAAGTGACTATCATATCCCCCATAAAAATATAGAATGTGTTATTCCATACATCCCAGTGATGGGCTAAAGCGGTCATGTAGGACTAATCAACCCTAATAGATGGTAGCCACAAGATATAGCTGAGGTCCATGATATCGAACCAGTATAGGTCTGCCTAGATGATCTAGGGTAGAAGCTTGTGGAGAAAATCAAACTCATGTACTCACACAGCCAAGGTCTAATAGAAGCAATAAAAAAATAATCAAAATTTAAAAAAACAATAAAAAAAATGCATAGCAAAATTACAAACAAATCTAAAAATATTCCATAATGTCAAAAACAATAAAAAATGCATGTATAGTATAAAAAAAAATCAAATATGCACTTGAAAAAATAAAAAAATCATTTAAATCAAGTCAAACAGGCAAAAAAATAAAAAAAATTAAAAATTTTGGCTAACGTTGCTTAGCCCCGATTGTCACCAGCGGCTAGCGCCAACGATAATTTTTTTGACCGTTGGAGTTTGAACTTAGAAGTGGTTGGCAACCACGACCCCCAATTGGTTAATTAGGAGCCACAACTGGCACCCGTGGTTAATATAATGACCTCAGTCATGGTCAATTCCCACCCTAAGAAACCCAAAAAAATTATATCCCCTCCCTCTAAGCTAACCTAGGCTAATCCTAACTAAGGTGAGGTTATTTACCAACAGTTTAGTGAAGTTCAATTTTTCCATTGCTTAATGTGGTTCATTTTTAAATTGTGTAAAATTGGATGAGAGATATGGAGGTGCTACCTTTGAAGCACTAACTCTACCACTAGAGGATGCCTCTAGTTGGTCCACCATTGGGGTCAGTAAAGATTCCAACAATGTTTTGTATCATGAGTGTTCTCTCACCTCTTAGAGCTCTCATTGTCAACTTGCAAACTAGAAATAATGAAAAGAAAAAACCCTAAATTTTTTTTTTAATTTCTAACTTGGCCCTCAACCATGGGTGTCAGACATGAGCACTGATTAGGGTTTCAACGATTCCATGTGTCAAGCATGGCTAAGAAAATTGTCAAAAGTAGTTGCAACTGACAATTGTGGCTAGTAGGAAACAATAAATGCTTGCAAAATTCAATCGTGAGGAGCCTTAAAATGTAAAATAAAAAAATATCCAACAGTCCAAAAACATCAAAAAATTATAAAATAACATAAACATCACATAAAATCAAAACTCAAATGTGCCTTGTATTTAGTTGTTTACCCTATACACTTGGCGGTTATAGCGACTTGTGTTCCATGCAATTCGACAAGATGAGTAAACTATCATAATGTCATTTGGGGTAAATTAGTCATCACTAAATAGAAATTTCTTCCCTTAAATCCCAAAGAAGGCCAAGGCGGTCGGACTGCCCCATGGGAACAAGGTTCATTTCATTTATTCTAGATGACATTTTTAGTAGATCATCGAATATAGTGATTCAACATAAGCTTAAATGGAATTGCTATCATCTTGATTTTCGAAGAAGGCCATTATGGTTGGAATGCTCCATGGGATAGATATATACAATTATTGTTAGTGGTTGAAATCATGGCTGTAATAGGCCTTACCATATAACAAAATGTAAAAATCTTAAATCATCCAAATCATTCATCTTGGTCAAGCAACTCATTGCTTTATTAATTTTAATTCCCTCATCGACTCGTCATTTGAGGGGGTAGTTATAATATCAAAATAATAATAAAAATCAATGATACTCGATCATGTAAAATTGCATTCATCTTACGAATCATTGCTAACAACTATCATAAGCTTACCCTTATACTAGGGTAAATGCAAATATACCAGTTTAAAGCTTGAAGCTCTCCACCTATCAAAAAACATTGTAGCACTGACACTATCCAATCACTACTAAACATGCAAAATATTTATAAATTTAAGCCTTCCATCCTATTGGAAGTAATGATTCTAAGATGTGTGTCCTTTTGTAGGACTGGGCATCTAATGTTGATCAGATCAATGATCATCATTCAACCTACAACATGGTTTTAGGTGGTCTATTTTTTCTTAGGGTTGTGTTTTCCCATAATGCATCCTAAAAGGGGTATCTATAGACACCTAAAACATGTCTAGTTTAGAAGACTATTCATATGGACATCTTTGCAGACCATATGAATGATTTTAGACATTTCCAAGATAAAGCAATGGTTTTAACCACTCAATTTAGGTATCCTAGGCCTATTCAACCTTAGTCATGGATGACATACACAACTAAGATCTCAGTCATGGTTGTAACTTGCATCTAAGGTTCTAGCTACACTTGAGAGTCGTAGCTAGCTCTATAACTAACTTGGCCTCCTGAGCTGAATCAAATTGGTTTTTAGAACTGAATTTGCAACCAATTCGAGTGATTTTGAGTGAAGAAGCTTCTGGATTCTTCCTCCCAACTGCTCCAAACTATTAGTTATTGATCTTGGCTTCTCAATAAATCCAAGATGAGGAGTTGGATAGGCTATAATACCCCCTTCAAATTGAGTAGAGGAGAGAAGAAGAGTTTTAAATTTTAATGTAGCAATGCTCTATTGAATTAGAGAGCCAATTGCACCTTGTGAAGAGTAACAAGATGCTGCCAAAATACAATTTGATCATCAACATTGCAACAATGGAGATCTCAAGAGCTTGAGGTGTAAGCTTGACAATTGACACATATCCATTATAAATTTAGATAATTTACACTACAAATCTATTCCAGAACACCTAGGCGACCCTTGACCATCAATTTCTTGGAAGAATTAGGAGTTTCAGGCCTTGGTTGCAAGAGTAAGAGGTGTTTTCCCTCAGTCACGGCTGTCAGCCATGACTAACAGAGCCAGTCACTTCAAGAATACATGACTAGAATTTTATGTTCTTTTTCTTCTATTTTAGCAATAAAATTTCCATTCCGGTTATGCAAATAGGTTAATCTAGCTTATATTAGTCTTCATTTACACATTTTCATGGTTAATTAGCAATATTAAAGGAACTTTACCTTCGCTTGTTATATTTTCTATATTTCAATAATCTTATTATATTAGCTCCATTTCATGCTTCTCTTACAAATTACATGCTAGATTAGCTAGATCTACTTGTTTTTAAGCATGCTTTACATTAGTTCAGCCATTTTATAAGTATGTTTGCATATCTTTATGTTTTCTTTCAATATTAGCCATACTTCTTGCAATTTCTTGACAAAAGCCTCATCATGAGAGGTCTCATATGCTTTTAATTATGCTTTGTTTTTTTATGAATGCAGGTTATAGGATATTGTAGGTTTTAAGGCATCATCAATATCAAGTTCCTCTTGGAAAATAGAGAAGGAGACATCATTATAATCCCTCAAGTAGTTTGATGGAGATATGAAGACCAATTGAACACATCTTCCCCCATTTTGGGGTCATTTGCTTATTGTAACAATTGTAACAATCTTTTGGTATCCCTAAGAGGGAAAAATCTGTAACAAGATTCATTTGATTAATATAGAGAGCTTCCCTTTGTTATTTCCTTATTTTGTCAAATGTATGCTTAGATTACACGTGTTCTTTCTTTCTATTGAAATATCAATGGATGTGTGGTCTCCGTAGCCTTCTACAATACCAACCCAATTTTTTTTTAAAGAGCTCGTATAGGCTTTCAAGAGAATTAACTTTTTTAGTTTATTTTTAGCATACAAGGCTTCACCATATTTGAGTTTCCAAATTACTACATATGACACTTAATGGATAGGAGAGGCCACACTCCCATATTTTTTGGGGGTTCATCTTACTAAACCTACGTGCTTAGAAGGATACCACCCCCCACCTTTCCTATATATTTCTTAGTAATAGGACCATATGACCATGACATAGGGATTATCCTTTAAGGCACATAATACTTAAATGAGGATGTCAATTCCCTAACCTAAATCTAGATTCTCTTAGACAAGTTATTTGACATAGATCCTCAGTGCTTAGCTACCATACCTCCGCAAGCTAAGGTTATTGCCACTTCTATGAAAACCAACATGATCAGTTGATCCTACGTAATTAAGGAATCAACACTATTATCTTGTGAATATATTTTTACCACACACTTGATCCTACTCGACCAAGGTGTGACCACTCATGAGTATCCTAGCTATTATATACACACAACTCCTTCTAATATCAAGAGGTCCTATCTATTACGTTCTTGCAACTCCTTCTAGGAATCTTGACTGCTTGACTATTGCATTCATGCAACTCCTTATAGGATTGGGTTTCACAGTTTATATGAGGAAGTTCTACCCACCTCAAGGATAGATAAAAATATCAACAAAACAATACGATAGCATAAAAGCATAATGCATTGACCTTTACAAAAGAAAAGCATAATAATAGTTCCTCTTAACCATGAACTTGAATTTTAAAAATCTTTCTAGCAACATAAAGCAAGATAACCAATTACTCTATCTTACCTAGCTTTTTCAAGAGATAAAGAAATATATATAATCCAATTAATTCAAGATATTACTCAGAAAGCATGAAATTGCATCCCTAAATTACCTTTAACAACACAATCTTATATTGCACAAAACCAATATGTAAGGTTTATCTTAACCTAAACAATCATTATAAAATAAAGCATTATACATCAGAGTTAAAGTATTTCCTCATTGCATCAATAGGAACATCATAATTCATCTCCAAATATTACCTAGGAGTTTAAATACAAGATAGCAATATAAACAACATTATACTAAAACTCAACTAAATGCAAGATCTTAGGTAGCTATACTTAAAGCAAAAACCATTTCATATGTTTCAAAAAAATAACTCTTCGTTACATTAAGAGTAAACAACAAGCTATTCCCAAAATAGGAGTTGAATTATAATATTTTCAAGCAAGACAAAACTTTGCTTAATTACAATCTTAGTTATCAAATTTGTCGAATATTTCACGTAAAATTAGAAATTCGTCGAATTTAGAACCATGCCACATAAAATCGACAAATAAAATTTAAATTCGACATGGAAAAAATTAGCAAAAAAAAATAGGTGAAAACTTTAAATTCGGCATTAAAAAAATTAGAAAAAAACAGGTGAAAACTTTAAATTTGGCATTAAAAAAATTAGAAAAAAACAGGTGAAAAAAATACCTATGGAAAAAAGTATGCGAAATTTTTCTGATTAAATATTTTAAGACATGACAAAAATTGATAATCTAAGTTACATTGTAACAAAAATGAATCATCAGGTAAATCATCCTCATCGTATTAAATATTTTATGTGCGATTGTTTATCTGTAGACATGCATGACAGGATTTACCTTCAAACAAAATGCCTTTGACGCTCTTCATTGGAAGCACCTCTTTCTTCTGTGGGATTTCATATGATATCCAATGGGGTTTCGATTTCCATTTTAATTATTTAAATATATTTTAATTTTTTTCTATGATGCGCACCTTTCTTTGTCAAATGTTTTTACAGGAATTCAATTTGGATGGATTGATTAAGGTTTAATTATTATTAGAAGAATTCAATTTGGATGAAATTATTATTATTTAAGTTTAATTATCATTACATGAATTTAATTTTAATGGATGGATGAATATATATGAATAGATTAAGGTTTAATTATTATAATTTAAAATAGTAATTTTACATTTTTATTATTTTAATAATTATTTAAAAAACTTATAGTGAAATTTATTATATGTTTAATTAATATTTTAAAATGGAAGGAAAAATATTTTTTTTAATCAAGTTAAATGGTGAGATAAGTTATACGATAGATAACATTGAAAAAGAATATATGTACATTTAAAATATATCGAAATTATTTTGAATTTTTGAAAATGTCGAATTTATTTCAAATTTCAAGAGTGGCGAACTCGAACACGAACTCGAACTTGATAACTAAGATTACAACCATAAAAATTGAACATCTTCTAGAGCCTTCCATTATTTAAATCCACAAGCTTCTTTGATGGAAACCTCACACCAATTATGGGGATAACTTAGGGACCAGAATAACTCTAAATGCAATGCGACAAAAATTGTATTTTTCTCTAATATGCAACAACCATGCACATGGCAAGCACATAAAAATATGTGAACTCTCACATATCATAGCAGTGATCCCAAAGTTCTATCACAACCCAAAAAAACATTCTAAAACAACACTCAAATAAGCCCATACTTCTCTCTATAATGATCATTATTCCACATAGATCTTAGGGTACATTATAAATAATTTCCTTCTTACAAAAGTAAACAACTCATACTAAACAAGAGAAGACCCCACTTCTCTTCATATTGACCCTTAAACCACATAGATATTAGAATAGAATATAAATAGATTTTTCAACCAAAAGCACATATTCCAAAACTCTAAGAGAAACCCATACTTCTCTTTTATAATTATCCCTTAATCCACATGGATCTCAAGAATCATTTTAAATAAATTTTATTTTTTTTAAACAAAGTATTTCCTTATTAAAATATTAATAAAAAAAATTCATAATTATAAGATACCCAAAGTGCTTAAGTAAACACCCAATAAAAGCGCAGAAACAAGCATTTGATTTTAAAACAAAAAAGCAATAAAGTTCACCTAAAAACCTTCATTAAAAGAAATAGGTAACCTTAAAAAATTAATACACCAAGGTTATTTCAATAAATTAAACCCTAATATTAAAACTAAGGGCTCCTTTATTTAACTCAATATTAATCTAATATTCTAAAATAAAAGTCAAACTTAATATTTCCTAAGGTTTCAAATGAATAAAGAAAGGTAAGCCAAAAAATTTATGAACACTCAAGAACTCAAAATCTAGACCTGCAATAGAAATAAGAAAATAGCAAGGAGCTAAGTAACCAAACAAACTACCATCCCAAGACACCTTAAGATGGCAAAACCAATGACTCACTCTTGACAAGCAGTGCCAAAGGCTTGGACCTTAATACCAATAAGATCACTTCTCTCTCAAAGCAATGGCAATAAGAAGAAGACCCTGGCAAACCAGGTAAAAGGAAGCAAGACCACATATAAACTAAAATGATTATGAATCCCAAGCAAATCCAAGAAAAAGGATAAAACCTAATGAAGGAAATAAGGGAAACACATACAATATAAGACGGGATATTTTCATACTACACACCACCCTTGACTAGGGATCAAAACCAAGTATAATATTACAAAGGATGTGCAATAGGAGACCAAAAAAAAGAGTGTAGGTCCAAAATAAGGCAACAACACCATATAGAAGAAAGCTAAGATGATGCTTTAATCAACCAGAACAAACCAATAAAAAGGTAAGGCTTTTCCACTCAGATAACATGTACGAAAGGGAAGGAAAATACATCGAATAAACTATGCATCAAATCCAATCAAAGACCAAAGAAAAATAGAAAATTATTAAAAGATTCATCTCAAAACAAAGCATACAACAAGTATAAAAGTAAGGACTTTATTCAATTATTCATGCTCATTTTCTTCGATAGGCATGCTCCTTCATCAACCTCTCATATCAATCTTTTGACATCCCAAAAATACTCCCTTTTGTTGTGGTCTCTCCACAACTATCCCAAAATCTTGGGGACCCACCTTAATTTCTGGTTTTTGAGGAGTTTTACTTGTCCTTGAGTGGTAATTTTGATAAGTTTTTATCCTTGGAGTTCGCCTTGTAGGTGCCAAGGTTCATTTTTGGTGTGTGTCTTTTCAGTTTGATTATAGTACTAGTGTTTGTTTTGTCTTTACTTTCCTTTCGAGAGCATTTCAATTATTTTGCATTTATATGATTTTGGTTAATTTCAATGTTGAATCTAACCAATTTATACTTTTAAAATTAATCAAATTAAAAATAAAAATAAAAAATAAAAATATATATATAAAATAATAATAAATAAATAAAGAAAATATATCATTATTATATATTTTAATATATATAATGATAATAAAAATAAAAAAGTAAAAAGTAAAACAAAATAAAATGATTTTTTTGCTCTGTTTGTTTTCATTATACTTTATTCCGACTTTAGTTATTTGGTTTTAATAAAGTTAACAAGGTTATAGTTACTAGGATCAGGTCCTTTCAATCTTTAGCTTTAATGAAGTCTCTTTAGGTTTCATGTTGGTTGTAGTGTTTGCAGGGTCTGAAGGTGGCACGTAAAAGGTGACCCGAAGCATAGGTGGTGAATGTGGATTGAATCATGGTGCCATGACAACTCAAATATAATCAAAAAGTCCACACAAAACTTGCCCAATCTGTTCAATAAGTCCACACAAAACTTGAACAATTTTCTCAATAAGTCCACACAGAACATGTCCAATCTGCTCAATATCTGTATTGTAAGTTTCCACAAAAGCTCACATAACTTATCCACACATAACTTGTTCTCAAAGACTTACCTCAAACCAACTCAAAAATTCCACACATAACTTGTCCAATCTTGTAGAAACATAAAGAGAATTGTTAGAGACTCAATATGCTCTATACTAATCACAATGCTCAATTTATTTCAATCACACTCTTAGAAACATAACGGGAATTTTTAGAGACTCGATATGCTTCAAATTCAACTCAATGCTCAATAACTTTCTCAACTCAATTTAGAATATAGAAGAGTTTGTTTTATGGAACTTGAACAATCACTTTATACATCCACTTGACTAGGCTTAACCAAATTTACTCAACCAAGAACTCGATGAAATAATCCTTGCTCACAAACCCTAGTCCAAGCATATGATCACTCACTCAAAATATTTCCAACAATGCTCAACAACAAATCTCACATAACAATGATACTCATGTTATTTTCAAACCCTAGTTCAAGTTCTTTGCTCAACAACTCACTTCAACAACAATGCTTATAAAACAACTCTCACATAACAATGATACTCATGTTCTTTTCAAAACCTAGTTCAAGTTCTTTGCACAACAACTCGCTTCAACAAAAATGCTTATAAATCAATGATACTCTAACCCTCACTCAAGTTTTTCACAAAATCAATGGCTTCAACAACAATGCTTATAAAACAAGGTTTTAATAAAAACTCTTTATTCCATAAAACCTTGAAGCATTAACACAAAACACTCAATAGGAAACCCTAATAAAGTCATTTTCACTCCAAACTTATTTTCTAGAAAACCAATCAATCAAATCAACTATGGAAGAATGTGCTCATACCTTTTTATTGATGATAAATAAATCTCATAAATCTGTCATAAACACAAACACTTCTATGCAAAACTCAAATAGGTTAGAAGATAAATATTTCTCATAATATAATGTAAATACTCAATTACACCTTATCACTCCACATTTCAAAAACAACCATCAACATACATAAAATATTTATCCAATAACACCTTATAAACTCCCAACTAAAAATAAATTCAACATCCACAAAAATAACTCAAAACCTCTTTAATAAAATTTAATGGTAAAAATAACTTTGGCAAAAATCAAATCTACTTTACTTATAACTCCAATAATATTAATCACTTCTCAATAAAACAATATTTCATAAACTCTTTTATCTCCAAATAACACAAATCAATTATGAATAAAATAATCTTTCATAAACCCTTATTACTCCAAATAACACAAATAAATTACCAATAAAATAATCCTTCACAAACCCTTATAACTCCAAATATCCCCTTAGAAAACTTTAGGCAACATAAAAATTTTAATCAAAAATTACCTTTGCCACTAGTGGGATTCGAACCCATAATCTTTGCCTCCACGAGCACTCTAGCCATGGAATTGACCATAGTGTGTGCTAGACGCATGTTTGAGACTCCAGGAGCACCTCATCCTATTTCTTACACACCTGGTTGTCAAACTAAATGTGAACCAAAAGCTTTCCCATTGACACTCAAGTTGAACATGCCAATTAACGTCCATGTGAATCGATCGTGGACTCTTCCACTCCCAATGATATCATGAAATACATTGCACCAATGGGCCATCATGTCCAATGTGGGTTAGACCTTACGTTCACCCTTTTCATATTCTTACTGGGGCTAATAAGACAAACAAACTCTTTTTCTTCTTCCTCAATGTTCAACGATTGCACAAATTTATTTTAGCTTGGTCGCATGAAAATTAATTCGAAGAGGGATAAATTTTGAATGCCTCTTGGCATATTATTTATACATGAATTCACCATATGGATTAGACATTGGTGCTCCATTTAATTCGATGATGTTGGCGCATTTTAAAACCTTTTATAATTTATAAATTATTTAAATTCTAATAGAATTTAAATTTTATAAATTATATTTATATACCTTTTACTTTAATAAAATTAAAGTCTTCCTTAGGATAAAATTTAAACCTTAAAAATGTACTCCAATGATTTGATAATTATGCCATCATGGTTTTAATAAGAATCTTAATTCTGCCATCAAGATGTTTAAAAAAACCCTTGAAGAATAATATTTTAATAACCTTTTTCTTCAACTCTTCACACTGCTCTTGGTGTTAATGATGGTGTACTCCATGGTATTAATGATAGCTTCATGTGTTCACTTTGGCATTAATGACAAATTCTCACTTTGACATTAATGACAACTGAATGATCTCAAAATGTCAAACAATCTCCCCCTTTGTCATTGATGGTAACCCAATTTTCTTTTATCGAAAACTTGAACTTTCCATTGTTCTGCTCTCCCTAGGACATTGCCCCCCCTGGCTCAATGCTCTCTCCTCTTTTCTCAAATACCAAATATCTTCCCCTTACTAAAATATCTCCCCCTTTGACCTCAATGGTAAAGGTTCACCTTTGGGGCTTGGGGCTAATAATGAGACTATTAGCTTAGCCCCTCCCCCACCTCCTCTTGAAGTGGTTAATAATGGGGTGAGAGTATTTCTACTCCTAGTAAGCACTATTCTTTACTTTTATCCTTTTTTCTTCTTATCTGATATTTTTTATTCCTCTGACTGTTCCTTTCCATGTCCATGTTCTTGTCCATGTCTACATTCTTGTTCCTATTTTTGTTCATATCCATATCTCTATTCTTGTTCCTATTCGTATTCATGTTCATATCCATGTTCATGTTCATATCCATATCCCTATTCTTGTTCCTATTCTTTTTCATGTTCCTCTTCTCGTTCCTATTCACACTTGATTCTAGAATATTTTCTCTACACCACTTTTATGTGTGACCATCATTATTGCATCTATAACACTTAATGTTATTATTCCTTGGAGGTGCAAATGTCTTAGAATTTCTCCTAGTGAAGCCATATCCTCTTCTATCATGAACCCTGCAATTCATTGCCTTGTGACCAAACTGACTACATGAGTAGCAATACCCATGAAAAACTTTTTTGTTTCTAAAATTCCCATTTTCTTTTCTTTCATGTATCCTGCACTGTGAAGCTATGTGTCCAAACTTGTGACATGAGAAGCATCATCCATTGAAGAAACCTTGCTTAGACCCCATTGGTATCTTAGTATCTTCTACCTATTTCCTATTCCATTTGCTCCTTACTTGTGCATTGTTCCTTTCCTTGTTGAACTTTCTACTATCCAACTTATCCTTAGAAGTCTCACTCTCTCTTTCACTTAATTATTTTGACGCTTCTTATTTTTTGGTGTTTGAGCTTGAATCTCCTTTTTATGCTTAATATTTCCTTTGTTCTTCTTTATAACTAAGTCCTATTTTGGTGATTGATGACTTTTGTGTATTGATAATCCTGTCCAAAGTATTTGGATTCTCCTCAAATTTGTGCAACTTTTCTTTAGAGCCTTTTACTTCCATCCTTAGTGAAAATATCTCATGCTCTAATATTTCACACTCTAGATATTTTATCTTTAATTTTTTGGCCATACCTTATTCAATTTTTCTTGCATATTCAACCTTGATTTTAAAGTTGGTGAGTTAGTGTAGAAACTTTGCTTTTTCTTTATCATCTCCTTGAGCTTGAACCCTTAATCCTGATTTCTCCCTTTTTAATTCTTCAAGAGTAACCATAAGTCTTTCACATTATATCTCTTTTAACTTTTAATGTTCAAACATACATTTTTCAACTCTTCTTGCATTTTCAACCTTGTCTCTCAAGTCAGAGAGATCTTGTAGAAGCTTTGTATTACATTTCTCATCTCCTTGTATTTGAGCCTTCAATTCTAAATTCTCTCTTTTCAATTCAGCAAGTTCCTTAAGAGTGGCTTCCTCTTTTTCTTTTTCTAAATCTTCCTCTTTTCTTTGGTCTTCAATTTCTTCTATTGTCCAAAGTAGATTTTCTTCTTCATACCTATTTTGACTATCCCTATTATCATTTAGATCCATTTCATCTTCACTACTACTTAAGCCATGACAATATCTTACATCATGACCGAGTTGACCACCAAAAAAACATTCTTCACCTTCTTGTGAATAATAAGTTGCAAGGTGACTTGTCTTTCTAAATATGGTACAAAATTTTATTAATCTAGCATTTTCTCCATTGCTTGATTTATCTCTTGAATCTATTTCTATTATTCCTCCCAAAACAACATTGAATTCATCTTCCTTTTATTTCATGACCATATGTGTTCTTTTCTTCTTGTGTCTCATGGTTCTAATTTTGCATTTCTTTACCATTTCTGTTCTTGTAAGATCTTCCTTCAAGCTGTTGAAATTTTTCTAAATGAACCAACTCTGATACCAATTGAAGAACACAAGCTTATATTGAGAGGAGGGGTGAACAGTATAAGATCACTTTTTACTTTTTATTTCTCAATAAATATTATGCAATGTGAATATAGAAATATCAATAGCAGTAATCAAAGCAATGCATAAATAACCACACACAATAGAGACACCACAATTTACGTGGTTCACCCAATGTGGGCTACTTTGTGGAGAAAATATTTCACTAATATTTTCTCAATCAATATCTTGGGAATCATTTCCCTATTACAATGTTTATGGATCTTTGTCCAAAGGATAAACCAAACCCCTAAATCAAGTTAGTGTATCTCTATCCATAGGAGAACTCCTTCTCCTCTACTCTAGCTGGTGATCCTCTAGAATACTATGGCCTCCACTACACTGGATTGTGGATCTCTCTCCACTGAAGACTCTTGTACCCACTCAAAAGACATATCATCACTCCCATGGTTGATGGATATCAATCCATTGGAGACTAATATCCTCTCTACTCTATCACCTCCAAATATCTATCTCAAATCTACACTAGACTTAGTCCTTCTATCTAGCACAAATATGCTCAATCTCTATCTTTGGTCTAGCAAAAACTTATCCTCAAATATTCAAAAAAATTTGCTCCATAAGTCCACACATAACTTGCTAAAATTTTCTCAACAAGTCCACATAGAACTTGCTCAAATATGCTCAACAATTCCACATAGAACTTTCTCAAATCTGCTCAACAAGTCCACACAGAACTTTCTCAAATCTGTTGAACAAGTCCACACAAAAATTGCTCAAATATGCTCAAAAAGTCCACACAAAACTTACCCAATTTACTCAATAAGTCCACACAAAACTTATCCAATCTCCTTAATAAGTCCACATATAATTTTTTCAATCTGCTCAATATCTGTATTGTAATCTTCCACAAAAGCTCACACCAAATCTGTTTGTAAGTCTTCTCAAAGACTTACCTCAAAACTAGCTCAACAAGTCCACATAGAACTTGTCCAATCTCATAGAAACATAAAGAGAATTTTTAGAGACTCAATATGCTTTATACTAATCACAATTATCAATTTCTTTCAATCAAACTCTTAGAAACATAAGGAGAATTGTTAAAGACTCAATATGCTTTAATTTCAACTCAATACTCAATAAATTTCTCAACTCAATTCGGAATATAGAATAGTTTGTTTTATGGAACTTGAATAATCACTTCACACATCCACTTGACTAGGCTCAACCAAATTTACTCAACCAATCACTCAATGAAATAATCCTTGCTCACAAACCCTAGTCCAAGCATATGATCACTCACTCAAAATATTTCCAACAATGCTCAACAACAAATTTCACATAACAATGATACTCATGTTCTTTTCAAACCCTATTTCAAGTTCTTTGCTCAACAACTCACTTCAATAACAATGCTTATAAAACAACTCTCACATAACAATGATACTCATGTTCTTTTCAAACCCTAGTTCAAGTTCTTTGCACAACTCACTTCAACAACAATTCTTATAAAGCAATGTTACTCTAACCCTCACTCAAGTTTTTCACACGATCAATGTCTTCAACAAAAATGCTTAGAAAATAAGGTTTTAATAAAAACTCTTTATTTCAGAAAACCTTGAAGCATTAACTCAACACACTCAATAGGAAATCCTAATAAAGTCATTTTCACTCCAAACTTATTTTCTAGAAAACCAATCAATCAACTCAACTATGGAAGAATGTGCTCATACCTTTTTATTGATGATGAAGAAATCTCATAATTTTTTCAAAACCACAAACACTTCTATCCTAAGCTCGAAGAGGTTAGAAGATAAATATTTCTCACAATATAATGTAAATACTCAATTACACCTTATCACTCCACTTTTCAAAAACAACCATCAACATACATAAAATATTTATCCGATAACACCTTAAAAACTCCCAACTAAAAATAAATTCACCATCCACCAAAATAACTCAAAACCTTTTTAATAAAATTTAATGGTAAAATGAACTTTGGCAAAAATCAAATCTACTTTCCTGATAACCCCAATAACATAAATCACTTCTCAATAAAACAATCTTTCATAAACTCTTTTATCTCCAAATAACACAAATCAATTATGAATAAAATAACCTTTCATAAACCCTTATTACTCCAAATAACACAAATCAATTACCAATAAAATAATCCTTCACAAACCCTTATAACTCCAAATATCCCCTTAGAAAAATTTAGGCAATATAAAATTTTAATCAAAAATTAACTTTGCCACTAGTGGGATTCGAACCCACAATCTCTATCTCCTCGATTGTTTTAGCCATGGACTTGACCACTGTGTGTGCTATATGCATGTTTGAAACTCTAGGAGCACCTCGTGCTCTTTATTCCATACCTGACACTCAAACTGAACATGAACCAAAAGCTTTCCCCTTGGTGCTCAAGTAGAACACGCAAATTAACGTCCACATGAATTGATTATGGAATCTTCCACTCCCAATGCTCTTACAAAACACATTTTACCAATGGACCATCATATCCATTGTGGATAAAAACTTACGCTCACCCTTTTAATCTTCTTACTAGTGCTAATAAGACAAACAAACTCTTTGTATTCTTCCTCAACGTTCAAAGATTGCACGAATTTATTTTAGCTTGGTCACATGAAAATTAATTCAAAGAGGGATAACTTTTGAATACCTCTTGGCATATTATTTATACATGAATTCACCATATAGCTTAGACACCAGCATTCCATTTAATTCGATGATATCGACACATTTTAAAACCTTTTATAATTTATAAATTATTTAAATTCTAATAGAATTTAAATTTTATAAATTATATTTATAAACCTTTTACTTTAATAAAATTAAAGTCTTCCTTGGGATAAAATTTAAACCTTAAAATTGTACTCCACTAATTTGATTATTCTACCATCATGGTTTTAATAAGATCGTTAATTCTGCCATAAGGATGTTTAACAAAAACCCTTGAATAATAATATTTTAATAACCTTTTTCTTCAACTCTTTACCCTGCTCCCGGTGTTAATGATGGTTTAATCCATGGTATTAATGATAAATTCATGTGTTCACTTTGGCATCAATGACAAATTCTCACATTGACATCAATGACAACCGAATGAGCTCAAAACATCAAAAATTATTCTCACTAAATTTCAATGCATGTGCATGCAATTGAGGTTAATGATATTGACTGGAAAGTTACTATTGAGAATTCTGAAGAACACAAACTTATATTGAGAGGGGGTGAACAATATAAGACCACCTTTTTCTTTTCTTTACCAATAAATATTATGCAATATAAAGATATCAATATCAATAATAGTAATCAAAGCAATGCATAAATCACCATACACAATAGAGATACCACAATTTACGTGGTTCATCCAATGTGGGCTACTCCACAGAGAAAAAATTTCACTAAAATTTTCTCAATCAATCTCTTGGGAATCCATTCCCTATTACAATGTTTATGGACCTCTGTCCAAAGGAGACACCAATCCCCTAATTAAATTTGTGGATCTCTATCCACAAGAGACACCAATATCCTAATAAATTTCATGGATCTCTATCCATAGGAGACACCAATATCCTAATCTCTACTCTAGCTGGTGATCCTCTATAAGACCTCTACCTCCACTGCCCTTAACAAATGGAGCTCTATCTATAGAAGACACATATCTTCCCTTCTTTGGTTGGAGATCTCTATCCTCAACTCTGTCACCTCCAAATATCTATCTCAAATCTATAAGAAACACAATCTATCGGTCTAGCATAAATTTGTCCTCAATATCTCTCTCTGGTCTATCACAAACCTATCCTCAAATTTGCACCAAACTATGTCCTTGAATCTATACTAAACACGGTCTTTTAGTCTAGCACAAATCTGTCCTCGATCTCTATCCTCAAGCCTTATCTCAAGGCTTATCTCAATATCAAATAAATTCTATCGGATCTACTCCAAAACTTAACTCAATGTTTGAACAAATCAATCAATTAAATCTGCTCTCAAGACTTCTCAAAGACTTATCTCAAATCTGCCTTGTCAGATTCCATAAAATCTCACTCTAATATATCCACAAGTCCTCTCTAGAACTTGTCTAATCTGCTCAATAAGTCCTCTCAATAACTTATCCAAATCTACTCAATAAGTCTTCATAAGAACTTATCCAAATCTACTCTCAATTTGTATGGTAAGCTTCCATAAGAGCTTACTCAAATCTATCCACAAGTCTTCTCAAAGACTTACCTCAAATATTCTTAACAAGCCCACACTAGAACTTGTCCAATCTCATAGAAATTTAAAGAGAATTGTTCAAGACTCAATATGCTCTATACTCATCACAATGTTCAATCACTTTCAATCACTCTTTTAGAAACATACAAGAATTATTAGAGACTCAATATGCTTCACATTCACCTCAATACTCAATAACTTTCAATCAATCTTTGAGAAACATAAGGAGAATTTTTAGAGACTCAATATGCTTCACATTAACCTCAATTACTTTCTCAGATCAATCCAGAATACAGAATAGTTTGTTTTATGGAACTTGAACAAGCACTTCACACATCCACTTGACTAGGATCAACCAACTCTACTCAACCAATTACTCAATGAAACAATCCTTTCTCCCAAAACCTAGTCCAAGTATATGATCACTCACTCAAAATATTTCAAACAATGCTCAACAAAAAATCTCATATAACAATGATACTCATGTTCTTTTCAAATCCTACTTCAAGTTCTTTGCTCAAAAAATTACTTCAACAACAATGCTTATATAACAAATCTCACATAACAATGATACTCATGTTCTTTTCAAACCCTAGTTCAAGTTCTTCATACATCAAATGGTTTCAACAACAATTCTTATAAAACAAGGTTTTAATAAAAACTCTTTATTCCAAAAAACCTTGAAGCATTAAATCAACACACTCAATAAGGAAACCCTAATCAAGTCCTTTTCACTCCAAACTTATTTTCCAAAAAACCAACCAATCAACTCAACTATGGAAGAATGTGCTCATACCTTTTTATTGATGATGAAGGAACCTCAAATATCTGCCACAACCACAAACACTTCTTTTCCGATCTCAAGGAAGTTAGATAAACAATACAAATCATATAATCACTCACAAATACACCTTATTACTCCTTTATTAAAATAATATCCAACACCACAATAGTTTGAATATTCACTTCTCAAAATAATCAATCTTCAATTTACCCTTTAGATAAATCAACCATGTAAAAATAACTTCATGTAAAAATAATTTTTACCCCTTATCTCTCCTTTTAATCAAAATTTAAAACTTAAATTAAGCCTCTTTAAATTTAACCCTTTATAACTCCTTTAAATTATATTTAAAACTTAGGTTTAATAAAAAATTAAATTACAAATGTTTACCTCCACCTTAGGTGAGACTTGGACCTTCGATTGCCACCTCCTCATGCACCCTAGCCCCAAACTCGGCTATCCTGAGTGTTAGGCACTCATTTAACACCAAACGAGCACCAAGTGCTCCTTATCCCTTGTTGGCACCAAAAATAAATTGTGTGCTCCTCACACCAAAATGATCCTACCACGATTCAAATGTGGGTCTCACACTACCCAAGCACCTTAAATCCTAGCCAAGTGCCGCTATATCACTCCGCCTAGTTGGATGGGGTTTCTCCTCCTATGGTAACATCAACCTCCTTGTTGGTGCTAAAAACAACTTTATCTTCTTCCCTTTTGTTGCCTTCGATTTCAAAATTGCACTATTAGAACATGATACGAACACATTTCAAAAAAACCATTAAGGCATATATTAAGATACAATACCTCCCCTTTCCTTTGACTTCGGCGTATTTTGATTTTTCACCTTAACCTTAGATGTCGATGCATTTTGATTTTAAATAATTAATTTATAAATTATTTAAATTCTTTAGAATTTAAATCTTATAAATTAATATTGAATTATTTTGGGTCTTATTAAGGCTTAAAACCTTCTCTGAATTCACCACCTTTTATAAGTAATATTTATTTATAAAATTTAAATTCAAATTGAATTTAAATATTTTATAAAATAAATATTAAAACCTCCTTTAGCATTTCAAAAAGCTTCATCGGATTTTTATGAAAAACCTTTTATTTTGCTCATCCATGGTTTTAATAAAAACCTGCCTTGATATGCTTCCACATAATATTAAAAATATTATGAAGTTATTTTTCCATTAACCTTTGCATTGTTCCTTAAAATATTCCTTTACATCAATGATGACTTCATCCCTTGACATAAATGACAAATTTGACTCAAAATTTCCAACAATCTCTCCCTTTGTCATTGATGGTAACCCAAATTCTTTTTACCAAAAAACTCAACTTTTTATTTGTTTTGCTCCCCATAGGACATTGCTCCCCTTGCTCAATGCTCTTTCCTCTTTACTCAATTACCAAATCTCTCTCCCTTTGACATCAATGGCAAAGGGTTACCTTTGGGGCTCGGGGCTAAGAATGAGCCTCTGATATTAGCCCCTCCCCCACCTCATTTTTAGGTAGTTAATTTTGGGGTGGGAGTATTTATACTCCCATCAAGCACTGTTATTTACCTTTATCTTCCTTTCTTCTTATTTGATCCTTCTAATTCCTCTTATTATTCCTTTTCATGTCCATGCTCCTGTCCATGTCTATATTACTATCCATATTCATGTTCTTGTTTATGTTCCTGTTCATATCCATGTTCATGTTCCTGTTCCTATTCATATCCATATTCCTATTCCTGTTCATGTTCCTGTTCATACTTGATTCTGGAATGTCCACTATGCTCTAGTTTGTTGTGTGACCATCATTATTGCAATTATAAAACTTTATGTTATTATTCCTTGGAGGTGCAAATTTCTTAGGTTTTCTCCTAGTGAAACCATATCCTCTTCTATCACAAACCTTGCAATTCATTACCTCGTGACAAAACTAATTACATGAGTAGAAATACCCATGGAAAAGTTATTTGTTCCCATATTCCTGTATTTTATGTTTCTTGCACTATGAAGCCATGTGCCCAAACCTATGACATGAAAAATATCTTCCATTAAAGTTTCCTTGTCTTGACCTCATTGGTCTCTTAGTCTCTCTTGACCTATTCTGATTGTTGTTCCATATATATCTTCTTTGTGCATTGTTCCTGTCCTTGTTGAAATTTTTATTGTCCAACTCATCCTCAGATGTCTCACTTTATATTACACTATATTCTTCTAAAGTGTCTTCATCTAAAGTTTCTTCTCCTTCAGAACTTGAGGTTGACTTTCCTTCTCATTCCTTTTGTTCTCGTTCAAATCCAAGACCTATTTTGCTTGATGTAGGATTTTGTATCTTGATGAACTTATCTAAGTTATTTGAGTTATTTTTGAACCCTTTTAACTTGACTCTTGAAATTTCTAAATCTTCCTTTAGTAGTGCTACTTCTTGTACTAACCTTTCACTTTCTAAGACCTTTCCTTCTAGCTTATTCTTGAACTTATTTTTTGTAGCCTTTGATTTGTCTAGATCCTCTATAAGAATTCTTCTCTCTTCATCACATTTTTGAAATTGAGATTCTAATTTAGAGTTTTGCCTTCTTACCTTCTTTATTGTATCAAGAGCATATAAGTTCTCCCTTGAGATCATATCCTTCATTATCTAATTCTTCCTCTATTTGTTTACCTTTGTCCACATCTTCATTTTCTTTTGGCTTGTATTTTATAGGATCATCTTCTCCTTCTTCTAATACCATTAGATGATTTTCATCTGGTCCTTCATGTGCATCCTCATATTCATCATCACTGAAACTATAACCATTCTTTGTACAACTATCTTCAAGATGTTCAAAGTTACCACATCTAAAGTACTTGAGAATTACTGGATTCCTTTTCTTAACTTGTTTTTTATCTTCAATCATAAATAGGACTTCATATCTATCATTATATGAAATACTAGCATCACTATCACTTGAGTACTTACTTACCTTATTTTCATAGTAGCTCCTCTTTTGCCATTGAAGAACTTCTTTCCTTGTCTGCTTTGTCCATCCTTGCTTTTGTTTTGGTGCCTGTATCTTTTTGATTCCCTATTCCTGTGGTCCTATCTTTCTTCATCATTGTTATTCTTTGTTTCTTGAAAATCAGTTGCATAATGACCAAAATTTCCACAATTGAAACATCTAACAAATTTTGTATCTCTAGATCTTATTGAATCGTTATTCCTTCTACCATAATTATCTTCTTCATCACTAAAAAAATCATTGCGTGATTCTGATTTGTTACCCTTTGTCTTCTTGATTGCTTTGAAGGCTAATTCCTTCTGGAGAATAGGCTCTTTTGTTATTAACTCAAAAGATGTAAGAATACCAGCCAACATATATCTTGTCAAATAATCACCATCCTTTGACTCTTCTATAGAAAAATTCTTCTCAGTGAATCTTTTTAGAAGAGATCTTAATACCTTATCACAAACATCTGATTCATAAACCTTCATTCCAAGTCCTTGCATATCATTAAAAACCTCATCAATTCGAAGTAGATAAGTACTAATGTTTTACTCATCCTTAATTCTAAACTCTTCAAATTGTCCTTTGAGATTTTGTATCTTTGATTTCTTGACACCTTTATCTCATTCATATATATCTTGAAATTTATCCCACATTTCTTTTGTACTTTGATAATGCATAACTTTAATGTACTCTATTCTATAAAAACCTCTCAGAAGTGCATTCATTACTTTTTAATTGTAATTTTGTATAAGATTACCTTATTGAAAGCATGAGATTTCGAAAACAAAAAGGAACACTAAAGCTATGCAATGCAAAACGAAATGTAACGCTTTAATCCTAGAAATTTGAAATGCATGAAATAGGGAAAAGAGACGAATTGAGACGAAATGAAAGAAGTATAGAAAGCACAACCATTTTTATTTATACTCTCTCAATATCGGTTACAAAGATGTCTCCCACATTTTCAGGGGCTAGGAGCGTTAACATGTTTTGGTTACAATGGGGACTAGTGATCCTCCTTCTGCATGCCCACATGCAAAAATGGGCGGGCCAAAGTGTTTCCACCGCTGGTGTGAATGAATCTTTGATCCTTGCTTCTCCTCTTGCATTCAAAGAAACAACAAAATAGTTAGTAGCACCTGCAAATAAGACAAAGCGTTTGTTCTCTAAAAATAATGAAGGATGCATGCATGAAACTGAATAAAAGGATAAATGAACTGAATCAAAATAGTTTGCAAATTTCATAGAAATAAGGGAACATCACCAGAAGGTCACTGCAAATGAACAATTGGGCAATTCTTCATCGATTTGAATTCGCTCCTAGGCAGGATGAATTCGACTATAATTCGTCCCGGGGTAGGATGAATTCGCCTGTGACAAAGTTTCGAAGTGATACTGCCCCAAATGTTGCATCTAGGGAGCTCCAAAGACTTGCAAACTTGGGGTTAGTTAATTGGAGGCATTTTGGGAAGACCCAGATGGTAAGATTTCCCCAATTTGGCCTCCATCCATGGGAATTTGACGCTACTACCTGCAAGTTAGTGAGGACAAAAAAAGCGATAAAACATGATAATATTTAATCAAAGCATTATGAAATCTAGATTACAAGTTATTTAACCAGCATAAGATGGAATGCAAAATAAAAAAATGACAAAATAACAATCTGCCATGAATTCCCAATCGTTCTTAAAGAAAGAAGATTAGGCTCATAGTAGTGCGGGGTGCCCTGGCGGGCCGCCCACCATTGGAACCTGATTTCAGCACCAATCCACTTGGGATGGGCCCAAAATATCTTGTAATGGGTTGTCGGTGAATTGGTGGATCAATGTGGTCAAGTGTCAAGTTTTAGATCCGGATTCACACTTCCAATAACCACCCAATGACCTCCCTTGTGAAAGAGATCAAGTATGTGGAAGAGGTGAATCAAAAGTTAAAAATGTGGTATCAAATTTTGCAGCACTTCATTGCTTGACAATGCTTCCAACCTGTCCTCTTTTGGGTGAGAAAGTTCACCATTTTATAGACCCATGGGGTCTCTTTGGAGGGGCATGCATGAGCGCCATGTGGCAGTCATGCCTTCCCACGAGGGAGGAAAGTCCTCCCTGACTTGGGCTTCCATGACTGCCCCTGTGACAGTCCTCTAATGTCCAATATACCCACCTACACGCGCATGCAAGGTAGGAGGCATTAATGGACTGTCCTCGGCTGCCATTTGGCACAATTTCTCTTTTTGCCTGTTGAACTTGGAATTTGTCCTACCCTAGAGCGAATTCATAATTCATCCCATGGTGGGGTGGATCCCATTTTGAATTCGTCCCAGGGTGGGATGGATACTAAGCAAAGTGTCTGAATGTGCCAAATTGATTTTTGACCTTCCAAAATTGCTATAAAAGTGGTTAGGACCACTGTTTAACCTCTGAGGGCTGCCATGGGGGCTATGTGTGTCAAATCGATCAGTGTTTGCAGTCACATAATTGTATTGGTGTTGTTTTGGTGTCTACACTTATTTATCTGTAGGTGGTTCAACTAAGGGGTCATATTCATTTTCAACTATTTTCCAAACTTCATTGCTAAGTGTCTTTAGGTAGATATTCATTATAAAACTCTAATATACATAATCACTTCCATAAAATACTGATACTGAATTATCTGTAGGTCCACTCTTAGAATCCATTGTGTTCTTATTAGATTTTCCTTCAAGTTGTTAAATTATTCAAAAGGAACCCGCTCTGATACCAATTGAAGAACACAAGCTTATACTAAGCAAGGGGTAAACAATATAAGATCAATTTTTTCTTTTCTTTCCCAATCAATATTATGTAATATAAAGATAAAAATATCAATAGTAGTAATTAAAGCAATGCATGAATCACCACACATTAATAGAGACACCACAATTTACATGGTTCACCCAATGTGGGCTACTCCATAGAGAAAATATTTCACTAAATTTTTCTCAATCAATCTCTTGGGAATTCTTTCCCTATTACAATGTTTATGGACCTATTTCCAAAGGAGACACCAATACCCTAAATCAACTTCATGGATATCTATCCATAGGAGACATGAATATCGTAATAAAGTTCATGGATATCTATCCATAGGAGACACCAATCTCCTAATCTCTGCTCTAGTTGGTGATCCTCTAGAAGACCTATGCCTCCAATGCCTTTAGTAAATGGAAATCTATCCAAAAAAGATACCTATCTTCCCTGCTTTGGCTAGAGATATCTATCCTCAACTCTATCACCCCAAAAAATCTATCTCAAATCTATACTAAACATAGTTCGTCGATCTAGCACAAATCTATCCTCAATTTGCACCAAAATATATCCTCAAATCTATACTAAATAAATTCCTTCGATCTAGCACAAATTTATCCTCAATCCTTAACTCAAGTTTTGTATTAATATCAAATCAATTATGTTGGAGCTACTCCAAACATTAACTCAAGGTTTAAACAAATCAATCAATCAAATCTGCTCTCAAGCCTTCTCAAATACTTGTCTCAAATCTACCTTGTAAGCTTCCACAAAAGCTCATTGTAATCTGTCCACAAGTCATCTCTAGAACTTGACCAATCTGCTAAATAAGTCCTCTCAAGAAATTATCCAAATATGCTCAATAAGTCCTCATAAGAACTTATCCAAATCTACTCTCAATCTGTATTGTAAGCTTCCATAAATGCTTACTCAAATTTAACCACAAGTCTTCTCAAAGAATTACCTCAAATATTCTCAACAAGTCTACATTAGAACTTGTACAATATCATAGAAACATAAAGAGAATTGTTCGAGACTCAATATGCTCTATACTCATCATAATGTTCAATCACTTTCAATCACTCTTTTAGAAACATACAGGGAATTTTTAGAGACTCAATATGCTTAACATTCACCTAAATAATAAATAACTTTTAATTACTCTTTGAGAAACATAAGGAGAACAGTTAGAGACACAATATGCTTCACATTTACCTTAATTACTTTGTCATATCAATTCATAATATAGAATAGTTTGTTTTATGAAACTTGAACAATCACTTCACACATCCACTTGACTAGGCTCAACCAAATATATTCAAATAATTACTTAATGAAACAATCCTTTCTCACAAACCCTGGTCCAATTATATGATCACTCACTCAAAATGTTTCCAACAATGCTCAACAAAAAATCTCACATAATAATAATACTCATGTTATTTTCAAACCCTAGTTCAAGTTCTTTGCTCAACAACTCACTTCAACAACAATGCTTATAGAACAACTCTCACATAACAATGATACTCATGTTATTTTAAAACCCTACTTCACGTTCTTTATACATCCAATGGTTTCAACAACAATGCTTATAAAATAAGGTTTTAATAACAATTATTTATTCTAGAAAACCTTGAAGCATTAACTCAACACACTCAATAAGGAAACCCTAATAAAAATGATGAGGCCTAAAAATACCTCATTTTTACACTATGTTTGAAATATAAAAACTGTCATATTACCAAACATAACAAAGTTAATTTCCAAATAGTTGATTAGAATATATTATTTGTTAATTTTTTGCATGATTTTATGTTAGGAACACTATATCTTTGTTTTTGACTATTTTCAGCATTTTATGCACTGTTTCAGTTGATTAAGTAGCAAATAGAACATGCATTTAAATTATCCAACTATTGTATGCTGATGTCCATTAACTTCACAATGTTTTTTGAATGTTTTTCCACCTCTTCTACTTGTTTAAAATCCACATTGGAGCCAAATTTTTAAGACTATCATAAAAATGGAAATCTGCAGAAAACAACCATATAAAAATCAACAAGCTGTCACTTTATAGGAGCACCTTAAATTTGTCAAGAAAATCATGAGTAAATGGATGTAATAATTTTAGAGGGACTAGAGAAGACATATGACCTGTTTAGAAGCACTCCCACATGGTCTAATTAGGCAGCAATACAGTATAACAGAGCAGAGACAATTATGCAACACTATTGCATAGTTTCAACATGGTTACTTGGTGAATGAAGTGTATAATTTTAGTAGAAAATTTATGTAATCCTTCATGTTAGTATTTGAATGATTTTTCCAAATCCTAATTTACTTTGAATTTGCAATAAATATCAATACTTTACAACTATGCAACAGATCTGGAAAATGCAATAATAAATTCTAGCCAACAACTAATGAATGACAGGGTAGGGAATTAATCAACCAAGGCATGTGAAAATGTTTGGAGATATTTTATGGATATTAGGGATGAATTTTTTCCAACTAGTAGCATTTCCATGCAGTAAAAATGGGAGCAACAAGACAAAATACTAAAAATCAAGAACAGTTGGAAAATTATACAAAAATCAGAATTATGCAATTATAAAGGAAGTCATAGAAATTGTCAATATAAAATGATAACAACAGTTGGAAATAATTTCTAAGGGATAGGTAATATGTCATATGCAATTAAATTTATTTTATTAATCATTTTTATTACAGTTGAGCATAAATCCTATTTCTACTCCTCATATTTCGAAGATCTTAGAAATAAGAGGGAAAAGATGTCAGTTTGAGTCTAAAAGATATTTGAACGCCTAAAGTAGTATGTAAATGATATTTTAAGGAAGATATAGATGTACAAGATATTTATAAGACTCATCCAATGTACTCCCACCACTAAAGATGCCTTTTAAGGGCTAATGAGTGTTGTTGTAGCATAAACTATCCAAAATAAGACTTATTCAGTTGTAGATTATTTGGAAAATCACTGTAAAATAGCAAATAGGATAATCTGAGCATGAGATACATTGTAATATTTTTATAAATAACACATCTCCCTCCTTGGTTGATTTGTTAGGATTATTTGATAAGAGAGTAGTTAGTAGTAGCAAATAACATAGTGTAACATTTTCTATAACAATTTTGATAGAAATAAAGTGTAGTTCTTTTATTATTTTTTTTTCATGAGCAAGTGTGAGTGTTAATTAGCTAAAGATCAATTTTTCCATCTTCTTCTAGATCAGGAAGCTTGGGCCCACTTTCAGGCCTAGAAGGAGGAATTTTATGACAAGATTTTTTAATAATTTTTCTACAGCAAAATTAATAGATTGCTTGTCAGATTTCATTTTTTTGTTTTAAGTTTGTGTGATGTTATTTATGTTTTTCATTATGTTTTGTGCATCCAATGTGTGTGTGACAGTTGAAAAATTAGATTAGACCTGTGTTTTCCCCTATTTCCACTACTTTCCATGTTTCCTTATTTTTATGTTTTAGCAATTTTCAATTTTTAGCAGATTCCATTTTGCTATCAATTCCTGTAGAAGAAGTTTGACGACATTTTGTGGCAGGACATTGACATGTGTTTTTAGCATAAGTTTTATTTCCAAGCATCATTTCAATTATGCAAGAGTAAACTAGGTTTCAATTCTGCAAGTGTAATTTAGGATTTCAATTTAGCAACATTTTAATTCTATTATTTCAATTCTGCAAAAGTAAATTAGATTTCAATTCAGTAATTTCAAATTCCTGCACTTATAGTTAACTTTCAATTTTTGCAACTTAGAATTAGTTTTCAATTCTTGCAAGTTTCCATTCTGCAGACTAGGTTTAGTGTGACACCAAAAGGCTAAACCAACATATGTTTCACCCAATAAATGCTTAAAATATGAATGCTTGAATTATACTCTACCTTAAATTTCTATCATAAATAGCCTTGGACACCACCTCGGATTGATAAATCATAAGTTTAAATGATGATATTAATGACACACAATATTTTGACGTTGTTTCTAGGGACACGGTGTTGTTAGAGGGTACAAGCATTTAAATAATTATTATTGTGCTAAGTTGTAAACTTCGAAGTAAAATATGAATATCATAACTAGTATAAATAATAATTTTTGATAGTTGCATTTCATAACATTTAGAAAAAAAGCAAGAAATCACAGGGAGGTGATCTTCACACTTAGGGTTTAAATTTCCTATGTTTTAAATTCCTAACAAAAAATGAAAGAATTCATCATCCTCATTATTAGGAAACATAAGATCTCTTGAAAATTTTAGAAGATCCATCTACCAGTATTGCCATTTTTATATCCATATCATCAAGGTAGTATAAACAAATTTATACTAGGTGCTGGGAATACATCATGGCAGATATACAAGAATATCCCTTGAACAAAACAACCATATTAGATACTTTTAGCATTTTTTCACAAGGACATATCACTGATGAATACCATTTACTTCCACAACTCAAAAATATCCTAAGGATGCAAAATTTGTTGCCTAGTCTAAATTCTTCTCAAGATAGATCCTAACAACAAAAAATAGAGCAAGTAAATTGACCACTACCTCCAGCCCAACCTGTGGCCAATCTAAATAATACAGGACAGGTACCCCCTATCTATGTAGTTGAATATAGTAAAAATACTATATGAAATATTATTGACTATAGTAACATCCAACTGTGCTCAAACAAGACCTTACCTAAGACTGAAGAGATAAAAGTTAATGGAGATACACAAAAATACTTTAGTCTAGATACACAAAAATCAACCTCGGATAAAGGAGAAAAAATAAAAAAATTGCACATAGAAAATTTACTTCCATTGAACTCCTTAGTAAGCAATTACAAAGGGGTAAATTGTGTCCTCCTAGGAATGAAATAAATTGAAGTACAACCAAGAAAATTCTTGAACATTATTAGGTGGTTGACTTATGAACAAAAAGAAAAATTATTTGTTGTTTTGAAATAATATTTCAATCCTTTTGCATGGAAATTCAAGGGTATGTCAAGATTTCATCTTTATGTATGCACTCATAGAATATATATTAAAAATTTTAAACCTGTGAAACAAATGTAAATGCAATTAAAGTCTACCTTAAGAGATATTTTCCAAACTATAACAAAGAAACTCTTAGAGGTTAGACTCATTTATCCAATTTTTGAAAATCGATGGATTCATCCATTAGTTATTATTCCAAATAAAAGTAGGAAACTGAGAGTCTATGAATACTATCAAGAATTGAATACAATCACACATAAATATCATTTTATATTTATGTATAATATATTAGACATACTTAGTTTCACACTGTATGAACTGCTTTATGATAAGAAACCATATTTTCCTATTGAAATTGAGGTACTAATGCTTTTAGAATATTTGGAAATTTGTATTGAATTGTTTCAAGTATAGTTAGACAATATTTTTCATACTACGAGACATGGACCACACTTGATTGAAGATTTTTTCAGATATGGAGCAAGGATTCTTTCTCCCATTGGTGATTCACAAAGGAAGTTAGTGGTGAATGGACATTGCCTTAGGGTATACCATACACCATTAATTAAGGAGGAGTTTTTGAGGTAGATTACACAATTGGATGTACACATGATGTAAGAGAATTTATCTTCCACATCAGATTCAGAGTGATGCTAAATATTTTGACAAAAATAAAAAAAAATACAAGAAAAGCAAAAAGAGAATAATATCGTTTGTGAACTTCCTTTATGGGCACAAGAAAGACAAGATAAAAATTTAAAAAAGAAAAAGAGAGATAGAAAGAAAAAAGAGAAAAATACAAAGAGAGAGAAAGAAAAAACTGCAGCAAATGGCATGTCCCACAAAATGGGGATACATGAGGACAAGCATCAATTTCATCATGGATAAGGAACAATGGAGTCAATACTTTATTTCCAGCAATAAGGAGTTAATGATGACATGAGAAGGCTCTTATTACTCATATGGAAAGGATAATTGCATCATTTTTGCAAGATTCAGTAGAAAAATATGATGTTTTCATACAAAAATTGACATGTTTTTGCAGAATAAGGATTGTTCTTATCCAAATAAGAGTGAGATACATTCTCCCTCATTGAAGCAATTGAAAAAAAAATATAGAAGTTGGTTGAAAACCAGAAATGAGAACCTCTTATGAAAAAAAATGAAAAAAGGTAGAAAATAAAAATGAAAAAAAGGAAAGAAAAATAATAATAAAAATGATACCAAGCCCTTAAGAGGTACCTTGCAGCACTAAAACTTGTTGAAGGACATAAAAAGAATCAAAACCACAGGAATTGTAGAAATTGCAATATTGAAGGATGAGAGTGCAGAAGTCAAAGAGTTACAAGTTGAAAACAATGCAAGAAAAATAAAGAGCAAAATAAAAAAAAGAGAGGGAAGAAAAGAAAAATTGTAAGAATTACAAAAATTAAAAAAAACTGCAATGTTGTAGAAAAGTGAAATACATGTGCTTAAATTGTAAAATGCTTGGTGTAGTGTATCAAGGAGAAATTTCTCAGGTAGTATGTGGAAAAGGATGCTTTTCACAAGGATAAAACTTGCATATTACTATGGCCTACTAAGATGCATGAGGGCATGCATCAGTTCAAGTTGGAGGGGATGATGAGGCCTAGAAATACCTCATTTTTACACTATGTTTGACATATTAAATCTGCCATATTACCAAATATAAAAAATTAAATTTCCAAATAGCTTATTAGGATATATTATTTTTTAATTTTTTGCATGATTTTATGTTACGAACACTATATCTCTGTTTTTGACTATTTTCAATATTTTATGCATTGTTTCAGTTGATTAAGTAGCAAATAAAACATGCATTTCAAATAGCCAACTATTGTATGTTGATATCCATTAACTTAAAAATGGTTTTTGAATGCTTTCCCACCTCTTCAACTTGTTTGAAATCCACATTGGAGCCAAATTTTCAAGACTATCATAAATCTAAAAATCTACAGAAAACAACAATATAAAAATCAACAAGTTGTCACTTTACAAGAGCACTTTGAAGTTGTCAGTCAAAGCATGAAGGAATGGATGTAATGAGTTCAAAGAGACTAAATAAGATATATGACCTATTTAGAAGCACTCCCACATAGTCTAAATAGGTAGCAATAAGGTATAATAGAGAAGAAACAATTGTGCAACACTATTGCATAGTTTCAGCATGGTTACTTGGTGAATGAAGTGTATAATTTTAGTAGCAACTTGATGAAATACTTCATGTTAGTATTTTAATGATTCTCCCATGTCCTAATTTTTTTGAATTTTCAATAAATGCCAATACTTTACAACTATGCAATAGAGCTAGAAAATACAGTAATAAATTCCAGCCAACAGTCAATAAATGGCAGGGTAGGGAATTAATCAACTAAGGCATGTGAAAATGTTTGGAGATAGTTGAGGGAGGTTACAGATGCCTTTTGCTCCACCTGGTATCATTTTTACATAGTACAAATGGGAGCAAAAAGACAAAATGCTGAAAAGCAGGAACAGTTGGAAAAACATACAAAAATCAAAATTATGAAATTATAAAGGAAGTCATAGAAATTGTCAACATAAAATGACGACAGTAGTTGGAAATAATTGCTAAGGGATAGGAAATATGTCCTATGCAATTAAAATTTCTTTATTAATCATTTTTATTATAGTTGAGCATAAATCCTATTTTTGCTCCTGATATTCTGAACATCTTCGAAATAAGGGGAAAAAGATGCTAGTTCGAGTCTAAAAGATATTTGAATGCCTAAATTAGTAGGAAAATGATATTTTAAGGAAGATATAGGTGTAAAATATATTTATAAGACTCCCCAAATGTACTCCCACCAATGAAGATACCTTTTAAGGGCCAATTAGTGTTGCTATAGCATAAACTGTCCAAAATAAGACTTATTCAGTTGTAGATTATTTGAAAAATCATTGTAAAATAGCAAATAGGTTAATCTAAGCATGGGATACATTGTAATATTTTTATAAATAACACAACTCCCTCCTTGGTTGAGCTATTAGGATTAGTTGATATGAGAGTAGTTAGTAGCAACAAATAACATAGTGCAACATTTTTTTGTAACAGTTTTGATAGAAATAAAGTGTAGTTCTTTTTTTAATTTTTGTTCATGAGCAAGTGTGAGTGTTAATTAGCTAAAGAGCAAGTTTTACACCTTATTCTAGACCAGGAAGCTTGGTACCACTTTTAGGCCTAGAAGGAGGACTTTTATGATAGGGTTTTTCTGTAATTTTGTTGTAGCAGAATTAATAGATTGCTTATCAGATTTCATTTTCTTGTTTTGAGTTTGTATGATGTTATTTATGTTTTCCATTATGTTTTTGTGGATCCAATGTATGTGTGTCAGCTGAAAATTATATTAGACCTTTATTTTCCCCTATTTCCTATGCTTTCCATGTTCACTTGTTTTTATGTTTCAACAACTTTCAATTTTTAGCAGATTTCATTTTGCTGTCAATTTTTGTAGCAGAAACTTGAGGACCTTTTGTGGTAGGACATTGAAAGGTGTTTTTAGTATAAGTTTTACTTCCAAGAATCATTTCAATTCTACAAGAGTAAACTAGGTTTCAATTCTGCAAGTATAATTTAGGATTTCAATTCTGCAAAAGTAAATTATATTTCAATTAAGTAATTTCAAATTCCTGCACTTATAGTTAACTTTCAATTTTTGCAACTTAGAATTAGTTTTCAATTCTTGCAAGTTTCCATTTTATATACTAGGTTTAGTGTGACACCAAAAGGCTAAACCAACATATGTTTCACCCAATAAATTGTTGAAATCTGAATGCTTGAATTGTACTCTACCATAAATTTCTATCATAAATAGCCTTGGACACCACCCCAGATTGACAAATCATAAGATTAAATGATGCTATTAATGACATGCATCACAAGTCATTTTCACTCCAAACTTATTTTTTAGAAAACCAACCAATCAACTCAACTATGGAAGAATGTGCTCATACCTTTTTATTGATGATGAAGGGACTTCAAATATCTGCCACAACCATAAACACTCCTTTGTCAATCTCAAGGAAGTTAGAAAATTAATACAAATAATAAAATCACTCACAAATTAACCTTATTACTCCTTTCTTAAAATAATATCCAATACCACAATAGTTTGAATATTCACTTCTCAAAATAATCAATCTTCAATTTACCCTTTTGATAAATCAACCATGTAAAAATAAATTTTACCCCTTATCTCTCCTTTTAATCAACAATTAAAATTTAAATTAAGCCCCTTTAAATTTAACCCCTTATAACTCCTTTAAATTATATTTAAAACTTAGGCTTAGTAAAAATTAAAATTAAAAATGTTTACCTCTGCCTTAGCTGAGAATTGAAACTTTGATTGCCACCTCCTCATGTGCCCTAGCCACGGCATCGGATGCCATGAGTCCTAGGCACTCGTTTAACACCAAATGAGCACCACGTGCTCCTTATCCCTTGTTGGTGCCAAAAACAAATTGCATTCTCCTCATGCCAAAATGATCCCATCGTGATTCAAATGTGGGTCTCACACTGCACAAGCGCCTTAACTCCCAACCAAGTGCCGCTAGGCCACTCCACCTAGTTGGATGGAATTTCTCCTCCTATGGTAACTTCAACCTCCTCGTTGGCACTAAATACAACTTTGTCTTCTTCCCCTCTACTACCTTTGATTTCAAAATTGCACGATTAGAACATGATACAAACACATTTCAAAAATACCATTAAAGCATGTATTAATATACAATACCTTCCATTTCCTTTGACGTCGGTGCATTTTAATTTTTCACCTTAACCTTAGATGTCAACGGATTTTGATTTTAAATAATTAATTTATAAATTATTTATATTCTTTAAAATTTAAATATTATAAATTAATATTTAATTCCTTTGGGTCTTATTAAGGCTTAAAGCCTTCTCTAAATTTACCACCTTGTATAAGTAATATTTATTTATAAAATTTAAATACAAATTGAATTTAAATATTTTATAAAATAAATGTTAAAACCTCCTTTAGATTTTTAACAAGCTTCCTTGGGTTTTTATGAAAAACCTTTTATTTTGCTCATCCATGGTTTTAATAAAAACCCACCTTGATATGCTTCCACATAACATTAAAAATTTTATGAATATATTTTTATGTTAACCTTTGTTTTGTTCCTTGACATATTCCTTAAAATAAATTATGACTTCATTCCTTGACATCAATGACAACTTTGACTCAAAATGTCCAACAAATCTTTGGTATGGTAGTATTTTATGGTTCCTCAATAATTGAATCTATCCACCTATAACTAATACTAACCAATAGGCTCATATCCATAAGAGGTTCCTATGGACTGGTTCTGAATCTAAGCAGCGCTTTCACTTGGTGTCCTGGGATAGGGTTTGCAAACCAAGGGAGTTTGGAGGTATTGGGCTAAGGAGAATACAACATTTAAACATGGCCCTCCCGGCCAAACAAGCATGGCGTCTTTTGACAAATGCAAATGCAGAATGGATTACTATAATCAGAAGAAAGTATTTGTAATAAATTGAATTCTTAAGTTATTCCTTTCCTCCCAGGGGATCAATTTTTTGGAAATCAATCCTTCAAACTAAAAACTTGCTAAGCAAAGGGCTACGTTGGAAACTGGGAAATGGAAGAAACATTGATTTTTGGGACCACAAATGGTTAAAGGACTATCCCCTCTCTACAGACCCCATAATTTCAACCCTTAGAGCTTGGACAATTGAAGTTTTTGGTACCAAAGTTGCAGATTTTATTACTTTGTCAAACAATAGAAGGGTATGGAAGCCAATAATGAATAATGATCTACCAGGGGCATCAATAATACTGGAGAATGAATTAAAATAGTATTTACTCCCTTCTGGCATTCTTGAGGACCAACTTATCTGGGAAGCTTCAGACAATGGGGAATTTTCTGTCAAGACTGCTTATCTGATGCTTATTGATAATGATGAACCTACTTTCCCTCACTTGGAAGTTTGGCCCAAAAGCATTGTTTCGAAGGTTGGGTTTTTTGCATGGTTGGCCATCCAAAATAAGATCCTCACCATGGATAACTTAATAAAAAGAGGTGTGATTGTTGTTAATAGGTGTTATCTTTGTATGTCTGAGTGGGAGTCTATTGATCATTTGTTTCTGTATTGTAATTTTTCTGCCTCAATCTTGTTAGGTCTATTACAAGTGTTTCATATTTATTGGGTCCATCCTCAGTCCATTTTTGACTTATTTGTCCAGTGGCCTTCCCCATTTTTGAATAGGCGTCTTAGGTATATGTGGAAGATCTGCCTTCATCACTACTTGTGGCAGATATGGTTGGAAAGGAATCGTCGGGCCTTCTTGGATAAGGTTTCTCAGTCATCCTCTGTCCTGTCAAAAATTTTAGCATATGCTAATGAGAATGCTTGTTTAGTGCCTGCAGCATCTAGACCTCCAAATCCTTTTGAAGCTTCATTAGGCCAGTCATTAAACTTACCTCTCACTGATGGCCTCAATCATCCTCAAGTCTGTCCTAGAACCATGATCACATGGACCCCACCCCCCCTAGGGTGGATTAAGTTAAATTTTGATGGGGCATCTAGGGGCAACCCGGTGAAGTCAGGGCTGGTGGCTTACTTAGAGACCACAAGGGTGAGGTGCTTGTAGCTTTTGCTTGAACATCTTGGAGCTCAAACTAACAATGTGGCTGAAGCAAGGGCAGTTTGGAGGAGCCTCAAGGTGGCAGAGAATTATCCAGGGAAACTATTGGTGGAAGGTGATTCTCTTATTATTATAAATCTTCTAAATAACACTAAGAGAGCTCCTTGGAGATTTGATGACTACATCCATGAAGCAAGGGCTCTAATTCATGACCGACCTGAGGCCATAATTTTGCATACCTTTCGGGAAGCAAACATGGCAGCTGTTAGGCTGGCAAATGAAGGCATTGTAGCAGCAAATTTGATCACGTGGACTGAAAATCTTCCTCATGCAGTCTCAATGGTGATAGATAATGAAAAACTTTAGATTGGAAGGCTCAAAGTGGATCAATGACAGAAAATGGGGGCATTTTTAAAAATATTTTTTGAACCTTATAATGGATTTTGTCATATTTGTTTTTTTTGTTCATGTGACTAGTGTTTTTTGCAGCTGGTGGGGCACTGATATAGGTTTTTTATCTACAAATTCATGCATGGGAAACATCTGCTTTGGCCTCAAGTATTTTGCAAGGTGTGTTTGGATTCGATGTCACAAAAAGGCCCTAGCAAGAGATAACAAAGTGTTGGAGATCCCTGACAATGAGGCACCAGACCCCACCATAATAGTCTTGGAGAAGATGACAATTTCATCAGCCTCCAACAATATCAACCAGTTGAAGAGTCTGTCTGGCCTCATCAGTGCAGCTGTTGATTTGTGTGATTCCCTAAATCTTCTGTTTTATAGCCAGCAGTTCCAGGGGCACAAGGATTCGAAGGCAAAATCTAAAGATGATGGCAAGAACGATGATAAGAAGTTAGATGAGGACTACAAGGAAGACTGCTTGGCCTCTTGGCTGTCCATTCTATGGGATGTTTTTTTTTACCATATTCTATTATTTTTATATGGGCACAAGCTACTCTGCATGGTGCTTGCATGATTAGTTTTTGTCTTTGTTAGTTCTTTTTTGCGTCTTTCTTTTCCGATGGCCATAATATTAGGCTTCCATAGTTTAGTTTGGCTGTATTCTAATGGAAGAGTAGGTCTTGGCCATTTTTGTTGTCAGTTTAAACTTTTAGGGCTTGGCCTTTGTCCAGTTGGTCAGTGGACCCTATTTTGTAAAATGGTTTTGGGTCAACCAGTTAAAACCCGGTGTTAATTATAATATTCTCTTACTTACCAAAAAAAAAAAATATTTGTAGAAGAGTATTGTGCTATGTAGTTTTTATAGAAATATTGTACCATCAAAATGCTTATGGTGTTATCTTATGATGCCTTACAAAGGCTAAAGTATCAAAATTTCTCTTTTAGCCTATAATGGAATCTAATTCCCACTATTTTGTTAAATAATATCTTAAGTGTTATTTCCAATAAAATTAAAATGGTGCCTCTATCCATGTTCTTCATCCAATTTACTCTCCTTGACCCTTTCCCAATAGAATCTCAACCCTGTAATACCTCTCTCTCCTATGTCCTTTTATGGGCATAAATTCATTACAATGTAGGTAGAATATATGTTCCTTAAAAATTATACAACCCTCATTGTGTCTAAATTTATCTTTAAATAGATTGTTTTTTACTTTGATGTCCCCTCTACTACCATTTTATGCAATGGATATCTATTTAGAAACTAAGAAATTTAGGAATTGAATTCACAATTAATGATTCAACATAATTTTTTCATGTATTTCTATCTACAAGGAAAGATCAAGCTAAATCTAGCAATAAAATCTTAGATAATATTTTGAAAATTTTAGAGAATCAAAGAAATAATACCATTTAAAGTTATATCCTTCATTGTCAATGTTAGCTTTTGATGCTTAATACTTAATTCAAAGAACCACAAGATCTTAAATAAAGTTCTTGTATGAAATATACAATAATGGAAATATTTTATTCATATAAATCTCATATATAACTTCTAAAAAAACTCATAAAATGAACACTAACAAATTCTCACGAAAATAATAACATGATATTGAATAAAGGTCACATACACCACTTCTTCTCTTTACAATGCTTAGTCACATATATAATAGAATGTGACTCTTCATATGGAGTAATCTTGGCCTTCACTCTTCTTGAGACTCTTTACTTTCCTATTATAAGGACACATGTGCACTTTTACATAAAGGAAATTTGTGCACATCTACACTCATCACACTTGCACACTTAACTACATGGCACTTATGTATTTCCTGCACAATATTACATTACATAAAATAATTACTCACACTCTAATCTAAGACACACTCCTAATATAATGATGTACCCAAGGTGGTGCATTAGAATGTACCAAATTATGTATTATATTATTTTATTATTGAAGATTTTAGTCTTCAATATGATCTTCATATTTTGTCTTCAATCTATCTCTTTTAGATTTATATTTGAATTTGCACTATATGATTCATGTTTAACCTTTATGATGTGATTTCTTCTATTCTTCCTTTTCCTTATTCACTTTTGTATCTTCATTCTACCTCTTGGATAATATTATTTGGATGATTAGGCAACTCGTGCTATCCTTTGGATCTAAGTAATTGAATCATTTTTGGACCTCTAACTCTAGAACACTACCTCTGGATTATCGACTAGAATATTCACATCTTAAAGTTGTGTTTGGGATATCAAAATTTGATCATATTTATTTTCCTTTTGTAAAAATACATACAACATTCCTTTTATATTATCATGTTTTATCTAGCCACAATTCATTCTAACTTTATAGTTTTCGTTTTATTTTTGTAAACAAAATATTTGTGAATGATTGTGTCCACCACAAACTTTATAATTATAAAAATTCAAACATTTTTGAATAATTTCCATATCTACCACAATGATTACATCTATTTTATGTTACAAACATGAATCACAATCCTTTGCTACTTGTTTATTTTGTATATTCAAGATCTTCACATTTAGATCTTATTTTTGGTACACTAGCCTTTGTCATTTCATATTCTCCCAAGTATTTTTGTATCCCATATTATTTAACAAATTTGAACCAATTCCTTTAGTATGCTTTTAAAAATAACCAAAAACATCACATCCTTGAACATTGCTATCTCTATCAATATTTGAATCTATATCATCATAAATTCTAATAACATAAGCTTTTTCTAACCAATTATAAGCTATATTCACATCACTTGTATCACATGTAACATCCTCTTTTGTACCATGCTATTCTACTTTTTTCATGAACTCTATGTCACTAGTACCATTACTTGCATCTATCATCAATTATTTTAATTCTATAGTGTCACATCATGTTTCTCTCATCGTGGATATTAAATAATTTGTATCACAAGACACATATTTAATAATTGATTTACTTCTTAATTATTTAACCTTATCTTGTTATTTAATCTTGTCTTTGAGAACCTCATTAGAAAGTAATTCTATATTTATCATTATTCCTATGTCATTAGATAATGTGAAAATACCTTTAGAGTCATCAAATGCTTCTTCAATATTTGACTTATATAACTTCTAAGTACTGAAATTTTTTCATATTGAGCTTCTTTCAAGATTGATTGTACTGCTTATATATATATATATATATATATATATATATATATATATATATATATATATATATGTGTGTGTGTGTGTGTGTGTGTGTGTGTGTGTGTGTGTGTGTGTGTGTGTGTGTGGTTGAGAACTAGAATTTTAGGTCTAGTAATAGATGTTCAAACTCACTTTAATATGATGTACTATTTAGCAATATATTTACGAATTAATATAATTAAACTATTACTAAGTAAAATATAAGTAAATCATATATAATATAGATATTAAATATGTCATTGGACACCAAAAAAATCTTACTAATGAGTAAAACATTATCTTCAACTATTGAGAAAATTGTTGGACAAAATAGGGTATAAATACTCAATCACAAATTACTCTTGATCAATGTTAAAGAACTGACCTAAAGGATGAATAAAATAAAAATAAATAAAATCAACTATAAAATTGCTCATGGGACCATACAAAATTATAGATGATCAAGTACAAGGTTGGGTGTGGTCTTAAGTGAACATTAACACCACTTGCTTCAATAGGTCTTGAAATTAAAGGTCAGTGAGTTTGACCACTTGAGCTCATTCTATTTGATTGATTTTCTATAATATTTAGCAAATACTTCTAAAGTATTATCCAAACCTATTTTATTTTTATCTTTTGTTTATTTTCAATTATACAATTTTTGTAAGATTTCATTCAATTTTTTTATTTTAATAAATTATCTCTAAATTTTTTAAAGACTTATATATACTATTTTGAGTGACTTAAAAAACTATTTAATGAGTAAAAAAAATCATCATCATTCTATAATTTTTTGTTCATACATAAAATGTATTATATTTCATATTTTTAGGAAATTAAAATTTATCTTATATATGATGTTTATTTTTTATTTATTGACATCTAAACTCATAATAAGTAAATAAATATAAAGAATGTGCACATAATATTAAGTAATATCCTTTACATATGTGTAAAATAATATTTAAAAAATTAATAATTTTTATTGGCCAAAAGGGTGGTCACACACAATCCAATACCTTGAACATTATAAAAATTAATGCTACTGTTTGTAATTTCTTAAAATAACCTAGTTCTCCTTAAATATTAAAAATTAAAGTCGCATACGAAGAAACTATATTCAACATGTTATGATTAGACTTTCTTCAATCAAACTATAAGTGAATTGAATAATTTATCCAAATTGCATCCACTTAACTATTTATTTTTGTCGTCGTTAACTTATACCTACCCATAGGGTTATTGAAATGTTATAAAACAACCAAGGTAATTTGATTAAGGTTTTAATTCAATTTAACTATTTGTTTTGGTCCCCGTTATCTTATAACTACCCATAGGATTATTAAAATATTGGAAAATAACCAAGGTGATTTAATTAGGATTTCAATATGATTTATATTTTAGACAACTTTGTATCTATTTTAATATCAAATTTGATTACTTTGATAGAGTCACCATATGTCATTTCTTGTGAACATATCCTTTTTTATAGATTGAAAGGGATTCTTAATATGATTCCCTCAATACAAAATTGGGTACCTTACCAAGAGGTAAGAAGATGTGGACTTTATAGTATATTAAATATTTTTCCTTTACCATTACAAGAGAAAAATTACTTGACTAAAAATTACACAAATAGAACTAATAAAATTACCATTAAGAATGTTACTAATAGTTTGAAATCCCATCCATTTGATTCTCAAGTACAAATTAAATTTAGACTTTTGAGTACAAAATAGTCCAAGGATGCAAATCCATTCCCATATTTATTCGTTGAAAATGAGGTATAAGAGTTTAAAGCATTTCTCCAATATCTTATGACCTTATCACTTTTTTAAGTGCATACAATCCATCAAAATGGAAAATAAATGGATGGATTACTTATTTGATATCTTCTATGACTCATAAAACATTACAAGATGGTGTTTAATTCATATGATATTAATAAATAAAGGAAGGATGATCTCAAATATTGTTCAAATGTAGTTCATTCAAATATTTTATCTTCCAAGTAGACTACATGTGACTCCTTTTTTTAAAGTGTTTGCTTAAATTATTACATTTAAGAAGGCCAATAAAAAATATCTCTATATTGATAAATATATTTATAAATTTGATGAATCTTGATAAGACTTTATAGGCCATGATTTATTCAATGTGTATAGAGAAAAATTGGCAAGTGAAAATTAGAAAATACCAATAATAAAGAAATTGTTCATTTTATTCCTAAGGAGGGACATCTAAAGGATAATGTCAATTAATGTCCCATTACCTTGCTCAATGTATCATGAACTTAAAACTCATTTCTTCCTTCGTATAATAAAAGTAAAAATATATATAGGGCATATATATTCTCAATAATATTATAGCTTTTTGGGATCGCATGGAATGTGGGCTATGTTTCTCTATAACATATGTTATTAATCAAAATGTGATTTGTTTGTACTTTGAATGAAAAAATATATCAATAATATCATAGCTATTTAGTATGGCATGGAGTGTGGAATATTCCACTTTAAAATAAATATTATTAATGAAAATTCATTCTTTTATATTTTGAGTGTAAAATACTAATACAACTTACTGCTTTCCTCTCATTTTGATTCTACAAAATATAGATAGTAATAGGGGAACATTAGAGACCCTTAGTGTGAGCCTCATCCTAGTAATTTGTGTAGTAGAATTACAACTATTAACTTCCATTTTCTCTCTAATATCTATGATTTTAATATATTGAAACTTATTATATTCTAGTGATTCTTTTCCAAGAGCTCATTGGTCTTTAGTTAAATGATGAATTTCTTTGAAGCATATTCATTCTCATGGTTAAAAGTGCATGAATCACATCAAGTTGTTTCTTAATTACATAATTCCTCGTTTATTGTACTTTTGATTCCCTTGTCAAGCTAAAAACCCATAAAAAATGATAGAGTAGAGTTTATAATATTACACATTAAAATCTAGAGCAACATCACTAAAATAAGAAAAACATATTGTATCCATAAAAATATCAAGGAAACATGATGAAATGATTCCAAAATAACATTAAAATATTTTCAACATCCAAACAATGAAAAATTCCAACCCACTCTATAGAAAAATCATATAGGAAGAGTAGTTGTAATTTGTATTGAAACCAATTTGGCATTACTATAATCATAATAAACATATATAGCTAATTCATGGTTATAAAAATAAGAAATAATAATGAAAAGATAAACCTAAATGAGCAAGGTGGAGACTAGTAGGAATATTAAGAGCAACACACTCCCCGTAAATATTTGAGTCAAGGTATCTAGTTTGGGTTTTTAAGGCTATCTAAACAAGATATTCTAATTCCAGTAAACCTACAATTTCACTTCTATTTGAGACATATGGCTAAGGTAAATGATGGGAAAACACTTGATATAGCATTATGATAACAAAAGATATCAATTAACACCTATTATATGATTTTACTATTTATAGAATTTATAGGTTAGCATAGCATATATAGTTTGATTAAATGCTTTAAGTCCACCAAATTTTAGATAATAGCAAGATCTAGAAATATTGTTGTTAATGGCAAACTATTAGTGAAAATCTCTACATCATTGAGTAGTCATATTTTTTAAGTCTACATATATACAAATTCCTAACTTGCATGATCTTGTATAATTAACTTAGCAATGTGAGCCAAAAGATTTTCGTCAAGAGCAACCAATCTATTTCAACATATTCAAGATAAATTAAATATAAGACTATGTCTACAGAGGAACCATTCCAAGAAAAGAAATTATATGTAATATTTTAATCTTTCCATGATTCTTGAGTGAGAATCAATCCCTTAACATTAATATTCTTGACATTAATCAATTTATCCCAAAAATGAACCACAACCCGTCCCTTATTTTCAATTACTTTCTTGATCCTCTATTGAAAAAAAAATTCCAAGGCTTATTGCCCTAAATTGCTTTATGACCTATTTGGCCATGAGACGTGCATATTTTTTGTGAGGCTAAATTATTCCAAGCACCTCCTTGTTTATTAGAAGTGAATATTAGGGATAATATAAGGATTATATAGTCATAAATCCATCTGACTTTAGAAAGAGAAATTTTCTTATAAAATTCAAATAATCATTATTGTTGGCCAAAAAACAAGAGCTATGTAATACATTGGTTACAACAAATATATTATACACTACTTATATTTTACTTGAAATACATAGGAGCTTTGAGATTTAATTGTTCAACTTTCATTCAAACTTTAAAAGTAACTAGTTCCATATATTCCTAGGGAATGTCTTAAACCCAAATAGGATGCCCAAAAAACTCACATTATGAACATGATGATTTAATTTCCAAGAAATCATATCTAGCTTGATGATTTACATCATCAAAAAATAATAAATTTGATTTGAAAGTAGATACATTAATATCAAATGCAATGCAAAATGGTAAAGTATCTCCATAGTATTCACAAATTCCTCTTGTAGATTTTGTGAGAAAAGTGCTAAATCATTAACAAAATATGAGTTTAAAACATTAATTTTCCAATAATAATGATAACCTATAAAAATATTCTCCAATCTATAAAAAAATATATAACCCAAAGTATATAGAAAAAATACATACAACATTGGGGTAAGAGGGTAAACCATGACTTAGTGGAAAAAAAAAAATAATTTATTGTTGCATCACCAAAACGCATGATGACCTTATATCTAAATTTTTATTCAAATTTGAACCATATAATAAATCCATGTCATCTATATTTATTATTATTAGCTCATGCCCTAGGTTAAGTTATTTGACCCTAAATCATTAAGGTTAAGGTTATTAATTGTTTTAGTTTATAAATAGATTATTTATGTTGTAGTTATTTCATAATTGATAATTGTAAACTTTTGTTTCCTATGGTATGCATATGAGACTATGCCCTACCTAAGTGGCTATGATACTTTTCCCTCTCTTAGTGGCTTTGACTATTATGTGATTTAGAATCTAGATCTATTGTTTGTTATTGCTGATTTTCTACTATGAGATCTAAACATTATTGAGTGAATGTTTTTCATTTTTGCATTTGAATTTTACTATTTCTATTGTTATTTCTAATTTTTTTTTTTTATATGTAGTATCATAGCTTCAATATTTTCTCACTATGATGGTATAAAACAATAAAGTAAGGGCATGCTAGTTTCATCTAGATATGCATCCTTCCCATAAGATAATTTATATCCCAATTTTTTCTAGTACCTTTTCTTGATGTAGTTTTATTCTATAATATTATGAAATAATCATCTCATTTCCTAAAATTGGAAATAAAAAGTATTAGAAATTCCTAGACCCTTATGGGAGACCTATGTTATTTTGATCATCTTGTTGAGGTGATCAAAATAACATATGTATTGATAACACTTTTTAAGTAGTAATTACATATTTTAGGGTTTTGCCATTGGTTCTTAGTGCATGAGAAAACACTCAAATCCCTTTGATTAAGAGTGTGTATACAGGTGTTTACAACACATGGGACCATCAAATTATGACTGTATGAGAAAAATACATGGGAACCAATAGTTTTAGATAGATACCATAATATACCCTACTACATCAACTTTAACCCATGTACTCTTGTTTATTTAAACGCCATGAGTACCCCTCCCACTCTCCCATGGATGGAAATCCCCTTTACTTGAGTTTTTACTTTAATCTTCATGATTATTAGATACATGAACATCCAAGGTTGGATAAACAAGTATCTAACATTGGTTATTGACATTAATATATGTCCAAGTAGCTTGATAAATTTGATATCCAATTGGAATAGATACTTGGGTAGCATGATGTCAGATCTCCCACATGAATTTCTCACTAGATAATAAGATTCTAGATGATGTGGTAAGATAATTTAACTTCTAGTCAAATGATCCTCATCCTCTCAAGAATTTCTAATTTTAGGATAAATAAAACTTCCATTGGACACCCTATGGATATGATTGAAGGCCATTCCAACTTCAATATGTAATATTCTTCCAAACTTTATCTTTTAGATTAGATTCCAATTATTCCCATTTGGTCCACATGCATACTCACTCTTCCATTGGATCTATTCTAGGTATGGGTGAGCTTATTTTAGATGTTTTTGCTAATATTGATTCAATTATATGAGGTTTTAACCTTTTACTTGAATTACCTCATGATATTCCCAACTATCAAATTGATATTTGACCTTTGAGGGTATGTATATGTGTGGTTAGATAACCAAGACAAATTGCATCATATGTTGTGTCAGATTCCTAAGAATACCCATGTTATCTTGGTTGCTTATAAGCTAGGTTCCCATGCTCATAAATGGCTTCTATGGTAAAACAAATATCATGGTTATCATCTTTCTTGTCTAGACCTCAAGAAAATATTCCTACATAATTTTGATAATGGCTCCTCTACCTCTTATCTGGTACATTTGATACAAACCAAATAAATAGTCATAGTAGATGAATCTTACATTGATTTCATAGGACTACTCATATATACATATCATTTGGATTCTACAATTATGGTATTAGCCTTTCATCATGGACTTAAGGATGACAATAGGTAGGAAGTAAATATGAATTATTTTTATACCGTCCATGATGTTGAGATTATGGCTCATGCATCTAAAAGTAAGATCCAATTGGTTTATCTCTAACCACAACATGATTACAATCCTAGATTATTACAGTTTAATAACCATTATGATTAGCATACACTAGGATTTTTCTATTATATATGTCAATCATGTCCTTTGAAAAAATATTATGAGGATTGACATGAATTTCAATTAGATGCAGAGGATGAATTAGCCTTCAAGGATGAAGAGATTTTCCCTTATTATTAAGAGTCATTAAAGAAAATAAAGGATCATACACAAGATATATATACTATGATCCTTTTTGAATTTTTTTGATGGGGCTATGAGATCATTACACAACCAATGAGTCAATATGTAGATTGATTTTCTTAGTACTCATAATTTTATTAATCCCAAGATAAATAAAACTCTAGGATTGTATATCAATAATACAACCCAAGAAAAATTCCATGTGATGATTTCTAATGGAGTAAGGTTCAATGTGTGGGTTGTATTATAATATTAGTATCCATATGGGTTCCTATATTTGGTCCATCCATGTTTATGCAATGAAATTGTATAGTGAAGATGTCATCTCAAGGTCTCAATGATTCTCTTAGTTAAGGTATGTTCTTCTTAGTTACAAAAATTGTATATGCAATGGACAAAAGTTGGTAAGGCCAATTATATTGAGTGTATCAAACCTAATCCTTCCAATCATGGGTATTCTAGCTAAGTGGAAAATTGTATTAACTCATGGGTATTCTAGATAAGTGGACTCATAATCATGTCATTCACCTTACCCCAAGGAAAATAAGTCAACCACTCAATGTTCATTCTTACTACTATTCCCTAGTTATCATGGTCTACTATAATAATAATTCTTAGTAGATGTATTCAAATTTTTAACCCACTCAACAAGAGTATCATCAAAGATAAGTTTCCTACCCTAGTTATTAATGATTTTTTGGATGAACTACATAGTTTTTAATATTTTACCAAGCTTCACTTGTGTTCTAGGCTATCAAATTAGGGTTAGAGAAGAGGATATGCCAAACACTACCTTTTATACGTGAGGATCATTATGAATTCTTGGTTATGCCTTTTGGTCTTACTAATTCCCCTTTTAAATTTTAAATTCTAATTTTTTTTTCTTTTATCCTCTTATTCAAAAGTTTGTATTGGTGTCTTTGATTATATCCTAGTTTATAGTAAATTCAAGGTAGCCCATTTAGTTCATGTTGACAATGTCCTCCAATTTTTACATAAGGAGAAATTATTTTTCATGGGTTCAAATATTCATTTGGGGTATCTAAATTTGGAATAATTTGGTCATACTATATCTCAATAATGAGTCAAAGTGGGCCCCAATAAGGTCAAGGTCATGAAGGATTAGCCTCTACATAAATCTCTCCAATAGCATATAGAATGTTTGTCTTAAATATAATTTGTCTAGAATCATGGTAAGACTAAAACTCTTCTTACCGCTCTCACCAAAAATGATGTCTTTTTTCATATGATAGGATTGACAAGACCTTCAATACCTTAAATGTAACTATGTGCACTACCCCTATTTTAGCTACTCCTAAATTCAATATGTTGTGACATTGAGTGTGATACTTTAAGAGCAAGTATTGAGATTATTTTAATGCAAGACAAACACCATCTACATTTTGAAAGTAAGAAGCTTTCTAGATAGAATCTTGATCATTATACTTATGAGAAGGATATGGTATCCATATTATTTACAATAAAGGAATGTAAGCTTTATTTTTTGTGTCTTCTACTATTATCGAAACAAAACATAGTATCCTCAAATATTTCTTGGAATAGCATCTCTCATGTTAAGAAGAAAAAAATGAATTAAGTTGTTGGGATACATTTTTTCCATTAAATACAAGAAATAAAAGGATTATATGGTGGTCAATGCTCTTTATTAATCATGTGGTGACACAATCATTATTAATGCTATTTCTAATCTCTTTGCTAAACAACTTTTCCAGTTTCATAAGGAATGATATTTAGATCCTTAGATAGTTCCCATAATTGATGATGTGGAGACCCAAACACTTTTTTATTTTCTTATGTTAGGAGGATCCTCAAGAAGAATTATTATCTTTATATCGATCACTTTTACAAGGTCAATGAAAATATTTTTCAAGAATTACATGCATGCAATTTACCTAGTTATTATCTGTTGTGGGTCTCTAGTGATTATATGCACGTAATATAACTAGCATATCCTTTTTATAAGTAGATTTACGCATATTTTAGTCTAAAGTGATTTACTGGTGAAGGCCAATGGCATTCCATCTTGCATCAACATGACTCCTATGCCATTTCATGAAGCATTACTTTCAATTACAAACGATTTATAAAAATTAGGCATGGCTAACACTAGGGTGATTGTCATGGCATGCTTTAAGTGAAATAAATCCTTCTTATCCAGGCCTAACCAAGTAAAGAATTATTTTATAACATAACTATTAAAGGATCTATGATTATTCCATAGATTTTCATAAATTTACATTAATACCCTATGAGTCTAAAAAATCATCAAAGTCCCTCGAGAGTGTGAGTTTTTGAGCAATATTTAATAGCTTGAATATTTTTAGGGTGAACTTTAACTACATATTCGGTGACAATGTGTCCCAAATAATCCACTTATGTCATCCCAAAAGAACACTTAGAATTCTTAATAAAAAATTTATTCTAAGACCAAAACTATAGAGTATGATCCAAATGTATGACGTGCTCATCAAAGGAGCGACTATAAATCAAAATATCATCAAATAAAACTAGAACACATTTATTAATAAATGAGTAGAATATGTTATTCATGAGGATTTAAAATGTGGATGGTGCATTCATTAGACAAAATGGCATAACCAAAAATTCATATTGACCCTCATAATTTTGAAATTTTGTTTTAGGAATGTCCTCCTCCTTAAGAATTATCTTATGATAGCTTAGGTGAAGATCCAACTTGGATAAAAATATTGCACCATGTAGTTCATCCAAAAATTCATCAACTAGAATAGTAAATTTATTCTTAATGCTAAGCTTATGGGGCTCATGAAAATCTGTACACAAAAATAATGATTTATTTTTATTTCTAATCAATAATACTAGAGAAGAATAAGGACTATTACTAGGATGGATGACTCCTTCTTGTAGCAATTCTTGTACCAATTTCTTGATTTTTGACTTAAGGGCATAGGGGTACTGGCAAGGTCTGATGTTAGGTGACACACTTCTAGGTTCCATTGGTATTGCATGATCATGGGAATAACACGGAGGTAATTCTATTAGTTCCATAAAAATTGCATCATGCTTAGTCAAAATGAGTTGCAAATTTTCTTAGGGCTTGTCTTCGATTGAATTTTGTAATTGAATTACAAATATTTGAGCTACTATCCCACAAGAAGATTATTTTAACTTATCTATATGAATGGAATTTATAATCTATAGAGATATTCCGAGTGAACCATAGAGAGTGTAAGACATACCATTTTGCAAAAATTGCATCCATATTTTTGCAAACTTCTAGGCTATTATTCCCAAGGAACCTAGACATTGAGCTCCTAACACAACATCACATCCTCCTAGTTTAAGAATAAACATATTATTTTTGATTTTACAACATAAAATTATGAAATTTACCTTGACAAGGCAATGTTCTATCATTTTCCACCATAACCTAAAATGAGTTGCAAGCATGTATGTAACAATTTGCTTACTTGGCAAATTGGGGATCAATAAAGTTGTGTACTACCTGAATCAATGAGAATTATAAGACCTTATCCTTTGAATAATCCTACTACCTTCATTATATGAGAGGTAGAAATTTCTACAATGGCATGGACAATTATTTTTGGCTATGGTTCATTTTGTGTTTCATCCTCAACCTTAAATTATTCCTTTGATGATTCTGCTTCATCATCAAGTTGTTCACAACTTACTAATTCCTCTACATCTAACTAAAGTAACTTATTTTTGGTGTATTTATGCCCTAGTGAATACTTCTCATCACAATTATAACATAAACCTTGTGCTCGACGAACACCCATCTCTTCAATAGTCAAATGCTTGTATGGGGTAGATTTATTGCTAATATTTCATGTGAAAATGGAAGGAAATATGGGTTTGGCCTATGGAAATTTAGGCTATCTTCTTTGATCCAATGTTTTATCTTCTACTAATCTCATCAATCCTATGGCTTATATCATAGAATGTGATTTGATTATTTTGACCTCATCCTTGTATTTCAATCCATTGATAAAACAACATTGAAAAAATTATTTTTCAATCCCTTTGTTTTATTAAACAGTTTCTCAAATTAGGTCTGATAGTCATGGATAGTATAAGTTTGTTTCAATTTTTTTAAGACTCCTATAAAGTCCTCATACCCACTAGGTCAAAAATGAGTGAGTAATTATGACTCAAATTCTTTTCAAGAAGGATCTAGAATAGTTTTTTGTAACCATCGACACCATCGTAAGGATTCATATTCAAAGTTAAAAGAAGCCATGGTGACCCATAAATACTTAGGTGCATTATGAAGTTGAAAAATTAATCTTCTTAACATAACCATCGATCAATATCCTTTCTATTGAACTTAGAAAAATCTAGTTCAGACATCTTAAATGGAGTATATGTGTCAAAAATAGAATGATAGCCTTCTTTCTCCTTATGGACTTCATTGTCTTTATTGCCTAAATTTCCATTTTTTTTTTCAATTTTAAGATGCTCAAACACCTTTGGGTCTTCCCTTAATATGTCCTCAAACTCTAGGAATTTTTCTTCAAATGTATCTTTGGATCTAAGATGGTCACCTCTCATAAGTGATACTTCTTCCATCATTTTTTTAAATTCATTTCCAATGTTAGTGAGTGTGACACTCATTTGATCCATAAGGTTACCTTTTTATAACTCCTTTTGGTGTCCTCTAGTTCCTTTAGCCATTTAGGTATAATTTGAACTACTCCCACTAACTTACAAAAAATAGAATTATTGTTCCAAGAATTACTATTTTTAGTAATGATCCAAAAAGGTGTTTGGGTGCTATATATCAAAATTATCAGCTTGAGATGACCAAAAAATGCAATAGGTCCCATAATGATATTTTTTGTCACCCTAGAAAAAATGCATGGGGGATATATACCAAAATTATCAGGTCAACACGATGATCATGATGGGCTGTATCCCACAACACTATATTTTGGCACCCAAATGTTTTTTTCTAGGGGAGTGTTACCTTCAAGTGTTAGTTTTTCTATTGGAGTCTTGGTTCACCTAGGATATTGAATTTTGTGTAACAACCCCTTACTAGACTCTGCATTGCCTGTTACTAACTATGTTCTATCATTGACATTGTCACTCATTGTCTCTAATAATTATTGAAGTTGTGTGTTACTAATAAATTCCCTATATATTATGGATCTAAAATGTTAATGGTAACTATTACTAATATTGAAAAACTCTATCTTGATTATTACTTACTACTATCTACTTGTTAGTAATAGTCCTTGTTGTTATTGATATTCTCACCACCAGTTTTCTATCGACTATTTGTGTTTAGTTAATTTTAGGATAGTGTAGTCTCCTTAGTATGCTCATATTTTGAAATTTAGTTTTTTGACATGCAAGATACATAAAAATAGGGTACTCTAATCCATGGTGTGTGTACTACCCATAGACCCTCTATTATACTATAGTGATGAGCAATAGTGCTCAAACAAATATTTTATGCCACCACTCAAGGAGGATTTTACACATACCCTTGAGCACACTAACCACCTTTCTAACAGTACAAGAGGGTGATCTCAAATGTTATATTTAGTGTACTATGGAGAATACATAGTCAAAAATCTTTCTAGGGCTAAAGGTTTCTCCTAATTGTAGGGGGTCTCCTAATATACTCGAAGATATGTGGTAGCTTAATTCTATATATTGGTGTTGTATGAGGCCTAGGTATTGAAACCTAATTATATATCACTTTACTAGATACTCTATGAGCAATCTACCTTAGCCAGTAGCAACAACTCCTTCATGATATTTTAAAATCTATAACATAGATTTTATAACCTAATAAACTAATGTAGAAAAAAGGACTATGTTGTTTAATAAGAAAATGGGCAAAAAAATAAAAACATGGAAAATTTATACCTAATAATAAAAATGGTAGGGTAAGAACTATCATAGTCATAGTGAAACACGACCCTGGAAATTTCTCTAATACCACTTGTTAGGAACATTCTATTTAAAAATAAACACATTCACATAATATTGCAATAAAAATAATAATTCATGAGGAACAAAATATTGCAATACAAAATGTAAATGCAAAAATATAATAATATTACAAAACACAACACAAAATCATGAGCTTCTTCGAGGGGGCAACCTCCTTCAATACTTTAATTCAATATGCAAAAAGATATATTTATTTATGGACCCTTGTCTTTTAAAAATACTCTTCATGCAACCCTAACCTTATGCTCAAGAGTTGACTTACATGTAAAGTGCCACTCGAGCTAGAATATTCTACCAAATAGTAGTTACATTCTTGATAATGGCTACATTAAATGGCCTCACTTGTCTAGGTGCCTCAATTACTGCATACCATTACAAAATATTACAATATATCATTAGAATGGGGTCCTCACATTGGAAAGGTATCACTAAATAATAATATGATAAATACATAATAGTTTTAATATGGGGTCCTAACAGTGTATAACATGCTATTTGAATTAAATAAAATTGGAGCTATCTATTAGTAGGCTATGACATATCACTTTCATGACTTAATCAGGAAAATAGTTTAGTCTTATGTTTGTGACTTGTTGGGTAGATCATAGAAATGGGTTGACTACCCCAATCACCTTCATGTCATTCATCACTATATGTTTTAAATTAACCTAATTAAATATTTTTATAGTACTATTAATGAATTTTTTTTAGGCTTCATGGTATCTCATAGGGGCATAGATGTGGATGACGATAATATCAAGGGAATTGATTCCATACCTCCTACTTGTGCTATCAAAGGTGTCAAATATTTATTGGAGAAGCTTGTATCTATTATATTTTTCATCCTTGAACTAGAATTTGAATCATATTTGTTTAATCATTTACTCAATAAATATGTAGATTTCAAATTGGATGAAAGTTGTAATAAGACCTTCCTTGAGTTTAAGAAAAATATTTTACACCCCCAACTCCTTTTCCATTTATCGTAGATAAGTAATTTGTTTTGTACATCTGGTCCACTCAAGTTTTCTTATGCTTTGTACCAAATAATATGATAATAATGACTATACCTATTATATTAGTTGAATAGTGTTATCAATAGAAACTAGGTGCATTTCCATGGAGAAGTACTACTTGGATATCTATTTTTCATGTGAAAGGATTTGATATTACATGTTGTATAAAAAAATATATGTGGTTATTAAAACTAATCCCCTAATATGATTACTACAAAAAAAAATGCATCCCTAGTCATACATATTATAAAATAATGGATTATTATGATACAAGAAATTAATTTCCATACTATTGCAAAAAATATTATGAAATATTAGGTGATTGTTTATTAGTTGGTGATTGCTTCTAATACAAACTAAAAAAACCTAAAAGAGTCATTGTGAGATGAGGATATAGTGGTAATTTTATGTTCTTATCACCTTGTCATATTTTCTTCCTCAATTATCTCTAGTCTAACCTAGAAGTCTAGTCCTTATGATATTACTAAGAAAGAAAAGTCTCTCTTGAAGTCTCATATGGTTATTGAAAAAATTCTATTGAACCAAGGCTAAGGATAAGATATACACACATTTTTCTAACATAGAATATAAAAGGAACCTTGATCTTGATACTTTAACACTTCACTATGATGGTGCAAAGAAATAATTGGGTGCAAGATCTAGTGTCTTTTCAAATCTTTTATTGGAAGGGCTATTCCTATGGCATTCAACTTAATATTTTATAAAATATTTATAGAACGTGATGATTTATTTTTCGGGATCTTGACCATTAAATAAATTAATGTTAAATACATTAGAGTTCTAGGGGATTCCCAAATTATTGTCCATTATATCTCCTATACATATGCCATTAAAGCCCTACATTTTATCCCTTACCATCATGTGGTTAAATACTTAATCATTATCTTTTAGTCCCTTTTAATTAATCATTTTCTAGGATAAAAAATATTGAGGTCGACTCTTTATTTTATTAGGCCAAAAAATCCATACCATATGAAAATATCATATGGATAACTTTTGAGATAAAATCTCATAATGAACCTATTATTTTTTTCACTAAATATCAATGCATGTGCATGCAATTGAGGTTAATGATATTGACTGGAAAGTTACAATTGAGAATTATTGGTATGGCAATATTGTATGGTTCCTCAACAATTGAATTTATCCACTTATAACTAATACTAACCATAGACTCATATTTTTATAATCGGATTGTGGTATGTAGTTATTATAGAAATTTTGTACCATAAAAAACCTTATGGTGTTATCTTATGATGCCTTACAAAAGCTAAAGTACCAAAATTTCTCTTTTGGTCTACAATGGAATCTAATTCTAGCAGTTTTGTTAAATAATGTCATTAAGTGTTAGTTCCAAGAAAATTAAAACAATACCTCTATCCACGTTCCTCATCCAATTGAGTCTCCTTGACCCTTTCCCACTTAGGATCTCAACCTTGTAATACCTCTCTCTCTATGTCCTTTGATGGGTATAAATTCATTAAAATGTGGATAGAATATATGTTCCTTAAAATTTATACAACCCTCATTGTGTCTAAATTTATCTTTAAATAGATTTTTTGTTACTTTTATGTCCCATCTACTATCATTTTATGCAATGGATATCTATTTAGAAACTAAGAAATTTAAGAATTGATTTCATAATTAATGGTTCAAAATCATTTTTTCATGTCTTTCTATCTACAAGGAATGATAAATCTAAATCTATCAATAAAATCTTAGATAATATTTTGAAAATTTTAGAGAATCAAAGAAATAATAGCATTTAAAGTTATATCCTACATTTTTAGTGTTAGATTTTGATGCTTAATACTTAATTCAAAGAACCACAAGATCTTAAATAAAGTTCCAGTATGAAATATACAATAATGGAAATATTTTATTCGTATAAAAATCATATATAACTTCTAAAAAACTCATAAAATGAACACTAACATATTATCACAAAAATAATAACATGATATTGAATAAAGGTCACATACATCCCTTCCTTCTCTTTGCAATGCTTAGTCACATATATAATAGAATGTGACTCTTCATATGGAGTTATCTTGGCCTTCACTCTTCTTGAGACTCTTTAATTTCCTATTCTAAGGACACATGTGCATTTTTACATAACGGATATTTGTGCACATCTACACTCATCACACTTGCACACTTAACTACATGGCACTTGTGCATTTCCTGCACATTATTACATTACATAAAATATTTACTCACACTCTAATATAAGACACACTCCTAATCTAATTATGTATCCAAGGTGGTGCACTAGCATGTATCAAATTATATATTATATTATCTGATTATTGAATATTTTAGTCTTCAATATGGTCTTCATATTTTATCTTCAATATATCTCTTTTAGATAAATATTTGAATTTGCACTATATGATTCATGTTTAGCCTTTCTTATGTGATTTCTTCTATTATTCATTTTCCTTATTCACTTTTGTATCTTCATTCTACCTCTTAGAGAATATATTTGTATGATTGTGCAACTCGTGCTATCCTTTGGATCTAAGTAACTGAATCATTTTTGGACCTCTAACTCTAGAACACTACTTATGGATTATCGACTAGAATATTCACATCTTAAATTTGTGTTTGGGATATCAAAATTTGATCAGACTTATTTTCCTTTTGTAAAAATACATACAAAATTCCTTTTATCTTATCATGTTTTATCCAGCCACAATTCATTCTAGCTTCATAGTTTTCTTTTACTTTTTGTAAATAAAATATTTGTGAATAATTGTGTCCACCACAAACTTTATAATTATAAATATTCAAATATTTTTTTGACTAATGTCCATATCTACCAGAATGATTACATCTATTTTATTTTACAGACATGAATCCTAATCCTTTGCTACTTGTTTATTTTGTATATTCAAGATCTTCACATTTAGATCTTATTTTTGGTACACTAGCCTTTGTTATTTCATATTCTCCTAAACTTGTATTTTTGTATTCCAAATTTTCTAAAAAATTTGAACCAATTCCTTTAGAATACTTTTCAAAATAACCAAAAACATCACATCCTTGAACATTGCTATCTCTATCAATATTTGAATCTATATCATCATCAATTCTAATAACATAAGATTTTTATAACCAATTATACACCATATTCACATCACTTGTATCACATGTAACATCCTCTTTTGTAACATGTTCTTCTACTTTTATCATGAACTCTATGTCACTAGTACCATTACTTGCATCTATCATCAATTATTTTTATTCTATTGTGTCACAACATGATTCCATCAACGTGGATCTTAAATCATTTGTATCACAAGAAACATCTTTCATCATTGATTTAATTCTTAATTCTTTAACCTTATCTTGTTTTTTAATCTTACCTTTGAGAACCTCATTAGAAAGTAATTCTACATTTATCGTTATTCCTATGTCATTAGGCAATGTGAAAATACCTTTAGATTCATCAAATGCTTCTTCAATATTTGACTTATATAACTTCTAAGTACTGAAATTTTTTCATCTTGAACTTTTTTTTTAACGAAAAATCCCTTGTGGGGTCGCCTTGATCTTAGAGACCATGAACATGGGGTTCTACATCGTCAAAGTCACCTGGGAGTCACACTCGTCCTTGCCGGCACCAACATTATCAATTAGATTTTAGGTACCCAATTCAAATTTTTGGTAGGGTGGAGATTTGAACCTGGGACCTCCCTTGGAGGATTACCCTCTCCTCTCCAACTCACCTACAATACCTGGGTTATCTTGAGCTTATTTCAAGATTGATTGTACTGATATATATATATATATATATATATATATATATATATATATATATATATATATATATATGTGTGTGTGTGTGTGTGTGTGTGTATATGTATATGGCTGAAAACTAGAATTTGAGGTCTAGTAATAGATGTTCAAACTTACTTTAATATGATGTACCATTTAGCAATATATTTATGAATTAATATAACCAAACTATTACTAAGTAAAATATAAGTAAATCATATACAATATAGATATTAAATATGCCCTTGGACACCAAACAAATCTTACTAATGAGTAAAAACTTATCTTCAACTATTGAGAAAAATGTTGGACAAAATAGGGTATAAATACTCAATCACAATTTACTCTTGATCAATGTTAAAGAACTGACCTAAAGGATGAATAAAATAAAAATAAATAAAATCAACTATAAAATTGCTCATGGGACCATACAAAATTATAGATGATCAAGTACAATGTTGGGTGTGGTCTTAAGTGAACATTAACACCACTTGCTTCAATAGGTCTTGACATTAAAGGTCAGTGAGTTTGACCACTTGAGCTCATTCTATTTGATTGATTTTCTATCATATTTAGCAAATACTTCTAAATTATTATCCAAACCTATTTTATTTTTATCTATTGTTTTTCTTTTTTAAAACGAAAAACCCCTTGCGGGGCCGCCGTCAAAGTCACCCGACGTTCGCACCCAGCCCTGCCCGCACCAACATTATCAATTGGATTTTGGGTACCCAATTCATATTTTTGGTAGGGTGGAGATTCGAACCTGGGACCTCCCTTGGAGGATTTCCCTCTCCTCTCCAACTCACCTACAACATTATCTATTGTTTATTTTCAATTATACATTTTTTGTAAGATTTCATTCAATTTTTTATTTTAATAAATTGTCTCTAAATTTTTTAAAGACTTATATATATTATTTTGAGCGACTTAAAAAACTATTTAATGAGTAAAAAAATTCATCATAATTCTATAATTTGGTGTTCATACATAAAATGTATCATATTTCATATTTTTAGAAAATTTAAATTTATCTTATACATGGCGTTTCTTTTTTATTTATTGACATCTAAACTCATAATAAGTAAATAAATATAAATAATGTGCACATAATATTAAGTAATATCCTTTACATATGTGTAAAATAATATTTAAAAAACTTATAATTTTTATTGGTCAAAAGGGTGGTCATACACAATCCAATACCTTGCACATGATAGTAAAGTAATACTACTATTTGTAATTTGTCAAAATAACCAGTTCTTCTTAAATATCAAAAATTAAAGTCTCGCACCAAGAAACTATATTTAACATGTTATGATTAGACTTTCTTCAATCAAACTAGAATTATTTCTCCAAGTTTCTTCCACTTAACTATTTGTTTTTGTCCCCGTTAACTTATACTTGAATTATTTCTGCAAGTTGCATCCACTTAACTATTTATTTTTGTCCCTGTTAACTTATACCTACCCATAGGGTTCTTAAAATGTTAGAAAACAACAAAGGTAATTTGATTAAGGTTCTAATTCAATTTAACTATTTGTTTTGGTCCCCGTTATCTTATAACTACTCATAGGATTATTAAAAGGTTGGAAAATAATTAAGGTGATTTGAAAGCACGAGATTCCGGAAACAAAAGGAAAACTATAATTATGCAATATAATACGAAATATAACGCTTTAATCCTATGCACAAAAACAAGGAAAGGAGATAAATTGGAGACGAAAAAAAAGATGTAAGGAAATCATAGCCCTCTTTATTCAAATTTCTTATCCTTGGTTACATAGACGTCTCCTCCCTTTTTAGGGGCTAGGAGCGTTAAATTGGTATTTTTTACAATTTGTGACTTAGTCTTCCTCCTTCCGCATGCCCACGTTTGGAATGGGCGGTCCAAATGTTGTCGCCACTTGTGTTGGTAAGGTAGACTCCTCGTCGCTCCTCTAATGCTGCAACACTGCACTCAAAGAAACAAACAAGAAAGTCAGTAGCACCTGTGTATGAAACATAAAAGATGAATCTAACGATGGTTGAAATGAATCTAAATGAAATGAAAGACTTGACAAAAGCATAAACATGAAACTAAAAGAAATACCACGATTATGAAAGCACAAATCGCCAGTAAGTGAACTAGCAGCACTTCGTCGCTCAAAATGCTCCTTCTCTGTATATCCTATTTGGGTGAGAAAACTCACCATTTTTATAGACCCAAGGGGTCTTTTTGAATTAACATGCAAAAGTGTTTCTTTGCATGAATGCTTTTGTTTGTGCAGAGAAGACTTCTTCTTGATCAAGGGCTTCTTAACTGCCTCTGTGCATGTCTTTGCATGTTTTAGAAAAACTCATTTGCACTCCCATGCAATGAAGGGATAGCTAAGTGGCAAATCTGAGTTGTCTTAACAGAACTCACTCGCACTCCTATGTCATGCAGGGAAAGCTAAGTGGCAGGTGTGTGTTTTTAAAAGAGCTCACTCGCACTCCTATGCCATGCAGCGAAAGCTAAGTGGTAGTTCTGAGTTGTCATGCGCTGAGGTCTGACTTTTTGCTGGTCAAACCTGGCGTTCGTCCCACCCCGGAGCGAGCGCTAATAATCGTCCCTAGGTGAAACGAGTACAAATCCATACTCGTCCTTGGGTAGGACGAGTACAAATTCGCACTCGTCCCTGGGTGGGACGAATAAGAAATAAAGTGTCTAAAAGGTGCCAAACTAATTTTTGACTTGTAAAACTGCTGTGTAAGTGGTTAGAACCACTGTTTAACCTCTGGGGGCTACCCTAGGGGCTGTGTGTGTTAATGTGATCAGTGTTTGTAGTCACATAATCGGATTAGTGTTGTTTTGGTGTCTACATGATTTAATTAATATTTCAATATAATTTAGATTTTAGACCAATTTGTATCTATTTTAATACCAGATTTGATCACTTTTTTAGAGTCACCATAAGTCATTTCTTATGTACATATCCTTTTTTTTGTAGATTGAAAGGGATTATTAATATGATTATTAAGTCATTTAATATGATTTTTAGTCTTAAGGGTTAGGTGGATTGGTAAGTGCTAGTCTGGATGGGTACTTGTTAAGAAGAGACATGGGTTCAAACCTTGGTGGTGCCAGTTTGCAAAGGAAGTAGTCTGCTCTGAATCCTATGGGTGCGTGCTAGACCGACGACGGTACGAACCTCGAGCGACCAACGGTCCCCATCTCACATCGGATCAACAATTAATAAGATGTATATGTTTGGTGGTTGTAGTCCCTGTGGTTTGAACCCTATGCTGCCAGTTCCTAAAAATAGTGGTCATAGCCAACTCTCCTATGTAACCAAAAAGAAAAAATTGGGTACCTTACCAAGAGGCAAGAAGAGGTGGACCTAATAGTAGATTAAATCTCTTTCCTTTACCATTATGATATAAAAACTATTTCACTAAAAAATACACAAATAGAACTAATAAAACTACCATTAATAATGTTACTAATAGTTTTAAATCCCATCCATTTGATTCTCAACTACAAATTAAATTTAGAATTTTGAGTCCAAAATAGTCCAAGGATGCAAATTCATTCCCATATTTATTGGTTGAAAAGGGGTATAAGAGTTTAAAGCATTTCTCCAATATATTATGATCTTATCACTCTTTTAAGTGCATACAATCCATGAAAATGGAAAATAAATGGATGGATTACTTATTTGATATCTCCTATCACTCATCAAACATTACAGTATGGTGTTTAATTCATATGATATTAATAAATAAAGTAAGGATGATCTCAAATATTGCTCAAATGTGGTTCATTCAAATATTTTATCTTATAAGTAGACTACATTTGATATCTTTTTTTAATGTGTTTGCTTAAAGTATTACATTTAAGAAGGCCAATAAAAAATATCTCTATTTTGATAAAAAAAAATTATAAATTTGATGAATCTTGATAATAATTTATAGGCCATGATTTATTCAATGTGTATAAAGAAAACATAGCAAGTGAAAATTAGAAAATACCAATAATAAAGAAATTGTTCATTTTATTCCTAACAAGGGACATCTAAAGGAAACCATAAATTAATGTCCCATTACCTTGATCAATGTATCATGAACTTAAAACCCATTTATTCCTTATCATAAAAGTAAAAATATATATGTAGGGCATATATATTCTCAATAATATTATAGCTTTTTGGGATGGCATGGAATGTGGACTATGTTTCCCTATAACATATGTTATTAATCAAAATGTGATTCATTTGTACTTTGAATGCAAAAATGTATCAATAATATCATAGCTATTTAGTATGGCATTGAGTGTCGACTATTCCATTTTAAAACAAATATTATTAATTAGAATAGATTCTTTTATATTTTGAGTGCAAAATAATAATACAACTTATTTCTTGCCTCTCATTTTGATTCTACAAAATATAGATAGTAATAGAGGAACATTAGAGACCCTTAGTGTGAGCCTCATCCTAGTAATTTGTGTAATAGAATTACAATGATTAACTCTCATTTGCTCTCCAATATCTATGATTTTAATATATAGAAACTTATCATATTCTAGTGATTCTTTTTCGAGGAGCTCATTGGTATTTAGTTAAATTATGAATTTCTTTGAAGCATATTTATTATCATGGTTAAAAGTGCATGAATCACATCAAGTTGTTGCTTAATTACATAATTCCTTGTTGATTGTACTTTTTGTTCCCTTGTCAAGCTAAAAACCTATAAATGAATGATAGAGTAGAGTTTATAATATTACATATTGCAACATCACTAAAATAATAAAAACTTATTGTTTCTGAAAAATGATGAAACAATTTCAAAATAACATTAAAATATTTTCAACATCCAAGCAATGCAAAATTACAATCCACTCTATAGAATATAGAAAAATGAGATAGGAAGAGTAGTGGTAAATTGTATTGAAACCAATTTGGCCTTCCTATAGTCCCAATAAACATATATAGCTTTTTCATGGTTATAAAAATAAGAAATAATAATGAAAAGATAAACCTAAATGAGCAAGGTGGAGACAAGTAGGAATATTTAAGAGCAACACACTCCAAGTCAATATTGGAGTCAAGGTATCTAGTTTGGGTTTTCAAAGCTATCTAAACAAGATATTCTAATTTCAGTAAACCTACAATTTCACTTCTATTTGAGACATGTGGCTAAGGGAAATGTGGGGAAAAAACTTGATATAACATTATGATAACAAAAGATATCAATTAAAACCCATTATATGATTCCAATATTTATATAATTTATTGGTTAGCATAGCATATCTACTTTGATTAAATGCTTTAAGTCCACCAAATTTTAGATAATACCAAGACCTAGAAATATTGTTGTTAAGGACAAACTATTAGTGAAAATCTCTACATCCTTGAGTAGTCATATTTTTTAAGTATACATATCTACAAATTCCTAACTTTCATGATATTGTATAAGTAACTTAGCAATGTGAGCCAAAGAATTTTCATCGAGAGTAACCAATCTATTTCAAGATAATAAAGATAAATTAAATCTAAGACTATGTCTACAAAGGAACCATACCAAGAAAATAAATTATATGTAATATTTTAATCTTTACATGATTCTTGAGTGAGCATCAATCCCTTAACATTAATATGCTTGACATTAATTAATTTAGCCCAAAAATTAACCACAACCCATCCCTTATTTGCAATTGCATTCTTGATCCTCTATTGAAAAACAAATTCCAAGGCTTATTGCCCTAAATTGTCTTTATGACCTATTTGGCCATGAGACATGCATATTATTTGTGAGGCTAAATTATTACAAGCACATCCTTGTTTGTTGGAAGTGAATATTAGGGATAAGATAAGAATTACATAGTCATAAATCCATCTGACTTTGGAAAGAGAAATTTTCAAAATTTTCTTATAAAATCCAAATAATCATTATTGATGGCCAAACAACAAGAGATATGTAATATATTGGTTACAAAAAATATATTATCCACTACTTATATTTTACTTGAAATACCTAGGACTTTGAGATTTAATTGTTTAACTTTCAATAAATCTTTAAAAGTAACTAGTTCCATATATTCCTAGGGAATGTCTTAAACCCAAATAGGATGCCCAAAAAACTCACATTATGAACATGATGATTTGGTTTCCAATAAATCCTATCTAGATTGATGATGTCCATAATCAACAAATAATAAATTTTATTTGATAGTAGATACATTAATATCCAATACAATTCAAAATGGTAAAGTATCTCCATAGTATTCACAAATTCCTCTTGTAGATTTTGTGAGAAAAGTGTTGAAACATTAACAAATATGAGATTAAAATATTAATTTTCCAATGATAAAGATAACCTATAACAATATTCTCCACTCTATAAAAAATATATAACCCAAAGGATATAGAAAAAATACATACAACATTGGGGTAAGAGGGCAAACCATGACTTAGTGAAAAAAAAGCAATTTTAATTGTTGCATCGACAAAATCCATGAAAACCTTGCATCTGTATTTTGATCTAAATTTGAACCATTCATGCATCTCTAATGGATATAATATATCCATGTTATCTATATTTATTATTATTAGCTCATGCCTTAGATTAATTTATTTGATTAATTGTTTTAGTTTATAATAAGATGATTTCAGTTGTAGTTGTTTCATCATTCATAATTGTAAACTTTTGTTACCTATGGTATGCATATGAGACTATGCCCTAACTAAGTGGCTATGAGACTTTTCCATCTCTTAGTGGCTTTGACTATTTGGTGATTTATAATCTAGATCTATTGTTTGTTATTGTTGATTTAGTACTATGAGATTTGAACTCTATTGAGTGAATGTTTTTCATTTTTGCATTTAAATTTTACTATTTCTATTATTATTTCTAAAGAATGTTTTTATATGTAGTATCATAGCTTCAATCTTGTCTCACTATGATGATATAAAACAATAAATTAAGGGTATGCTAGTTTCATCTAGATATGCATCCTTCCCATAGGATAATTTATATCCAAAGTTTTTCTAGTACCTTTTCTTGATGTAGTTTTCTTCTATAATATTATGAAAAAATCATCTCATTTCCTAAAATTGGAAATAAAAAGTATTAGAAATTCCTAGACCCTTATGAGAGACCTATCTTATTTTGATCATCTTGTTGAGTTGATCAAAATAACATATGTCTTGATAATACGTTTTTAGTAGTCGTTACATTTTTAGGATTTTGTCATTGGTTCTTAGTGCATGAGAAAACACTCATATTAATTTGATTAAGAGTGTGTATACAGGTGTTTACAACACATGGCACCATCCAATTATGATTGTATGAGTAAAAATGAATGGGAACCAATAGCTTTAGGTAGATATCATAATATATCCTACTACATCAACAACTTTAACCCATGTACTCTTGCTTCTTTAAACACCATGTGATATTCACACAATGACACTGAGAGGGGGGTGAATCAGTGTAGCTATTAATTTTAATATCTACAGCATTTAATATGAAATAAAGAGAACTTGAAAACTAGAAAAACAAATTGAACAAGAGAGCACACCACAACACTCAATATACCGAGGTTCACCAATTTGGCTACTCCTCAAAAATGACTGCTTGGACTCCAATCCAAATCCAGTCTTTGCAAAATATCAATTTTACAAATACTTTACCAGCATCAACTGGAAGGAGCACCAACCCCTTAATTTTCTATTGCAACAGATGGAGCACCAACCCCTAGTACCAAGCACCAACTTGGACTGCAATTCTATTCAATTTAAAATGACATAAGAATGTCTTCACTTCATGCACGACCCTGACTGGTCTGCAATTAACCCAACTCTGCACACTCTCACGGCTCTGCTAATTTTTCTCTTGACTCTTTTCTAACCCTCTTTTTACAGCAATTTCCCTCTTACAGCAGCAACATCTTCTCTGTACGACTATTCTTTTATAACCTTTCAATCCTGCATGCAGTCGAATCACATACTCTGACTGTTCGAATCCATGCAATACGGCTGTTCGATTCCATGCACTACGACTGTTCGAAACCCTGCAATACGGCTGTTGAATCCATGCAATACGACTGTTCGAAACCCTGCAATACGGCTATTGAATCCATGCAATACGACTATTCGAAACCCTGCAATACGGCTGTTGAATCCATGCAATACGACTATTCAAAACCCTGCAATACGACGGTTCGATTCCTTGCAATACGGCTGTTTTGAATGCTGCAAATACGTCTTTTCGAAAGCTTTTCTGATCCTTCATATTCGGCTGTTCAAATTCTTCAAATACGGCTTTTCGAATGCTTTTTCGAAACTGCATATGTGATGCATCGAATGCTTTTTCAATCAAGCATATACAGCTGTTCTAGTGCATGTCCAACACTTGTCAATGCGTAACTGCCGATCTGACTTCAGTTACTTTTTACGTAACTGGCTGCATGATTTTTTTTGTATGCTTTTTCTGACACGTGTCACCTTGCATGCTCCTTCGGCTTTTACCTGCCAAACTGTTACCTGTCATGATATCGCGACACTTTTTGTAGCCGTACCCTTCATGCCCTTGCTGTCACGAAATCGTGACCATTTTGGCTTTTGAAAGCTTTCCCTCTGTTCATGTCATGAAATCGTGACACTTTGAACATTTTCTGACGTCATCCTTAATGATGTCATGAAATCATGACGCTTTCGGCTTCCTGAGGCTTCTCTCGCAACTTGTCACGAAATCGTGACACTTTCAGCTTTTGCTGACGTCATCCTCAATGTTGTCATGAAATCGCGACGCTTTCGACTTCCAGCAGCTTTCCTTGCACCTTGTCGCGATATCGCGACACTTTCAGCTTTTGCTGACGTCATCATCATTCTTGTCGTGAAATCGCATTATTCACTTTCTTGCACCTTGTCCATAAATTTTTTCATCATCATTCTTGTCAAAATCGTGACACTTTCGGCTTCCAGCAGCTTTCCTCGCACTCTGTCGCGAAATCGTGACATTTTCAATTTTGCTGACGTCATCCTCAGCTTTGTCGTGAAATCGCGACGCTTTCCGCTTCCGTACACTTTTCTTTGCCAGCAACCACGAAAATGGAACATGTCACGAAATCGTGACGTTCTCTGCTTCCGTACAATCTTTGCTTTATGCAGTAGCGAAATCGCTACACCTTCACGTTGTGCATTTTGGACTTGTAGCGAAATCGCTACACCTTTGTTGCCATTCATTTTATCATGCAGCAAAATCGCTACACCTTCACGTTGTGCATTTTGGACTTGTAGCGAAATCGCTACACCTTTGTTGCCATTCATTTTATCATGCAGCGAAATCGCTACACCTTTGTTGCCATTCATTTCAACATGCAGCGAAATCGCTACACCTTTGTTGCTGAGCATTCTCTCTCCTCTTCGGGTCGCGAAAACCCGACGTGTCGCGATATCGTGACACTTTTCGTTGCAAGCTCCTTTCCTCCATTTATGTCGTCGAAATCGTCGACATCTTTTCACCTTGCTTCCTTCTCTCGCAATGTCGCGAAATCGCGATAGTTTGCCTTTCACTTTCTCTCCTCGGCCATGTCGCGAAATCGCGACAATTTGGCATGCACTTTCTCTCTCCTCGACAATGTCGCGAAATCGCGACAATTTTTCTTGCATTTTCTCTCTCCTCGGCAATGTCGCGAAATCGCGACAATTTTTCTTGCATTTTCTCTCTCTTCGTTTTGTCGCGATATCGCGACTGAAAACATGTCGCGATATCGCGACAATTTTCTTCCTTGTCTTTTTCTACCAATTTTTGAATCTGGGTCACCTCTGTTTTCCTTGAAATTCACCGCACTTGATCCGACCGACCTCCGAACCGCATCAACTACATCAACTGCTCCGTGTTGACAACAATGACAATACTTTTGCAATTCTTTTGCTGCACCTTGCTCAACAATCTCCCCCTTTGGAATTGTTGGCAACACACTCGCAACCTTGCTCAATTTCTTCTCCCCCTTTGCCAATAATACCAAAGGGCTCGCTGCAGACTCCCCCGAGTCTATGCACAACATTCTCGAGACTTAAAAGGTTTGAATGCTCCCCCTGAGAATGTGTTTCCCATAGCTAGTCAGTGCTTGGGTGGTGTGACTACTCCCAACTTCTTCCGAAGGTATTCAAATACTTCCTTTGGCAAAGGTTTTGTGAATATATCAGCTACTTGCTCTGTAGTTGGAACAAAATCCAATTTGACCTCTCCTTCTGCAACTTTATCCTTCAAGAAATGATATCGGATTGCAATATGTTTGGTTCTTGAATGCATAACTGGATTCTTGGATATGTTGATAGCACTAGTGTTATCACATTTAATTGAAATTGGCTCTTTGAAATGAATACCAAGATCTTTCAACGTTTGTCTCATCCATAATATCTGAGTACAACATGTTGTTGCTGCAATGTATTCTGGCTCTCGTAGTGGATAGAGATACCGATTCTTGTTTCTTGTTGTGCCATGCTACCACCTTGTCTCCAAGATAAAATGCTCCTCCACTTGTGCTCTTTTCGTCATCAATACATCCTGCCCAATCTGCATCGAATATGCAATCAAAGTGAAATCTTTACCTTTTGGGTACCACAACCCATAATCCATAGTGCCCTTGAGATATCTGAAGATCCTCTTTACAGCTGTTACATGAGTTTCTTTGGGACTAGCTTGAAATCTTGCAACCATGCATACTGCTTGTAATATATCTGGTCTAGTGGCTGTTAAATATAGCAGGCTTCCAATCATAGACCCGTACATTGTTTGATCTACATCCGGGGATTTATCATCCTTGCTCAACTTGCGACCTGTTGTCATGGGAGTGCTAACCGGTTTACTCGTCTTCCATTGTGAACTTTTTCAGCATTTCTTTTACATATTTAACTTGAGAAATAAAAATGCCTTTTTCATTTTGATTGACCTGCAGTCCTAGGAAATAAGAAAGTTCACCAATCATAGACATCTCAAATTCTTTCTTCATTTTAGTTGATATGTCTTTGCAGTATTCATCCATGCTGCTGCCAAATATTATATCATCTACATAAACAACAAGAACAATAAGATGGCCCTTCTCTGTTTTGACATATAAGTTGCTGTCCACCAAACCTTTCTTGAACCCTTGTTTAATTAGATAGTTATCCAGCCTTGCATACCATGCTCTGGGTGCCTGTTTCAAACCATATAATGCTTTCTTTAACCTGCAAACAAAATCTGGGTTGTCACCAAGTTGAAAGCCATCTGGCTGTTCAATGTAAACCTCTTCTTCCAGCTTTTCCATTCAAAAATGCTGATTTTACATCCATTTGATATACTTTGAAGTTTTTATGAACTCGCTAATGCCAGAAACATTCTGATTGCCTCTAGTCTAGCTACCGGTGCAAAAGTTTCCTCAAAATCAATGCCTTCAACTTGAGCATAGCCTTTACGGACCAATCTTGCCTTATTTCTGACAACCTGTCCATCTTCATTTAATTTATTTCGAAAAACCCATTTAGTGCCAATTATGTTTTTATTTGTTGGTCTAGGTACTAATTCCCAGGTATTGTTTTTCTCAATCTGATCTAGTTCTTCATTAATTGCCTTCAACCAACTTTCATCAGTGCTTGCTTTAGCAACATTTTTAGGTTCAATGCTAGATAACAGAGAATAGTTCCGCACTGCTGCTCTTCTTGTCTGAATACCATCTTTGGGATCCCCAATAATCTGTTCACTTGGATGATTTTTCTGCCAGTTGCCTGTTTTAAATTTCCTGTTTTCTTCTTCTTCTGATTCAGTTTTTACACCATCTGGATCAATTTTCTGATTCTTATCTGTTTCCTTTTCATCATCACCTTCAATGACTTCTTCATAGATGGGGTAGTTTTCTTGATAAGTAATTTCTTGTTCTCTACCTTCATCAACTTTCACATAAGCACTCTCAACAATTTTCTTTAGCCTTTTGTTGTAACATGTGTAGGCTTTGCTTTTTGTTGAGTAACCAAGAAAGATACCTTCATCAGCTCTATTTTCAAATTTATCGAGATTATCTTCAGTCCGTTTGATGTAGCACTTGCTGCCAAATACTTTGAAATGTCTTGTTGTTGCCTTTCTGCCAAACCACAGCTCATAAGGTGTTTTGCTTTCATGTGGTCTTAGCATGCACCTGTTTTGAATGTAAACTGTAGTATGTACTGCCTCTTTCCAAAATCTATCAGCTATTTTGTTCTCAACCAGCATTGTCCGTGCCATTTCCTGCACTGTCCTATTCTTCCTTTCTACAACACCATTCTGCTGAGGTGTTCTAGCTGCTGAAAATTGTCTTCTTATCCCATATTTTTGACAGTATTCTACAAATTCTTCTGAAATAAACTCTCCTCCTCTGTCTGATCTTAGGCATTTAATTCTTTTTCCTGATTGATTCTCAACAAGATTTTTGAAGGTTTTAAACATCTCAAAGGCTTCTGATTTAAGTTTCAAAAATAGTACCCATGTCATTCTTGAGTAGTCATCTATACACAGCATAAAATATTTGTGTCCATTTATGCTTTCAGTTCTCATGGGTCCACATAAATCAGTGTGAATTAGTTCTAATGGCTTGCTCGTGAAATATTCTTTTGCTTTGAAAGTGGCTCTGGTTTGTTTTCCCTTTTGGCATGACTCACAAATACTGTTTGAAGGTTTACCAATAGTTGGTATGTCTCTTATTGCCCCTTTTGAGCTGATTTTTACCAGATTATCAAAGCTTATGTGACCGAGTCTCTTGTGCCACAACCAGTTTTCTTCTTCCTGACCAACCAAGCAAGCTCCTTCTGAAGTCTCTGAAAGTGTATACAGATTTCTAGAAGTTCTCAGTCCAGTGGCTATTAACTTTCCATTTTTTGTCTTTCTTACTTCACAACCCTCCTTCTTGAAGATTACATCATGACCTCTGTCACAGATTTGACTTACACTCAGCAAGTTATGCTTCAGACCAATCACAAACAAGACTTCTTTTGATTTTATATTGCCATCACTGATCTTGACTGATCCCTTTCCAACAATCTTTGCTCCATCATTATTTCCAAATTTCACAGAACCACCTTCATAATTCTGCAAATTCTCAAATTTCTGCTTGTCACCTGTCATGTGACTGGAACAACCACTGTCAAGTATCCAAGGTGCAGATTTGTTCTGAGCTTTAAAGGCAGTCTGAACAATCAAAGATTCCTTTTCTTTCCATTCTAGTTTGATGACAGATTTGGCTACTTGTTTTGCCTTTGTCTTCTCATTAGCATGTGCTTGTTTTTCAAGAAATTTCTTGTTTTGTTTCAACTCACTTGATTGAGATTTTCTACCCTGATAATTATTTGCTGCAAAAGTGCTTCTACAGTTTCTAGCAATATGTCCAAAATTATGACAATTATAACATTCAACTGCATAATTCATTAAAGGAGAAAAAACATTTTTGCTTGTGAAATTCCTTTGAGATACATTATGCCTACAATCTGAAATCTTATGGCCATAAGCATTGCATTTAAAACAATAACCAGAAAAGGAATGATTAAACCTGGGTGCCGGTCTTTGCCAGTTTGAAGTAGGAGCCATAAATCTTCTCCTTCTTGGATGTGTGACTTTTGTGAAGCCATCTTTGTCAGTACTCTTCTTGAGTCTGGCATTATTGCTTTCTTGGGCATGATTTGTTTTTTCTAGGTCAACCCTGATCTTTTCTTCTTTCTTTATGGGTTCTACATTCAAGGCCTTTGAACCCTTTGATGATTCTCCTTCATCGAAGCCTAAACCAAATTTGATGCTTGAAGGCTTTTGGTTATTTAACATTTTATCCAGCTTTACAGTACTTTCTTCAAACTTATGAAAACAGTTCAATTTTCTATTCATCTCCTCTAACTCGCATTCTTAACTTAACCATGTCTTCCTCTAGCTTGCCGCATTCAACTGTCTTTACAGTTAATTGTTCATCAAGAACTTCGGACATTTTCTTGAATTCCTCTCTCTGTATTTTTAAACTGTTTATTATGTCATTGGCATCTTCTAGTTTTCTTGAAAACTTTTTGTTCTTTTTCCTTTCAACACTCAACTCTTCAAGTGAAGCAACCAATTCTCCTTCCAGATAAACTTTAGCCTCATCTTTAAAGTTTTCATCACCTTCCCGATTTTCTTCTGTTCTTTCCTCTTCAAGTGCCATGAACAGAGCTTCACCTTTTTCTTCTTCGGAATCCTCATCTGAGCTTTCTTCAGAAGTGCTGACATTCTTGGATATGAAGCTTTTCTTCTTGAAGTTGTTCTTTCTAAAATTTTGTTTCTTCTTCCAGTCACCTTTTTCTTGGTGTGAGCCTTCACCATTTTTGGTTTTCTCCTGCATTGGACATTTGGCTGCAAAATGACCGACTCCTCCACAATTGAAGCACTTAAAAGGTAGCTTTCCTCTATATTTTCCTTTTCCCTTTGTGAGTTTTCGAACAAAATTAGCTTCTGTTTCATCCAGTGTCTCTTCATCCTCAGATTCATGTTCAGCTTTTATATTCTTGTGTGCTTTAAAAGCTGCTTCTCTGTCTATAGACTTGGTTTGTCCTATTCTCATTTCATATGCTGTCAGGGAACCATGCATCTCATCCAAGCTGAAGTAGTTTAAATCTTTTGCCTCTTCTATTGCAGAAACTTTGGAGTTAAATCTTTTGTGCAGTGTTCTGAGAACCTTTTTCACAACAACTGCATCATCAATTTCTTCACCGAGTCCTCTGATTGCATTAATGATTCCGTTGACTCTCAGCATATAAGCCTCTATGTTCTCATCTTCATTCATTTGCAGTGCTTCGAACTGTGCTCGATGAGTTTGCAGCTTGGCTTCCTTGATCTTGTTGTCTCCTTCATGGATGCTCTTCAGTTTATCCCACATGTCTTTTGCTGATTTACAGCTCATGACTCTTATCAGTTCACTGTCAACAAGCCCACACATTATGGCATTCTTAGCTTTGGAGTTGTTCTCAAATTTTTTCTTCTCAGCAGTATCTGTTGGAGGAGTAGTGGGTGTTGTGTATCCACTATCTACAGAATCCCAAATATCATATCCCAATGCACTCAGATATGTTTGCATCCTGAGTTTCCAGAAAGTGTAATTTGTTCCATCAAATAAGGGAGCTTTGTTGGATGAGAATCCTTCACCGCCTGCCATTGTTTCTTCCAAGATCTCCTTAGCTGATTAAGCTTGAACAAGGCACCTTGCTCTGATACCAATTGATATTCACACAATGACACTGAGAGGGGGGGGTGAATCAGTGTAGCTATTAATTTTAATATCTACAACATTTAATATGAAATAAAGAGAACTTGAAAACTAGAAAAACAAATTGAACAAGAGAGCACACCACAACACTCAATATACCGAGGTTCACCAATTTGGCTACTCCTCAAAAATGACTGCTTGGACTCCAATCCAAATCCAGTCTTTGCAAAATATCAATTTTACAAATACTTTACCAGCATCAACTGGAAGGAGCACCAACCCCTTAATTTTTTGCTACAACAGATGGAGCACCAACCCCTAGTACCAAGCACCAACTTGGACTGCAATTCTGTTCAATTTAAAATGACATAAGAATGTCTTCACTTCATGCACGACCCTGACTGGTCTGCAATTAACCCAACTCTGCACACTCTCACGGCTCTGCTAATTTTTCTCTTGACTCTTTTCTAACCCTCTTTTTATAGCAATTTCCCTCTTACAGCAGCAACATCTTCTCTGTACGACTATTCTTTTATAACCTTTCAATCCTGCATGCAGTCGAATCACATACTCTGACTGTTCGAATCCATGCAATACGGCTGTTCGATTCCATGCACTACGACTGTTCGAAACCCTGTAATACGATTGTTGAATCCATGCAATACGACTGTTCAAAACCCTGCAATATGGCTGTTGAATCCATGCAATACGACTATTCGAAACCCTGCAATACGGTGGTTCGATTCCTTGCAATACGACTATTTTGAATGCTACAAATACGTCTTTTCGAAAGCTTTTCTGATCCTTCATATTCGACTGTTCAAATTCTTCAAATACGGCTTTTCGAATGCTTTTTCGAAACTACATATGTGATGCATCGAATGCTTTTTCAATCAAGCATATACAACTGTTCTAGTGCATGTCCAACACCTGTCAATGCGTAACTGCCGATCTGACTTCAGTTACTTTTTACGTAACTGGCGCATGATTTTTTTTGTATGCTTTTTTGACACGTGTCACCTTGCATGCTCCTTCGGCTTTTACCTGCCAACTGTTACCTGTCGCGATATCGCGACACTTTTTGTAGCCGTACCCTTCATGCCCTTGCTGTCATGAAATCATGACCATTTTGGCTTTTGAAAGCTTTCCCTCTGTTCATGTCATGAAATCGTGACACTTTGAACATTTGCTGACGTCATCCTTAATGATGTCATGAAATCATGACGCTTCTGACTTCCTGAGGCTTCTCTCGCAACTTGTCATGAAATCGTGACACTTTCAGCTTTTGCTGACGTCATCCTCAATGTTGTCGCGAAATCACGACGCTTTCGACTTCCAACAGCTTTCCTTGCACCTTGTCGCGATATCGCGACACTTTCAGCTTTTAAGATTTGAGTCATCATCATTCTTGTCGCGAAATCGTGACACTTTCAGCTTCCAGACTTTCCTCGCACTCTGTCACGAAATCGTGACATTTTCAATTTTGCTGACGTCATCCTCAGCTTTGTCATGAAATCGCGACGCTTTTCGCTTTCGTACACTTTTCTTTGCCAGCAACCGTGAAAATGGAACATGTCGCGAAATCGTGACGTTCTCTACTTTCGTACAATCTTTGCTTTATGCAGTAGCAAAATCGCTACACCTTCACGTTGTGCATTTTGGACTTGTAGCGAAATCGCTACACCTTTGTTGCCATTCATTTTATCATGCAGCGAAATCGCTACACCTTCACGTTGTGCATTTTGGACTTGTAGCGAAATCGCTACACCTTTGTTGCCATTCATTTTATCATGCAGCGAAATCGCTACACCTTTGTTGCCATTCATTTCAACATGTAGCGAAATCGCTACACCTTTGTTGCTGAGCATTCTCTCTCCTCTTCGGGTCACGAAAACCCGACGTGTCGCGATATCGTGACACTTTTCGTTGCAAGCTCCTTTCCTCCATTTATGTCATGAAATCGTGACATCTTTTCACCTTGCTTCCTTCTCTGCTAGCATGTCGCGAAATCGTGACAGTTTGCCTTTCACTTTCTCTCTCCTCGGCCATGTCGCGAAATCGCGACAATTTGGCATGCACTTTCTCTCTCCTCGGTAATGTCGCGAAATCGCGACAATTTTTCTTGCATTTTCTCTCTCCTCGGCAATGTCGCGAAATCGCGACAATTTTTCTTGCATTTTCTCTCTCCTCTGTTTTGTCGCGATATCGCGACAGTTTTCTTCCTTGTCTTTTTCTGCCAATTTCTGAATCTGGGTCACCTCTGTTTTCCTTGAAATTCACTGCACTTGATCTGACTGACCTCTGAACTGCATCAACAACATCAATTTGTCTGTGTTGACAACAATGACAATACTTTTGCAATTCTTTTGCTGCACCTTGCTCAACACCATGAGTACCCCTCCCACTCCCCCATGGGTGGAAATCCCCTTTGCTTGAGCATTTACTTTAATCTTCAAGATTATTATATACATGAAAATCCAAGGTTGGATAAACTAGTATCCAATATTGGTTATTGAAAATTTATATATGTCCAATTACCTTGATAAATTTGAGACCCAATTGGAATAGCTACTTGGGTAGCATGATGTCAGATATCCCACATGAAGTTATCACTAGACAATCATACACTAGATGATGTGCTAATATAATTAAAATGGTTCTAACTTCTACTCAAGAATTTCCAATTTTAGGATCCATAAAACTTCCATTGGCCTCCTTATGGATATGATTGAAGGTCATTCCAACTTAAATATGTAATATTCTTCCAAAAATTATCTTTTAGATTAGATTCCAGTTATCTCCACTTGGTCCACATGCATACCCACTCTTCCATGGGATCTATTCTAGGTATGGATGAGCTTAATTTAGATGTTACTGCTAATCTTGACTCAATTATATGAGGTTTTAACATTTTACTTGAATTACCTCATGATGTTCCCACCTATAAAATTGATATATGACCTTTGAGAATATGTATATGTGTGTTTAGACAACCAAGACAAATTGCATCATATGTATGTACCATATTCCTAATAATACCCATGTTATATTGGTTGCTTCTAAGCTAGGTTTCCATGCTCATCAATGGCTTCTATGGTAAAAAAATTATCATGGTTATCATCTTTCTTGTCTAAACCTCAAGAAAATATTCCTACATATTGTTTATAAGGGATTCTCTACCTCTTATGTGGTACATTTGATACAAACCAAATAAATATGCATAGTAGAGAAATATTACATTGAGTTCATGGGACTACTCATATATACTTATCATTTTGATTCAACAATTATGGTATTAGCCTTTCATCATGGTATTAAGGATGACAATAGGTAGAATATAAATATGAATTATTTGTATACCCTCCATGATATTGATATTTTAGCTCATGCAGCTAAAAGGAAGTTCCAATTGTTTTATATCTAACCACAACATGATTATAATCCTAGATGATTACAATTTAATAACCATTATGATTAGCATAGCCTAGGATTCTTCTATTATAGATGTAAATCATATCCTTTGAAAAAAACTTATGAAGAATGACATGACTTTCAATTAGAAGTAGAGTAAGTAGCCTTGAAGGATGAAGAGCTTTTCCCTCCTTATTAAGAGTTATTAAAAAAAATAAAGGATCATACACAAGATATAGATATTATGGTCCTTTTAGAATTTGATCTCATGGGGCTACGCGATCATTACACAACCAATTAGTCAATATGTGGATTGATTTGCATAGTACTCATAATTTTATTAACCCTATGACAAAAAAAATTGGAGGATTCTATATCAATCATACAACCCAAGAAAAATTCCATGTGTTGATTCTTAATGGGGGTAAGGTTCAATGTGTGGCTTGTATTATAATATTAGTATCCATATGGGTTCCTATACTTGGTCCATCCATGTTTATACAATGGAATTGTATAGTGAAGATGTCATCTTGGGGCCTCAATGATTATTTTAGTTAAGGGATGTTTCTCTTAGTCTAAAAAAATTGTATATGCAATGGAAAAAATATGGTAAGGCCAAATATCCCGAGGGTATCAAACCTAAACCTTCCAAAGTCGTTAGCTACAACCAAATGAAAAATATACTTAAGAAGCACAATAGAGGCTTCCATTCCCAAATTAATTACATGGAAATATACACCATCGAGTAGTCTTCTCCAGTTTATCCTTTTTAACATGCAGTCTCTTATTGATATATATGCTTCTATATTTGATTAAATCATGGGTATTCCACCTAAGTGGACTCATAATCATGTCATCCACCTTACCTAATGGGCTAGAAGTCAACCACTCAATTTTCATACTTACTACTATTCCCTGATTATCATGGTCTATTATAGGAATAATTCTTAGCAGATGTCTTCCAATTTTAACCCACTCAAAAAGAGTATCATCAAAGATAAGTTTCCTACCCTACTTATTAATTTTTTTTTGGATGAACTACATAGTATTTAATATTTTACCAAACTTCACTTGTATTCGAGGCCATAAAATTAGGATTAAAGAAGAGGATATGACAAACACTACCTTCTATACATTAGGGTTATTATGAGTTCTTGGTTATGCCTTTTGCTCTTACTATTTCTGCTTTTAAATTTGAAATTATAAGAATTTTTTCTTCTGTCCTCTTCTTCAAAGTTTGTACAGGTGTATTTGATTATATCCTAGTTTATAGTAAATTCTAGGTAGCCCATTTAGTTCATGTTGACAATATCCTCTACTTTTTACATAAGGAGCAATTATTTGTCATGGGTCCAAATATTCATTTGGGGTATCTAAATTTGGAATACTTTCGTCATACTATATATCAATAATGAGTCATTGTGGACCCCAATAAGGTCAAGGTCATGAAGGATTAGCCTATACCTAAATCTCTCCAATAGCATATATAATGTTTGTCTTAAAGAAAATTTGTCTAGAATCATGGTAAGACTAAAAATCCTCTTACTGCTCTCACAAAAAAGGATACCTTATTTCATATGATAGGATTGATAAGACCTTCAATACCTTAAAATAAGCTATGTGCACTACCCCTATTTTTTCTACTCCTAAATTTAAAAAGTTGTGTCGTTGATTGTGATGCTTCAAGAGCAGGTATTGGGATTATTTTAATGAAAGACAAACGTCGTCTAGATTTTGAAAGTAATAATCTTTCTAGGAAGAATATGGATCATTCTACTTATGAGAAGGAGATTTTATCCATCTTACATACAATAAAGAAATGTAAGCCTTATTTTTTGGATCTTCTATTTATTATCGAAACAAAACATAGTATCGCCAAACATTTATTGGAATAACATATCTCATGTTAAGAAGAAACAAATGATTAATTAAGTTGTTGGGATACATTTTTCCATTAAATACAAGAAAGAAAAGAATTATGTGGTGGTTAATGCTCTTTCTTACACATGTGGTGACACAATCATTATTAATGCTATCTCTAATCCCTTTCCTAAACAACTTTTCCAATTTCATAAGGAATGACATTTAGATCCTTATATAGTTCCCATAATTGATGATGTGGAGATCCAAACACTTTTTTATTTTCTTATATTAGTAGGATCCTCAAGAAGAAGTATTATATTTATATCGATCACAAGGTCAATAATAATATTTTTCAAGAATTAAATGCTTTAGCATTGGCAATTGTATTACAAGGTCAATAATAATTTTTTTCAAGAATTACATGCTTTAGTGTTGACAAGGCATTTTGTGTTTCTAATAACTTATCAACAAATAAAAGTCTTTTTTTTTTCATCATCCAACCTAAATTTTTTTGAAAAATGTTTGTCAAATCACATGTTATATATTTCATTTTATCTTCATTAAATTACAATAAATACATTTTTACATTAATTTTAAAAAAATATTATTTAAATAAAAAATTAAAAAGCATAATTATATACCAATACTTGTGCATTTTTTTAATGAAAAACCTTTTATCAATTAAGATTAATCACACAAATATAACTCCTATATTTTTAATTAACATTTATATAACTTCGTGTACACACTATACCTATACTCCAAAATGTAATCATAAAAATAATGCAACAATATAACCACACTAATTTATTTTTAAGCTCTTTTAAAATAATATTTCAATAATATTAATTGATATTTAATGAATTAAATTTTTTATATATTTTGTTGGAGGCACAATCTCCACAACTGAGAACCACGTTTCCAGAGCTTAGTAACAGGGTTACATTTCCAAAGCTTAATAATAAGCATCTTTTTTATAATTTAAATTAAAATAAGTTACAAGATAAAAGATCAATAATGTACTATTAAAATATAATATAATTACAAATCTTTTTATATTAGTAATTTTTTTAAACTTTTTATATTTCTGAGTAAACTTTTTAACTCTTTATATTCAATCATTGAGTAAACTTTTTATATTCAATCAATGAGTAGACAATCGTTAAAATAGGGTGACAGAACTAAACTTTTTATATTAGTGAATTATATATATATTTTTAATTTAGCTAAAAAAAATTTGTGAGGAAGAAATTCTACACTTGGAAGATGCGTCAGATCCTGATGCCGACGTAATCAATCAAAGATGAACAGGATATCACGCTTCTTTCCCCGCTCTTCAGTAAACTTTTTGCTTTCAGACTGTGCTACCGTCGTTTATTATGAAGATCTATTGAGTCCATTGGCTAGTGAATCTCCATCATTTATTATGAAGATCTATTGAGTCCATTGGCTAGTCAATCTCTTTCTCTTTCTCTGAGCATATCGATTGCAAAAGGACATTCAAAACAATCCATTTTCTTAACTTGTGGCACAAGAGCTTCCTCTTCTCAATTTTTGTGTGTTAACTGGTCCTGTATTGTACAAATCCATCGAAGATATCAAAGGTGAAATTTCATTCTTTTGACGGGGAAGAAAATATGTGCCTTTGATCACCGAATAAACGCTTTACAGGGCAGTTTGATTTATATGTCTATGGACAACACAACTTTCTGGAGAATATTAACGACGAAAGCAACTTTGTGTTGAAAAGTAATTGAAGATCGAACCCAGCGTGGGAACCAGGCGCACCTTAAGGTAAGATTCCTGTTTCTTTTGTCACATCTATTGTCTGTAAGAATAATTTAAGGGCCACACAGTACATGAAAAATATTTCAAAGTGGGCGTAGAACAAAATGTTCCGGATAACATGACTTGTCACGGAGTCCAGGGTTCTTTAGACACTCTTGTTTCTTTGTGAGTGGTGGGCGTAGAGCAAAATGTTCCGGATAACATAACTTCTCACGGGGTCCATGTTTGTGAGCGACTCTCGATAAGAAAAGATTAAAATGTCGGTGCTGTCCTTTGGTTTTTAATAGACATTTCAAGGATTAGGTGGATTGGTAAATGTATATGTGGTTGGGCATTTATCAAGAATAAATCTAGGAAGCCAACCCTTGTAAAGACATTAGAGGGACAATATGAATCCCAAGCCAGGCGGTCCTCATCTCATGCCGGGTTAAAAAAAACGCCCATCTCATGCATGTCAGGTTACAAAAAAATGAGACGGTAGGTTTGTTGACGGAGTTTCTATGGTTTAAACCCTGTTCACGGAGGTCCCATCCATCTCACGCAAGGTTACCCAAGAGATGGTGGGTTTGTTGGCGCAGTTCCTATGATTTAAACCCTGTCCAGTTATCACGTGGGGACGACGCCGGGTTACCCAGAAACTAGACTGTGGGTTTGTTGGTACGGTTCCTCACGCTAGGTTACCCAGATTGGAGACTGTCGGTTTGTTGGTATTATTTAAACACTACACTATTCATTATAAAAATAATGACTATTACCAACTTTTTATATACCAAAAAAATTATTATATATAGACACTCACTATTAACCCAGTAGATTTCTATCTACTTATTTATTAAAAAGATAATTCAAATATTCAATATTCACAAGTTAAAAAACTGAAAGAAATTTAACTACTTTGTGGAGAGGTTAAGGGTTAATAATATGTTTTGTGGTTTCATATATTTTTTATAATAGTTTTATTATTTAATTTTAAAATAAAATAATTTAAACTTTATAAAAAATTGATTAGATTAATTTATTAAAGTATTTAATAATATTAATTATAATATAAAAATATAAAATTTAATGTATTAATATTTTAGTATTTTTAATATATATTATAATAATGATAAAGTTAATAATTTATAATTTTTATATTATAAATATACGTTTTTATATTAATTATAGAATTAAAATGAATTTCAATAAATCTCATAATTGTACTATTATAAACACTATTATCATATGCCACATGTTCATGATAACGTCAATTATAATGTGAGGATTCTAAATTAAGTAGCACATATAAATGTTTTCAATTGTTAATTGATTTATTAATTACAATTATAATATTAACGATGTTTTTTTAAATTGTCTGGTTTACGTTCTTTCTCTTAATTCACTTTACTTGCTCTTTTTCATTTTTTTTTGTTTTGTTTTATTCTTTTACATTTATATTTTTTATTGAGATAACTTCATTTTTATTTTATTTGTTCTTGTGATTTTCCATGTATTTATTGTCTATTTTTTTGCACCTCTAGTTTTTTTTTTATATATATTTTTAATGTTAATATTGTTCATATTATATACAACATGCTTAAAGAGGATTTTAATTTTATAATAGATGTATTTTATATTGTAAAGAGGATTTTGTTAGGAATATTTGGGGTAGAATATAGAAGGATATGAAAATTCAATGGGTTCAATCTAAGTCATTTATAAATATGTTGATTTAATGGGATAGGAATTTCAGTAGGAATATTTCCAATTAAGTTTAGTATTTTATTCTTCTACACTTTTGTTAGGTGGTGTGGAAAGAGAGGAATCATAATATTTTCCAAAATAAAAGTATAATTGAAGGAAAGTTTACCAAATAATAAAATTTATTATTAGTAAAAACTATTTGATTTGTAAACCTCAAAAGAATGAGAAAGAGAAGGAAATCAAGATATTCCAATTATTAAATCATGATGATGTGAACAATGAAGAAAATGTAGAACTGGGTTCATATACACATGGCTTGTCATTTCCAAGAAGTTTGAAAGGAATAATAATAATGAAACATCAAAGTTCGTTAAAAAGTATAATGATGATTTTAGGGAAAGGGATGTTGATAGAACATGTTTGTGTAAGTTGAGAGGACATCATAAGTGTTGGCATGCATGCCGTGAATGGTGGTTTAATTTTGAATCTGTAGCAAATGCACTAGCATGCTTTGTGGGAAAGTCAATTTTATGTGTGTTAAGTGGATTTGAGATATGTGTTAATAAATTAGAAGCAAGCAAGCTAAAAAAATAAACAACATACAAGATTTTATGTGGAAACCTTACAAAGTGTAGGGAAAAACCATGGGGTAAAAGGTAAATTTTCTCTTTTATTCTTCTTAGCAAGCTTTCATACATTCACATTGTTTAAATGCAAGGGGTATTAACTTTATTATATAAATACAAAGCAAGATTCCAAACAAATTGTGGCATATTCCAAATAAAAGCATTTTATTAAAAAAGTTAATCTATTAACCACATTTAAAAAAACTCACTTTAAAAGCAAAAGCGACTTTAAATGCAAAAGTAGCTTTTAAAAGCAAAAGAAGCTTTAAAAGAAAAATAACTTTAAAAGCAAAAAATAACTTTAAAAGTAAAATCATTTTTAAATTTGCACCATCATGCACCACTTTGCTGAAGAATATCAGAGACCTAGATATTGACTTCACCTCCTAACATTTTCCCACTTGAAGTCAATATACATGAATTCTTTGCCTTTGTTTTCCATCCAAGTGCTAATTTCCCAATATTACCCTTATCACATTTTCAGCAAACCCAAATAAGTTTTACACCACTCAAACTTCTCTATCTTGATTAGCTTTGTAAGCATATATACAAGATTCACTTCAGTATCAATATTCTCCAATATGATCCTACCTTCTTCCACCATTTTTCTTATAATATGGTACTAGATATCAATGTTTTTAGTGTAATCATGGAATGTTGGGTTCTTCACTAACTGAATAACACTTTGACTATCACAATGAAATGTAATATTCCCTTGCATTATATTAAAGTCACCCAATAGTCGCTCTAGCCAAATTTACTCTTTGCTAGAATGAGTCACTGCAATATATTCTACTTCAGTGGTTGATAAAGCCACCACAGACTACAACTTAGAAGTTCAACTCACAAATCCACCAGCAAGAGTCAAATTATATACTATAGTGGACTTTAACCCATCTCTATCTCCTCCATGATCAAAATCCACAAAACTTTTAACTTGTAAATCTGTTGATCTGAAGTAAACAACAACATTTGAAGTACCTATTGAATATCTAAATATCCACTTCATTGCATTCCAATGCTCCTTACTAGGATTTTCCATGTACAGATTGACTACTCCCACTGCTTGGGAAATATCTAGTTTGGTGCTCATCATGGCATACATGAGGGTTTCTAATACTGATGAATACAGTACACAAAACATGCTTTTCTTCTCTATTTTTATTCTAGGACACTGTTCAAAATATAATTTGAAGTGTGGAGGCAGTGAAGTACTGATTGGTTTTGTATTCTACATATTGAAGCGTTGTAGAATTTTTTCTATATGTCTCTTGACATAACCAAAAAATTCTTCTTGTTTTATCCTTGTGTATCTTCATCCCTAAATTTTGGTTTGCTTTTCCTAAATCCTTCATATCAAACATCCTAGTCATATAAGTCTTAAGATCACCAATTTTCTACATAGTAGGGCTTGCAACTAGCATATCATCAACACACAATAGCAAGATAATAAAATTACTATCATTAAACCTCTTAAAGTATGCACAATGGTTAGCTTTACTCCTACTAAAATATTAACTCTTCATGAAGGTGTCAAATTTTCTATACCACATCCTTGGCACCTATTTCAATCCATACAAATATTTCTTGAGTCTGTAAACTAAATGATCTTTACCTATTTCTTCACAGCCCTCAGGATGATCCATATATGTCTCCTCCTTGAGATCACCATGCAAGAAAGCAATTTTTACATCAAGCTGCTCCAGCTCTAAATCTTGTGCTTCCATAAGTGCAAGTAAAACTCTAACAATAGTTAGCTTCACAACTAGAGAGAAGATTTTATTGAAGTCTATACCTGACTTCTACACATAACCTTTTCCCACCAAATGAGCTTTATATCATTCCAACAACCCATCACTTTTCTTTTTTTCTTTATACACCCACTTTTTACCAAAAGCCTTTCTTCTAGGTGGGAGATCCACAAGTTTCCATTTTTCATTCTTCCATAGTGATTACATTTCCTCCTCTTATCTACATTTTTAGATTCTCCAACTTCTTAAAATGAGCTAGGCTCACCATCATTAGGTAACAAAGCAAAAAGAGAGCCAAAAATCAAGAGAATACTTATCTGGATGTTTTTGTGGATGTGTAGATATTCTAAGATAATATTTTTTTGGTGTTGGCTCTTGGTCTTGTTCTAGTTCAGGTTGCTAAACTTGTTGATCTACATTTTGATTAAAAACTTCAACAACCTTATTTTCTTTTTCAGCTTTGTTCATATCTACTTCAACAAGTACAACTTTATGTGTTTGTTTTACCTCCTTCCTTTGTATGGATTTTTCATTAAAAATATCATCCTAGCTAATAATTACCTTATGTGTAGTAGGATCCCACAGTCTATACCCCTTCACTATATCTCCATAGCTAATAAAAACACATTTCCTTGACTTTGAATCAATTTTGGACCTATTTTTTGTTGGCACATGGGCAAATGCATCACTAACAAAGGTATAAAAATGGTAGTAATTCACTATATTACCTCACCAAACCTCCTCCATAATTTATCCATCCAACACAGTTGTAGGTGACTTGTTAATAAGGTAAGAAATTATATTAATAGCCTCTACCCAAAACCTTTTATCCAACTCAAATGTGTTAAGCATGCTTCTTGCACATTCCATGATTGTGTGATTCATTTGCTCAACCACACCATTTTATTATGGAGTATATGGCATAGTATTATGGAGCTTAATCCCTTCTTGTGTAAAAAATTGATCAAAATCCTTAGAGAAATATTCTCCCCTATTATTTGACCTGAGGCATAAAATAGGTTTGCCCAAAATTTTCTCTACTCTTGCCTTGAAATATTTAAATTTTTCAAAAGCTTCCAACTTATTTGTCAAAAAATAAACCCAAACTCTTCTAAAATAATCATCTATTAATGTCAAAAAATATCTAGTACCTTTTAAGGACTGAGTGGTGATTGGTCTAAATATATCATAATGTATAAGCTAAAAAAATAAGTAATCTTACAAAGAATTGTAGTAAATTTCACCCTCTTTTGTTTGCCAAAAATACAGTACTCACATAAGTCTAAATTGTAAGACTTAATCCCAAATAACATACCTCGATCATGCAAAAATTTTAATCATTTTTCACTCATATGTCCTAGCCATTCATGCCATAGCATTACTCCATCCCAAGAATTATCTAAAGCTATTGCTACTACATGTTTTGTCATCATATCACCACACAAATGATATAGGGTCCCATAAGATTCCCCTTTTGTTACTACTAGGTATCCTCTAGTAATTTTACAATAATTATTACCAAAATTAATATAATACCCAAGCTTGTTCATCATCTTGATTAAGATTAAATTATTTTGCAAAGCAAGCACATGTCGTAAATCACATAACATCCTTTCTCTACCATCATACAACTTGATCATTATATCCCCTCTTATTATAATTTCTAAAGGATGATCGCCACTCAAATAGACCATCCCTCCATTATAGGACTAATATTTGATAAACCGACCTCTATGTGGAGACATGTGGAAATATGCACCTGAGTCCAAAACCTAGGTATATAATATAGATCTACTACTACAAGTATAGAAGGCTTCACATGTTGCCATATATATTGCATCTCTAGTATTGGATTCGATTGATGGTTGATTTTTCTTTTCACCATTTTTCTCCTTTTTCAAATACCAAAAATCCTTCTTTGAGTTCCCTAGCTTCCCACAATGCCAACACCTCCCTTTCAGCTTGCATCCTTTTTGCTTAGACCTATACTATGATCTACCTTGTTGACTCCTTTCATTAGATCAATATCTCATGACTAAGAATTCATTTATTGAGGGTTCTAGAGATGATTTTTTCCTGAACTATTCTTCCAAGAAAGCAACTACAACATCATCAACTCTTAGAGCTCCAAATGATGTATTATTGATGGTCATCAACAAATGATCCTACATGTCCAAAAGAGAATAAAGTAGGATGACTGCTTTATCTTCATCCTCCATATTCACATCAACATAGACCAACTTACTTATTAGAGTATTAAACTCATTCATATGATCTACCATAGATGAACCCTCCTTCATCCTCAGGCTATAAAGCTACTTTTTCAAGAAGACCTTATTTTTTGCTGATTTAGTCTCATATAACTTTCTCAAGATTTTTCCATAGGGATTCTATGGACCTTTCTTCAGAAATATTGAACAAGATAGAGTATTCTAGGTGAAGATAAATTGTAGACATCACCTTACTATTCAAATTTAACAACTCTTCATCTGACATGCTGTCAGGTTTACCCTTGAGCCCTTCCAAGGCTAGGGTTTGGTTGTTTTGAAACAACAAATCCTCCATCTTCATATTCCATAGGGTGAATTTATTACCATTAAACTTATCAATCTCAAATTTGGTTACAACTCCTATTATTGTTGCAAATCCCACTCGTACAAAACCTCGACTAAGAAGTTTTCAAAGAACCTTACTCTGATACCAAATATTAATAAATCAGAAGCAAACAAGATAAAAAACAATAAATAACACAGGAAATTTTACCATACAAAAAACACCATCATAGAGGATCAATCTTGATGGAGGGTTTTTCAATAGTACAAATCACAAACAATAATGGGAGAGATAGGTACTTCGGTACCAAATCCTCCAAAACAAGAAATCTCATACCAAGAGAAGTTATGTGGTACCCAAGATAGCTTCAATGACTATCAAACACAAGAAAGGACAATCATAAAAACGATGGGGAAGAAACAAAATGAGTATTCTCTACTAGGAAGAGTGAATGGATTTTTACCACAAGCAAATAAAATACCAGTAATGGAAATAGCTGAGGACTGGATAGTTGAGGATATACTTTATAAGATAAAACACAACATGATAGGACAATTTTTGGGTTTCAGACCATTTGTGCACTTCCTCCACACGTGGATAAGGAAACAATGGCATATGGAAGGAGAATATGAAATTCTAACTCTCCCAAATGGGTATTTTTCATAGATTTCATTTAGTGGTAGACCAACAAAAAATATTTGAGGGAGGTTCGTATTGTCATAGTGTAACAAGATTATTCTTACAACCATGGAAGATGGGATTTGATGTGAGGGTAGAACCAACTACAGTACCATTATGGATAAGATTATTTTCCATTCCTATTGAATTTTAGAAAGATGAGATACTTAAGGTAATAGGCAACTTACTAGGTCATTATCAAGGTAGATCAAGAGACATCGTTTTAGGGGGATCAAAAATATTTGTTAGGGTTTGTGTAGAAATGAACCTCTAATAAACCTCTTCCAATATAGATAGACCTAAAAATAGGATATTTTATCTAGCACCAAAAAATCTATTATGAGACTATTCCATTCATATATCGGGTGTGCCATGCTCATGGACATCTAGCTAGAATGTGCCCAATAGTTAAGGATCATTAATTTGAACAAGAAGGGACAAGAGCAAATATTAACATGGTGGGCCAATATCCTCAGTAGAAGGTAAATTAGAAGGAAGGGAAAGACCCAAAATAATTTGAGGGCTTCCCAAAATTAATTAGAAGGTCAATTAAAAGAAATCAGCATAGTAACCAAAGACAAGAAGAAAAAATGAGAAGAAAAAACAATAGATATGAGATATTCAAACAAATGGGAAGCTTGTAAATAGGATATTTTCAAATGGAAGTATTAGAGGAAGATACCCAGCAAGTCATATAGGTATATCAGGAACAATACTCTAGTCTAGTGTCAAGGAATAAGCAAGGAGCAGAACCAGACACAACCTCTCTCATGGAAGAAGAGATTCAGCCCACAAGGGAGACAAAATGAGGGTACATAGATAAGGGGATAGTTTTAAATCCAAAAATAGATATTAAATAAGGAAATAAGAATAAATACAACCCTAATTTAGGGATTCATCAAGTGGAGAAGAAATAAAAACCAAATCAATATATAGAAAGGAAGTCAAACAAGGAAAATATGGAGGAACATGGAAGAGATTTGAGCCAGAATGGAAAGGGAAAATGATGGCTAATTTTTTCTCTCCTAATTATCAATGAAATTAATTACTTGAAATGTGAGGGGTTTAGGTAGTTACCCTAGACAAGAGGTAGTCAAAAATATTATCATACATATGAGTCCAAATATAGTTTTTTTACAAGAAATAAAAATGCAAGGAGAAGACTTACAAAAAATAAATAGGAGGATATGGCAAAAAGGAGAGATCCTTACTCAATCAACATAGGGTAAATCATGTGGATTGGCCACTATGTGAAATCACCAATTATTCCTAGCAATAGGGGGGCCTCTACGAGAGGGGTGTTGATGGTCAAATTACAAAATAGGGAAAGTTAAAAAAATTGAACTTTAGTTAATTTTTATGAAGCATAAACAATCAAATCATAGAGGGATCAATGGGTAGCCATCCAAATTTTTAGATACAACTACACAGAGGAGCAATAAATTATGGGAGGAGACTTCAATGCAAATCTTATTATAGAGAAACAACAAGGAGGTAGATCCATGTTGGAGGATAAGGATAGGTTTTTTTTGTCAATAACATATCAAATGAATCTAATAGACATCCTAACTGTGGATAGATCCATGACCTATAGAAATAGAATAAATGAAGTGGAGACACTCAAATATTTCTTGGATCATTTCTTCATGGGAGAGGAATCATACCTACATACCAAGCATCAAGCGAGGGCCATAGATAGGCTTTCTTCAGATCATTTTCTAGTAAGCCTTATCTTAGAAGAAGATAATCATAAAGTTGCAAGAACTTTTAAATTTGAGCTATGATGGTTGAAATATGATGAGTTGGGGGACCACAAAAATGAGTGGTGGGAATTAGAAAAATCAAGATTTTGGATAGCTCAATTCAAACTTCACAAAAAACTAATATGTTAGGACCCAACTAAAGGAGAAGGGTAAACATAAGAAGGAACTCACTAGAATCTAAAAGAAAAACTATAGCAAATTATTAATTCTATATTATTTTTAGTAGCAATGAAAATTTGAATGCAATATGGTAGGAGTAGATATTAGAGGTAATTCTGTAATTAGTCAAACCAAAACATAATAATTTATTTATGGAGGAAATTTATTTGGAAGAAACATCGTAGATCATACAAAAAATGCAAATAGGAAAGACCCCAAGACAAAATGAATTCCCCATTGAATTTTATCAAAAAGTATGGAAAATTGTGGACCAAGTAGTGGTGGAGGCATTGGAGGAAACCAGACAGAGTAAGCAAATGTTAAAATCCTTGAATCATACTTTTATCAACTTAATTCCTAAGGGATCACCTAGTGAGATAATTGATAATTGTATGCCTATTTCACTCTAAAATGTAGTATACAAGATATTAACAAAGCTTATGGTAGAGAGGTTAAAACCTTTTTTACCAAATCTGATTTCAAGTGATCAAGGAGGTTTTATTAAAGGCAGATAAAATATATATGGAATAGTAGTGGAATAAAAAGTGATATACACAATGTCCAAGCAAAAGGACCCAGGTATGCTTATTAAATTAGATCTTTATAAAGTCTATGATAGAGTAAACTGATCTTTTTTGTAAATGATTTTAGAAAAAATGGGCTTTGCAAAGGAGTGGAGAGATTGGGTAGACCACATCATTCTTAGTTTTTATAAATGGCAGTCCCTCTACCATGTTCACAGTAGGAAAGGGGTTGAGGTAAGGGTATCCTCTTTCCCCTTACCTTTTTATCCTTTATGCGAAGGATCTAGGGATACTGTTAAAAAATAGAGACAAGAGGGGATGCTAAGGGGTATAAAAATTAGTTCTCAGAATGAGATAAATGACCTCCATTTTATGGATGATACAACTCTTATTAGTCAAGCCAATCTCCTAGTAGCAAGAAACATAAAAGAAATTTTATATGGGTATACTCAAGCTACAGGGAAAAATTTTAATGGAAAAAATATCAAATAGTTTTTGTCAATACAAAAAAGAGGATGAGAGATATTTTTTTACAATTATTGAACTTCATGGAAACTCCTTTATCCATACATTATTTAGGAGTACCTCTATCTACAAAGAAAACAAAAATTAAGTAGTTGAAAATGCTGATTGAAAACTTCAAGTTAAGTTGAGAAACTAGACATACTAATGGCTAAGCTTGGGAGGAAGGCTTACAATGATTAAACTTGTGCTACAAGCTCTTCTAGTTTATAAATTTTCCATAATTTAGGATCTAAAGAGAATTATGAAAGATATTGATAAATACATAAGAAATTTTTTGTGGTTAGGTGCAAGGGAAGAACAAAAATTAGCACTAGTTAGGTGCACAAAGATATGTCAACCAAAATAACAAGGAGGATTGGGGATAAGATAAAAATCCCAAAGCAGTAAGGCATTAGCAAGGAAGTTATATTGGATATCGATTACATGGGGGCTTATGGAGTAGACCGTTACAAGCTAAATATTACCCAAGAGTGGCTGAGAAAGACATCCCAAGACACATAGTGGAAGGAGAGGGATCTACAGTATGGATGACAATGAAAGCAGACTAGGAGTTAATAAAGCCATACATATATTGGTAGTTAGGGGATGGAAAGGATGCTCTATTTTGGGAGGATTCATAGAATCAATCTCAACCAGTTATTCAGAAATTCCTAGAGATGGAGAGTTGGAAAGTAGAGCTTCACAATTTAGGGTGGTGGAAATCCTCTTCCTATATGAAATCGTGGAATCAACATATGCCAGAATTACTACAATGGAAACATCCCTGAGAATGGCCAGTGAGGAGGATAGAAGAACTAACTGAAAAACTATGGAGACATCTCCAAATAAACCCAATTTAGGATGGTTCTATGAGGGATATGCTTTGATGGGGAGGAAGCAATTTGGGAATCTATAAGGCAAATGAAGGATACAAGGAATTTTGTGGATATGATATTACCCCAAAACCACTTCCATGGAAATTTGTGTAGCAAAAAGGAAGGATGGCCAAAAAATTAACATTTTCTCATGGCTTATTAATCATAGAATGTGCTTGATATTTGATAATCTGAGAAAATTAGGTTTCTATGGGCCTTCCAAATGTTTTAAGTGTGGAAAACCAGAGGATACCTTGAATCACCTCTTTTTTTTATGTTCTTTTGCTAAAGACATATGGATCAGTTGGTGGAGGTAGATGAGACAACATTAGAAATTTTTTGAAAGCCAAGAAAGCTTTTATGAGAAATAAAAACACTGCAGCTTTAAGATTAAAAAAATGAAAATGACATGGAATCTGAGGCCTAGCTTCATATGGTGGCAATTATTGCTAGAACAAAATGCACGTATAATTAGATCAAAGCATAGAATAAGAGAGCAAGTATGGGAGAGGATTATGAGTAAGGTAATGGAAAAACTATCTATTAGATTACAAGAGGAAACAAACATAGAAATGGAGGAAGTGACTATTTTATGGAGCTTTGGAATAACTATAAAATAAAAACAACTAAGGTTTGGATGCGCAGGTGATATCTCCTTAAATAAAATAGAGTGGAGATCGTCTCCTAAAGAGTGAGTGAAGAAAAAAATTTATGGGGCTTCTACTAAAAACCTTGCAAAAACTAGTTTTGGCATTATCATACGAAATTGGAAAGGTGAACAAGTGTACTAGAGAGTAGAAGGTATGTGGGAGACAATAAATAATGAAGAAAAAGGATAAACGCTCTTTTTAGCATCAATTATATCTGCAAATCTACATTTACATAAGCTATGGATAGAGACAAACTCTTAGATATGATTTGGAATTTTGGATCCTTTAAGACCTTTTCAGGTGTTGGGAATTGGCAAGATAAGGAAGGTGGAAGCAGTTCAAAATATTTGGAATATTTTTTAGGATTTTTTTATTATACATATCAAGTGAGAGGGAAATAGAGTGGCATGTTATTTAGAAAAATGGGTAAAATAATTGGAGTAAGGGCAATATGTGGACTCTTAAATGGAAAATTAGATAAAAAGGTACCAAATAATCCAAGGGATGTGAGAGGTGGTACAAATAGATATAATAATAGGAAGAGAAACTAGTGATTCTAATGAATCTATCATAGTTATGTCATGGAGTGAAACAACATGAAGATAGAGGAATGGGTAAATTTTGAGTCAGGAGAGATTGGTGGAGGATGTTTTTCTCTCGTATTTCCTATCCAACTCATTTTACTTTGTAATACAGTTTCTATAAATATAATATATTTTTTATTTAAAAAAAAAAACATGAAATTTTATGTGGAAAATCGTATAAAGTGCAAGGAAAAACCACGAGGTAAAAGATATCTTTTCTCTTTAATTATTCTTAGTAAGCTTTCATACATTCACATTGTTCAAATGCAAGGGATATTCCTCTTTTATAGAAATACAAAGCAAGATTCCAAAAATGTTGTGGCACATTCCAGATAAAAAATTTTTATTAAAAAAACTACATTATTAAATACGTTTTAAAAAAAAACTTTAAAAGCAAAATAAGTTTTAAAATCAAAAGCAACTTTAAAAGTAAAAGTATCTTTAAAATCAAAAACAACTTTAAAAGCAAAGAAACACATTTAAAAGCAAAAAATAGCTTTAAAACCAAAAAAAAATTAAAAGTTGTACCACCATGCACAACTCTGCTAAAGTACAACAGAGATATGTATATTGATTTCACCTCCTAACAATATGTTTTCATGCATTCAAGCTAAAACAATCCAATTTGGAATTAATTTTTATCAAGTACAACTAGATTTATAAAATTTTGTTAGAATCCTATACTGCAACAAGCTCATTCTAAATTATTTGCTTTTAGTTTTGGAAGTGATATACTGAAGCAATTTTAGTCTTTTTATGGAGGAATTTTAACAATATGGGTGGAGATATTGTGAACATGAAACTAGACAACTATGTAGAAGTCAAGGTAAGGCAGAAGTCTTGAGAATTATTTGTGAAGGAGGTTTGAACTCCTTTCTAGAAGCATATTGTAATTTTGATGAATATTTATCTAAGGCTACAACAACTTGGAAAGGGGGTAAAGTTAAGATTGGGGAAGCGGTATCTATATTTTCCCTTCCTCTAATTGTCAAAGAAATAGGGCTGAATATTAATGGAATATTGATCAAAATTTTCCAAAAATAAGTAGTTAATGATTTGTAACACTCTACTATAGTTTTAGTATCTTAGTCTACTTTGATATTGTTGAGGTTTTGTAATTATGGTTGAAAATTCTTTATGTAAATAGGTTTTGGGGACCCTATCAAAAAACCCACCCTTATAATATTATTTACAAGATAAAAAAGTATATAAAACATGTGTTAATTATAAATGTTCATCAATTATCCACATGTTTATGCCACTTTTTTTTCAATTGGTTATATGGGATTGAAACGGGCCACACCCATATTACAACATCATCACATAGTGTTATTATAACAAATATTATATTTTACTCCAAGTGAGGGAGACCTTAGAGGGGCTTAGGATTGGAACCGTTGACCTCAAGATGGATTTTTAAAAAATATTTCACTATAAGTAAATAATTAGATTTTAAAACATATATCAATTGTTGATATTTGGATGGATCACATGGCAACTTGACAAAATTGAGTCCAAAAATATATAATAAAATGCCTAAAATGAATAGAGTATTATAAATGAACTTTGGAATTAAACCATAGTCATGTAATAGGTGTAGCTTCAAAAGAAAATAAGTATTTCATTTATCTTTCATATGAAAAATCAATGGTATATAAAATTACACATTTCATATATATTTATAAGAACCATAAGTTGGCCGTTTGTTCATGTTGCAATGATTTTAGCCTCTTAACATGACCTTGAATCTGTTATGATGTCAACCATCTTTATCAATAAAATATTAAGGAAATGTAATATGAAGATATTACTCATTAGATAGTAAATTTAAATCATTTTATCCACCACTAAAAGAGTATGGAGGAGGCTCATAGGATGAACATTTAGAAGAGTGTGTATAGTACAAAAATTGATAATCAAGGAATGTAATCCAATTGCTTTTCATAAACTTTGAAAATAACCATTGTAATGGGAGTGGGTAGGTTAAATAAATCTTAGATTTCTCTTAGAATTTCTACATACAACCCTAGTCATAGTCAAAGAGTATAATAGAGTTTACATATAATAGTATTGACCATAGGTTAGTATCAATTACATATATATTGAAAAATACCTATCAACTAAGTCTTAGAAGCATAAAATCCTAAGAGGGTCAAAATCCAATATATATGTTATAGAGCCCACTATTTTCAAACCATACTCAAACATATTTGAAATATACATGTAAAATTTTAATGTAAATTTAAACAAATAGGAAAATGTCTAATTATTAATTTTATTAGAAAATATATTTTATAAGACCCACATATACCCTAATAAATCTATAGTTTTTAATGTCCAATTTTCTAACATGATTTTGGACTTCCTATTCTAGGCTCATTTTTATTATAATTATCCAAATTCAAGTCAACCATGCTATAGTATGTAACAATATGTATATTGTATGTTATTATATTGTGATATTGTCATTGTAAGGATTCGTTATTCATATCAAAGTATTTCTTTGTAATTATATTTGACTACAAATTAGACCTCTTATCTTAGGATATCTTGTGGACTTATTCCTTCTATAAGGAGTACTATTGGTGTTGCCCTATGTTATAGAGGTATTATCTATCTCTGTCTCATTGGTGTGGATTATTATTCTATAGAGTATTTATTTGTGGATGAATATTTAGTATTCTATATATTTGTGATGAATTATGTTTTTCAAAATTAAGTTTGTAACAAGTGGTATGAGAGCAATGATTCTAATAATGTGGGCATTGGTTTTTTTTATTATAGAATCTCGAAATTTTTTATTTTTTAGAGAATACTTCATCTTCTAGAGACATATATTTGTAGAGAGTTCTTTGATTCATATGATTATTGCACCATATTGTTCTTAAGTTGAAAATATTCAAAGAAAGTGGTCATATTAAGGAATCCAAAAAAAAATTGAGGGAGATAAAAAATTGTGAAGTCATCCCTTTGAACAGTTACAATAGCATTTTTTAAATCATATTTTTTAAAAAGCATTTTTAATTTGCATAAGAAAATCATAGATTGTTTATTATGTTTTGAAGAATATTTTTGTTTCTACTTATTTATATGGAATTTATACTTGAAAACAATAGGGAGATATTTTTATGAAACTCTAGATTGCATTGTCATTTTTTGTTGGGAGTGAGCTTATGGGGTTGCCAAATTTTGAAATGCTAGAGAATAGTGGAAAAATTTTAATTCTTTACATTTTGCCAAGTATTTTTGGCATATTAAGGTTTATTACTATCTTGGAGGGGGATATTTGTCTTGGTTTAAAAAATTTTCTTATGTCCATAGATATAAAATCAATTGGGAATAAATAAAGCAAGAATTATTGAGTCAATGGCACCCATATAAAAATATAGCTATTTTAGAGGTTGCCATCAAGGGATATGAAGAAGAAATAAAAAGGCTTCAATAAGAAAAAAATTTATTATAAGGAGAGTTAAAAAATCTAATAATACAAGATAAGGAAAAACATTCCATAGTTTGCAAGCTAAGGGAACTACATAAAAAAAGCCAACCAAGCCAATAAAGATTATACGGATTCATTAAATCTTAAAAATCTAATTTTCATGTTCATAGATGCATTTAGAAGGAACAAGTTATTATTTCCATAAACCCTAGCAATATATATAATTTCATTAATATTGATTTTGCGAACATCAAGGACATACAATTGACTAGTGAGACTATTTAGATATTTAAATAATTGAAGATCATTATGGATAAAAGTGTTTTACACGTAAGTTTTTATGCTATTTAGATGGATGATGTGGATATCATTCTTGGTTATCCTTGGTTATATTATTTGGATATTATTAACATTAATGTGTAAATTAAGTTCATGAAGTTATGATAAAGGAAACATGAGATAATGTTACAAGATATTTATCTACATGAAGTTATGGCATAGGGTAAAAATATTATTATGGACCTACATGTAGTGATAAATACATCAAGTATTGTAGTGTATGATATATATGTATATATATATATATATATATATATATATATATATATATATATATATATATATATATATATATATATGTATATATATATATATATATGTATATTTATATGTATATATATATATATATATATATATATATACATATACATATATGTATATTTATATGTATATATATATATATATATATATATATATATATATATATATATAAGATAGATAGATAGATAGATATATTTGAAGTGGTGCAATAGCAGGATAAAACCATAAGAGCAATCATTCTCAATATCACTATAGAGTATAAGAAGCATAGAGTCAAAGGAGCACTAATGGACATTAGAGTACCATGATATCTTGGCATAATTGAAGACCACCACTAATCAAGATTTCACTTGGATGAAAGAATTATCAATATTGGTACAAATATTGAAGACCACCACCAACAATTCTTAGAGGATCGTATTCTTTAGTTTATTCTAATATTTTGAAGGTGAAATATTTTAATGGAATTAAATGCTTTGGTACTTAGATATATGTACATTAAAATATAATATAATATTGTATGTAGGTATTATGGATGATTGGCATGGGACACACATAACCTAAGGTTATTTGTATTTAAATATTAAATTATAATTATGAATGACATAAGGGTTTAGTAGTAACCCAGGGTCAGGTTTATTACCTCCCTAGTGTAGCAATAGAATACGGGTATATAAAGAAGGAATATTGTCATTTTTTTTAAAGCGAAAAACCCCTTGTGGGGCTGCCTTGGTCTGAGAGACAACGAACAGGGGATTCTAAACCATCAAATTCACCCGGTAGTCGCACCCAACCCTGCCTGCACCAATATTATCAATTGAATTTTGGATACCCAATTCAGCTTTTTGGTAGGGTGGATATTTGAACCTGGGACCTCCCTTGGAGGATTGCCCTCTCCTCTCCAACTCACCTACAACACCTGGGTTTCTTTTTAAAGCCAAAAACCCCTTGCGGGACCGATTTGGTCTAAGAGACCAAGAATAGGGGGTTATACACCGTCAAAGTCACCCGGGAGTCGCACCCGACCCTACCCACACCAACATTATCAATTGGATTTTGGATACCCAATTCAGCTTTTTGGTAAGGTGGAGATTTGAACCTAGGACCTCCCTTGGAGGATTTCCCTCTCCTCTCCAACTCACCTACAACACATGGGTGGAATATTGTCATTTTAAAGAATCATCATTCATATCCAATATTGATTTGTAATCGTTTCTACCCATGAATTTTTCCTATCATCTTAGTAAATATTATGGAGTTATTCCCTAAATGACTACTATTGGTTTATCATTTCTTTGAGGATATTATCTAGATATTTGTTTTATTGGAATGGATTATTACTATGTGTAATTCTTCTTTGTGGATAAATATCTAATATTTCTATGTATTGGTAATGACTTATGCTCGTGAGAATAAAGTTTGTAACAAACCTATGCATAGAAAACATGATATTTTTTATATATACATATGCACTTGGACATACACATATACAAATAGTCCACATAAAAATTCTAGACAAAGACACCAAGAATATTCCTTATTACATTAGGTTGCCACTTACCTTAAGGTCAAGGTAAGGATCAAGAATAAAAATCTTAAGGGGAATTATCAGAGATAATCAAAGAATCAAAGAGTAAATATCATAAAAGAAAATCACCTCTAAAAGGCTAGTGCTAATCTTTATCTTATAAATTTTCTATATTTTGTTGGTTTTATTACACTTTTAAGTATTACAAGTATTTCAATTACATAGTTACATTATGCATGTATACCTTATATATTTATATATTATAATTAACTACCTTGTATCATATATTCTTGAATACAACTTATCCCTCTTTATTTTTATCCTATTATTGGATTTTTACCTAATCGAGGTTTGTGTTAGTTTTCCCTAAAATTAAGTGGTATAATAGCCTAGGATTGTCAAATTTAGATAAAAATTATTGGTTAATACATTTTAAACCAATTATTATGAGTGGTTTTATTAAAAATAACCACTAGTGAAGACTGTACCATTCCAATAGGTTCTCACTTTATATTGTTGAGTCTATTTTTCAACTAGAAATAAAAACAAAAATTTCTAGCTTTCTTTCTCATCATCACTTAAGATCATCTACTTCCATTTGTCAACTTAAGACATGCCCCAAATATTAAAAGCTAATTTTCAATACTAAAAATGGATATAAGACCAAAATAGTAAGTTATTATATAGGATACCTTATGATAAGAAGGAGAATATTTTTAAAAAATGGCATAAACCTTATACCATTCTAAGAATTTTTTATCCAAATTACATAAATACCACCCAAATGATATAATAATATTCAAGAAATTTCCTCTCTCTATCTCACACACACACACTCACACAATCCTATGAAGTGAATTTGATTTCCCCACCTTATAGGAATTTGACTTATCTAGAGTACAAAATTTACTTTGAATTTATATATACATCTATAAGAATAGACATAATGGTATATTATTTTCTTTTGGGATACTTATAAGAGACATTGATAAGACCATTATATAATTTTTTATTGATTGGTGGAAGGGTTTTTGAAAGACTCCCCAACCCTTTACAATTGAAGAACAAAGAGAGTAAAAGGTCTCAAAGGGAACCTTGCAACAACCAGAAAAGACAAATATTAGAAACCGAAACCTGCAATCAGAAAGGATCAATATCAAATAGATAGTCTCCTAGGAGACCAATACAACATCAACATAGAGAATTTCTCCCAAAGAATATAAAAGGATGGCAAAACAAAAAAGCAACCATAGAGAACATCTAGAGATGAATATGAGCATAAAGAGAACCCTTCAGTCTTGATCATCATGAGCTCGAGTAGGGTTGTCTCCAATCAACACATTGTCCCTCTTGGTATTTTTAAATTTGGAAAGGCCCTTTTTCCTTCCAATATTGTTAACATAAATTAGATAGTCACACCTTGTCAGGATCTCGAATCTATCATATATAACTCTAAGCTGAAGGTCAACTTGGAAACTATAAAGAACCTCTCTTGTAGAGCCAACTACACAGAAAGGCATTTGATCTATAAATAACTATGAATCATAATTCCTTCTCAAGAACATAAATCTATCATTTACAACTCTAAACTGGAGGTCCTCCTAGAAGCTATAAAGTTCCTCTCTTATAGAACCAATGAACCATATAAGATTTGGGTTGGAAATAAATGTGAACTATAAATATTTGGGTATTCTTTACACTCAGACAAATTTTTGAAGGTCATGGGAATGACAAAGAAACATCCCATAATTATAAATAAGAAGAACAACATATTATAAGGCATTGATGGAATTTTGTGCACCAAATGATGAGGGTTTCTTGAGTAAGAGCAAAATTACCAAGGGCATCAACATAATTTTCGTCTCTATGGACATGTTGTATGATGACATCTCTAAGATTTGGAAGGAAAAATTTAGATTTGTCTATCATAGATTGAATGCTCCAATAGGAGATAAGATCACCTTTTATATTGTTAAAAATATTTAGAGAATCCCCTTCAATGATGAGGTTGTTCATAGGAAGAATGTCAATGATCTTAAGGCCTTGATAGAAAACTTTATATTTAGAAAAAAGGTTGGTTTAAGTGCCAATGTTCTCCACATAAGCAAGAAAAATTTACCCCTGACTATCTCTAAAGACTTCTCCAACCCTAATAGGACCTGGATTACCTTTAAATGCTCCATAGAAATTATATTTTATCCATCCTTTAGGTGGAGGGTTCTAGCTGACCTAGGATATATCAATATGAGTTGGAGAACTTGTCACCATAGTGGTATTGAATCTTTGACTAGGATTAGGAATTCCAATGGTGGTAGCTATTCTTGATTCATATGGAGGTTCAAAGGAATCTACTTAGGGAATCAATCAAAAAATTTCAAGGATAGCAAAAAAATGTGACTACCAGCTGAGATGGATTCTTTAGTAGAATTTTGAAAATCTCTATGATTTCTCTCCAACCATATGCCCCAAAGGTAATATGGGAGACAAAATTCCCACAAATTTAAGATGGATCCCCGAAAAGGGAGGTCATTGATAGAAGAAAACAAGGATGGAACTAGAGGATGCCCAACCAATTTAAAAAATGAAAAAGAGCTAATAGAGGGTGCTCATATAAAAGTGGAATTCAAGTAATAGGTGTTGCTAAGATTCACAACTAGTCTTGCATAGATAGCACTGATTGGGTAAGACCATTCCTATGTACAATAGGTTATATATCATGAGGATCTTGGTTTGGGTGACTAACCAAAAAAAGAAGACAACTTTGGGAATGAGATGCTTAAACCAAATGCATTTAGATAGAAACCATTTATCTTGATTATTTTTAGATAAATAATAAGCAGGTCGAACAAAGTATAGTCCATTCTCACAAGGCTTCCAAATAGGATGATCATCAAAATTGGAGCTAGGAATGACACACATTCTTAGGATGTGAAGGAGTTTATATCTTGGTCTTTCTTGGATGATGTTAAGACTAGTTTGAGGAGGGACTTTTCAATATATTCTACCTTTAGAGGCCTCTAGGAAATTGTAAACTTTAGTTCCAAAGAGAGTATCCATAATGGGTTTGATGGGCACTAGGTCCTGAATCTGATCTAGATTTCTATCAAGAAGCCAAGAGTCTTTCCAAAAATCAATGAGTCTATAATTTTCAATTTGCCATTTAGACTGCTATTTGATAATGGATTTGGTTTTTAAAGTTAAATTCAATAAGGTAGAGCTAGAAGGAAGGTCATTGTTGTTTAGGATACAACTATCTTGCTTGAGGTATTTAGCCTTAATGATGTCCGTCCAAGATACCTATTGATTGCTAAGAATTCTTCAAGCCTTTTTGTCTATGAGAGAAAGGTTCATTAACTTTAATTTTTTGAATGCCAGACCACCCTATTATTATTTAGAGAAAATTTGATCCCAAGCAACTAGAGGAAATATTTTACAAATCTCACTCCCAAACCAAAGAAAATATCTCTAAATTTGTTCAATCCTTCAATAGAAATATGAAGAATCTTTGAATATGGATAGGAAGAACATAGGTTTAGTTTAAAAATAGGATTGAACAAGAGTAGCTTTTCTATATTGACTTAGGAGGGCTCCCTTCTAGCCCGACATATTTTTTTACATCCTTTCAGTGAGAGAATTTCATAGGTGTTCAAGATGTCAGCCATGGAACAATAGAAGACCAAGATAAGTGGAGTGGAAGGAGGAAATGGTGCACACAAGGAATTTATCTATTTTAAGCTACCTAGTGAAGGGATTTTAAAGGAAGTAAATATTTCTTTTTATTTATTTGACACATTATCTATAGGCTTCCTCATAAATATTACGAATGGTTTTATGGCCCTTGCTTGAGGAATAGACAATATTATAGATAGGATATGCCATCCAAAAATTATTTGTGGGTGATGAGCTTAGAGAATAATAAACTTTAATATTTGAGATCGAGTCTTGAAGGGAAGCATTATTTATATCTCTTCCAAGTTCTTCATCCATAATTATAAATAGGATAGGAGAAATAAAGTCTCCCTATCTTAAGCCTCTATAGCTCCTAAAATAACTAGTAGCAAACCCATTTACTAGAACAAAGAAGGAAGTAGAGGAAATGCAAGATTTAATTAAATTAATCCATTCAGAATGAAAATCAAACTTAGTAAGAATAGAGAGCAAAAACTCTCGAGAAACTTTGTTAAAAGCCTTCTTCATATCAAGTTTTAGGAAGACCTCGACTTTCCCACTTTTTTGACAAAATGAATGATCTTGTGCACAGTGATTATTCCATCAGTGATTTATCTCCCTTGAATAGTGCTTCCTTGGTTCAAATAAATGATATTAGCAAGGAATTTTTTTATTTTTTGGGCCAAAGTCTTAGTGAGGATTTTAAATATAACATTACACAGGCTAATGGGTTTGAATTCAAAAAGATACTTGGCTTCCATGAACTTAGGAATGAGATAAAGGAAGGTATAATTGACATTCTTGGGTATTGAAAGCACGAGATTCCGGGCAAAGGAAACACTAATTGCAATATAACCAAAACCAAATGCGCTTAAGTCCTAGAAACGTAAAGTGCATGAAATGGAAAAGAAACGCATTGGAAGAGACACAAGCAAATGGAGAAAACACAGCCCTTTCATTAATATCCCTTGATCTCTGTTACAATGACGTCTCCTCCCTTTTCGGGGGCTAGGAGCGTTAAAAGAATTCGATTACAATCACTCAATGTTCCTCTTTCCGCGTGCCCACGATTGCAATGGGCGGGCCAAGATGATGCCGCCGCTGATGTCGATGAGTTCTTCACCTCCGCTGCTTCTCCTGCGAACAAAGAAACAACCAAGATGTCAGTAGCACCTGCTGCAAGTGAAAAGTGTTCGTTCTTCTAAAATCATCAAAAGATGCATGCAAACATTTATCTAAAACAATAAACAAAATGATTCTAAACAGCCTGAAAACTTGCCAGAAGACGAGAAAATGTTACCAACGAGGCCATTGCCACCGAGACAATCGGCCAATCTGCTTTCAACCGGAAATCGTCCCCGGGTAGGACGATTTTGATCGTAAATCGTCCCTGGGTGGGACGATTTCTTCTTGTTGGGGAAGCCGAACTGACACGCTCCAATGTCGACTCCCGAGGTCTCCAAAACACCTGCAGACAGAGGGGTTATGTAATTGGGGCCATTTTGGGATGACCCAGATGGTCGGATTCTCCCAATTTGGCCTCTACCCTCGGGAATTTGATATCGCCTCCTGCAAGTTAGTGAAACTACAAAACGACACAAAACATACTAGAATCTGATCAAAGGTTACGAAATTGCAGCTATGAATTCACCAAACAGAAAACACAATATGCAGCATGAGAAAATAAACTAGAATGCTTCTAAAATAAAACTTAAGAAAAGTGCGGGGGTGCCCAAGTGGGCCTCCCACCGTTGGCACTTGATTCCGGCGCCAATCCACTAGGGATGGGCCCAAAACCTCTTAGGATTGGGGGGTCGGCGAATTGGTTGATTCAGGTGTCCATGTGTTGGATTTAGGTCCGATTCAAGCTTCCAAAAGCCACCCAACAACCTCCCTTGCAAAAGAGATTGGTGGATGTGGGAAGGTGAACCAAAAGGGATGCAAGTGGGTCTTCAACTCGGCAACACTTCGTTGCTTGAAAACTCCTTCAACCTGTATATCTTGGGTGAGAAAAGTCCCACCTTTTATAGACCCATGGGGTCTCTTTTGGGAGGGAAGCACAAATGCCATGTGTTGGTCATAGGCGCCATGTGGCAGTCTTGTCTTCCCATGAGGGAGGGGAGTCCTCCATTGACTTGGGCTTTCATAACTGCCCTTGTGACAGTCCTCAAACGACCTATTTGTCCACTCACACACGCGTGCGAGGCGAGAGTCATCAAGCGACTGTTCTGGGCTGCCACTTGGCCTCATTTGTCTTTTTGCCCGTTAAACTTGGAAATCGTCCTCATCGGAGACGATTTCAGAAATCGTCCCTGGGTGAGACGATTTCAATTTAGCAATCGTCCCTGGGTGAGACGATTACTAGGCAAAGTGTCTAAGTGTGCCAAATTGCATCTTGACCTCACAAAATTGCTATGAAAGTGGTTAAGACCACTTGTTTGACCTCACGAGGGCTGCCCCGGGGGCTGTGTTTGTCAAAGCGATCGGTGTTTGCGGTCACATAATCGGATTGGTGCTGTTTTGGTGTCTACAGATGCCCCTTTTTGGGAAGCGCTGCGGGTGACGCAGTGCTTGAGCAAAAATAGATAACCAAAGCACTAATGATTAGGGTTTCTTGGTAACCTAACCAACTTTTGATGCCCCAAGTATGGAAAGGGCATGCATTCTTGAATCCTTGCTTCTGACGAGCTAAGGAATTTGATTTCAAGTATTAACCTATTTTGGTGAGGTGTGACTTGAACTTAGACATTGATCAGTCATGAACAGGCAAAGGGCGTTTTTATCCTCAGGGGGAACCTTGTGTTCATGATTCACGAAATGCCAAGTGTTTGATTGATTTGATTGTTGCTTGTTTACTGCCCCAAGCGGGAGCGTGATTGTCTTTGTCAATGATTCTTTGAATGCATGTCGTTTTCCTTAATTGGGTGTGTGATTGTTGGTTGGTGACTAAGTGTGACTACCCCCTCAAGCGACGAATCGATGAGGGAATGACCTTCGTGAGAGAAGCGACGAGTCGCTTGACCCAAGATGACTTGTGCAAGGGTGCCTTTAGAGGGTTTACCGTTAAGCGTGTGCAATTTTTCCAACATTTGGACCTATTTTTGGTGGGTGTTAACCCTTTTGGTGATGCCGTAATGGGGTGAAATCATCGAAAATCTATCTTCCCGTGGAGCGGTCCGGCTATTGTAGCCTTCTTGGGGAAGTAGGAGAGTGACAATTTGAGCCCCGACATCGATTTTCTATTGCCAAGAGGTTAAGTGCAAGAGCACTTGTGTCCGGCAATGTTTATTGTTTGTTTTTGTTATTTTTGTGTGTTTTTGGGGGTTTGACCTTTTTGCTGTTTTGGGATGATGAAAAATCGTCTTCCCGTGGAGCGGTCCGGCTATGGTAGCCTTCTTAGGGAGTAGGATAGCGACAATGTAGACCCCGACATCAGATTTTTCTATGCCAAGAGGTTAAGTGCAAGAGCACTTGTGTCTGGCAATGTTTATTGCTTTTTGTTTTTGTGTTGCATTTATTTGTTGTTTTTGTTGTTTTGATTTTCTTTGATCTTGTGCATGATGGTTGATGAATATGGATGTATGCATGTTGATTTATTTTGATGGATGCATATGCTATGATGAATGCAAATGGTTTTGATTTATATGTGATATGCAGATATGAAATGGATGAATGGGGTTTGTGATGTTTGGCTATGGCACCATAGACTGTTTAGAACTCTTTATTTTGTTTTTAGGCGATTGTTGTGATGCATGACTTTGTATGTATACATGTTGTTTTTCTTTTTTTGTATTTTTTGATGGTATTGTAAGGATGAAAAGTAGCACAGTTGGTTTAGAAATGTAGCTAAGGTTTTCTGAGACTCAGACGGTTTTAACTCACTAGCCATGACTGTACTTTATCTTACAAGACTTTTGAACAAGGTATGAATCGGACTTGTTTTTGACCAAGCTATTTCACATCCCTGTGTGTGCAATTGAGTTCATTATTGTGGTATTTATCAGGATACCGCCAGTGCCAGATGGGCTTTCAACCGAACCTGTATCGAGGATCACCTAATTAGCTCCACTAACTCCTTTGTTGTATTTAGTTAGATTAATCTGCGGTGTTATCCAGGATGCCATAAGCTAGCTCATCCACATGCAAACATTGATCCGTACGCAAGTTAATGTGACAGATATATCGTCATGCGAGAGGTTTACCGCCGATTATCGATAGGCTATCAACCAAACCGGTACTGAGGCTTGCCTTATGACCTTTTAGAATGCTGAGAGTTCCAGGGATTCAAGTTCCACTCCCTTCTTTTCTTCAATTGTATTGGGATACTTGCTCGTTTGTAGTGATGAGATCACTGTTTATTTTGATTTGTTTTTCTTTTGAGCAAGGGATTGGGGATATGGAGTGATGAAAATCACTATCGTTTGTGCCCTTTGATTTTTGCACTGTAAGATGTCAAGTATTTGATTTTTGACATTTTGCAAATTTTTGATGTTTTGCAACTATTGAGAACTTAGGGATTCTTAGGGAATTGGGTAGGGAGGATGCTTGTCCTTTTGCCAACTCTCAGCATTCTAGGGGTCATTCGCACAGGGGGATGAGCAAGATAACCGTTTCGCTTGTGGTGACCTGGATTACTACGCAGGTTTCATCTTTCGTTCACACAACTTAGGAATTGTTTAATGTGTTGATTTGTGTTGGGATGTTACGTAACAAGGTGTATTTCAAGTATGACTCTACCTTCGTAAAATCTGTTCGACTTGATACATTACATGGCTAAAGAGGAAAATGATGACTGAATCACTGAAACTCTTGGTACATTTACAGACCACTGACTGTAGTGTGGTAAAAGTTATGCATGGTGTTTTTGTTGTTTTTGTAAAATGGAACAATGCGGAACAAGATGGACTAGTAGAGCAATTGCAGCCTATGGTGCCTTTGACCTATACAACCATGAATATGCAATGTATGGATGCAATGCTTAATGTAGCTACATATTTTTGTATTTTTGATGGATTGATTTTGTGAATGTGAATATGAGGTGCGAGAAGAACTCTTTATTGATGAATTTGAGTATGCCTAGAAATGAGATGCAAATTTTTGTTGTTTTTGATTGTTTTTTATTTTTGACCAAGTGGTTGTGGACATCATTGGAGACTTTTGGTGACCAAGTGATTGCGATAATCCTTGGAGCTTTTTAGGTTTTGACCAAGTGAAATTGCGATAAATCCTTGGAGCTTTTTGGGTGACCAATGGTGAATAATCCTTGAGAGCTTTTTAGGTGACCAAGAGATTGCGATAATCCTTGGAGCTTTTTGGGTGACCAAGAGATTGCGATAATCCTTGGAGCTTTTGGTGACCAAGTGATTGCGATAATCCTTGGAGCTTTTTGGGTGACCAAGAGATTGCGATAATCCTTGGAGCTTTTTGGGTGACCAAGAGATTGCGATAATCCTTGGAGCTTTTGGGATGACCAAGTGATTGCGATAATCCTTGGAGCTTTTTGGTTGACCAAGTGATTGCGATAATCCTTGGAGCTTTTGGGTGACCAAGTGATTGCGATAATCCTTGGAGCTTTTTGGGTGACCAAGAGATTGCGATAATCCTTGGAGCTTTTTGGTTTGACCAAGTGATTGCGATAATCCTTGGAGCTTTTTGGTGTACCAAGTGATTGCGATAATCCTTGGATTTTTTGGTTGACCAAGTGATTGCGATAATCCTTGGAGCTTTTTGGGTGACCAAGTGATTGCGATAATCCTTGGAGCTTTTTGGTTTGACCAAGAGATTGCGATAATCCTTGGAGCTTTTGGGTTTTGACCAAGTGATTGCGATAATCCTTGGAGCTTTTGGGTGACCAAGTGATTGCGATAATCCTTGGAGCTTTTGGGTGACCAAGAGATTGCGATAATCCTTGGAGCTTTTGGGTGACCAAGTGATTGCGATAATCCTTGGAGCTTTTGGGGTGACCAAGTGATTGCGATAATCCTTGGAGCTTTTTGGGTGACCAAGTGATTGCGATAATCCTTGGAGCTTTTGGGTGACAGATTGTTTGTTTGTGAAGAGATAATTGGAGTTTTGTGACCAAGTGATTGCGATAATCCTTGGAGCTTTTGGGGTGACCAAGTGATTGCGATAATCCTTGGAGCATTTTGGGTTTGGATTATGGTTCTTCAGGGGATAGAGGTACCCCCAGCTTGATGGTCTTTGCACTCCGGATCTGGCTCTAGAGGTATGGGCATGAATGGATCCTCCCTAGGTGCAAATTTTGCGAAAAGGAGGGCGGGGTCTTCCCTCGGCACTGCTGTCATGATGGGATCTCGAGGTGGACGATGTTCATCTTGAATTTGGAACCATGGGTCCAACACTTGGTCCCACCTCGCTGGGTCTACTTGCCATTCATGCCCTAGCGGTATGCCCATCTGTCCCATTAGATCCTCATGCGTTAAAGCGCGGTGATGTCGTCGCGCATGTCTGAGATAATCCATCTCAGTCTCATCTTCTGAATCGCTTTCATAGATCCAAAATTGTTCATCCTCTTCAGCATCTGTTGCTTGCGACGTTGAGGACTCTTCTTGTTCCAGTGAATTAATCTGGTCCCATTGCGGTTGTTCCACTCTTGGTGGAGGGACCTGATTCTCTTGAGACTGTGTTGTTTCATCCGGAACCTCTAAGGGGAACAGCTTCAGAAAGATGTCCGACAGTCGTTGATGTTCTCTTTGAGGATTACTATCCGAACTTTCACCTCTCTCTAGCAAAGGAGAGGGATTATTGTTGTTTCTAGGGGTGTTTGTTGACCATGGGAGGTAGTCTCCCAATGTGTATTCTGTATTTGGATTGGCATAAGGGTCTAATGCCAATCCCCCCTTGTTGCCTATTTCTAGGCCTTGCATATTTTCAACCAAGATGTCTAATGGCAGGGGATGGTTGAACCCTACCCCCGACTTGTCATATGGCATCCCGATATCTTGGTTGGCAAAGGATCCGCATCCCTTGCTCATATCTCCCTAGCCCGTATCCATGCCAATTGCATTGGCCTAGATATTTTAGGGCAAATTCTGGGTTTGACAGATAATTGATGTTTTCAACAAAAGGCTCTTCGTCTGTTTCCTTTTGTTGGCATGGTTCAAGACCATGATCAAGGCCCCCATACACAAAATTTGTCTGGTTCGGTGGGTAGCCTAGAGGAACAATTGTCCCTATGGGAAGGCGAGGTCTTCCCATGTCTTGTACTGACTCCAATGTGGGGGTTGCCACAATGTTTTGCACTAAGTACTCCCCCAAGCCCGTACTGGCCATTTCAACAGTGATTGTTGATGATTGGGTGGGAGGAAACGGTAGTCCTTCCTGAGTCCATTCCATGTTTGGTGGTTCAGGAGTCTTGGTTTCTGTTGTGTTGGGTGTTTCCTCCGTTGATATCGTTGAGATTGTGGGCAACCTTTCTTCTAAGGGCTTAACCTCTTCCATGATTTGTTTTCCCTTGTCCTTCTGTTGGGCCATGATAGGTGGCGTTGATGATGAAGGAGCAGGTGATGAAGTCTCACCTGGCTGGGATTTTGCCTTGTTGGCCACCAGTGGTGCCTGCGGTATTGGACCCTGTTTAGATGGATTTAATTGGAAATCCAAATGCGTTGAAGGGAGGGTCGATTGAGGTATGAATTGTACCGCATTGCAATACTTGAAGGGCTCTAAGTCCATTGGGACTACATGTATTTCCCCTTCATAAGCATACTTTAAGCACTGGTGGGCGATCGAAGGGACACACTTCATGTCCCTGATCCAAGGCCGCCCTAGCAGTATATTATAAGCCATTTCACCTTCCAACACATGGCACAGTGTAGGTATTGACTTTTGTCCTACCTAGACTGGCAGAACGACTGTGCCGACTGTCGAGCATATTGCATCATTAAAAGCTCGCAGTGTGTACGTGGAGGCTGTGATGTGAGAGGCTGGCAGCTTCAAATGCTTTAAGGCTGTAGTGGTTATGATGTTACTGGACGAGCCAGTATCTATCAGCACTCTCTTGTACGGAATCCCGTTGACCCGCGCGATAACGTGCAGGGGTGGATCTGCCATGTCATTTGATATCGTTTTGACCTCATCTTCTCTGAATGTGATGACCGGCTCCGTACATTGTTTCACATGTCCCACGAAGGCGTTGAAAGAATTTGCCTCGTGGGGTTGTAATTCAATGGCTTTTAAAATGTCCATAAGAGCTTCTCTATGGGGAGCTGATTGTTGAATAAGCTCGTAGATGGACAGCCTAGCCGACGTGGTCCGCAAACTCTGCGTGAGTTTGGTTCGTATCGTGACCTCAGGTCTAGGCGGAGGTAACTGCGTTGGGCGTTGTTGAGGATGCGATGTTGCCGAAACTTCCCTCGTAGCTACCTCAGGGGCAGCTACCGGGTACCTTCTGTTCCTTGTTACTATGCTAATCATTCCCACAAATCCCTGTGTGGGAAGATCTTGTCGCACCTCGTTAATCTGGAGTGGTTTTGTCTGTGCCTCGTGGGCTGGCAAGGGGTCCTTGAATACCCCCATTTGTTGGTTGTTTGGTGCGATGGGGTTGTCCACAACCAATGTTCTATTGTCGATCAAATCCTGGACTAGGTCTTTGAATTTCAAGCACCCATTCAAGTCATGTCCTCTGCGCCTATGGAATCTACAATACAATTCCTCTCTGTACCCCCTAGGCTTGGGAATGTTAGGGTCTATAATTTGGATTTTCGGTAGAGTGACTAAATTTGCCGCTGACAAGCGGTCAAATAAGGAGTCCCTAGACTCCGCATATGGGGTGAAATTTTGCCTAGGGCGACGCGGGTAATTCTGCTCCTGTCTTCTATTATCTCTTTCATAAGCAGGAGGCACTGCCTGGTAGTTAGCCTTTTGAGGCTGCGTTTCTTGCACAGGCGCGGGAACATTTATCGCAACTTGGTTGACTGCAGCGTGTTGTGGTTGCGTTGTCCCGGTTTTAGTGGTTTTATTCCACTCTTTCTTCTTAGGCTTGGCAATTGCGCCTTCACCTATCTTAATCTCTTCTATGACTCTGGCTTGCGCCAAAGCTTCTTCTAAGTTGTCGTATTGTCGCAGCAACAATAGACCAGAGATTGATTTTAAGCAACTTTTTGCGAACATCTGCGTGAGATCAGACATAGGAGGACGGTAGGGTAACCTAGAAAGCAAAGCTCTCCATCGATTCCCGTACGCTGCCATTGTTTCCTCTTCAAATTGCTTGAGGCTCGCTAAATCACTTAGTGATGCCTTCTTCCTTGTGTTGAAGGCAAAGCGTTCAAGAAACGCGTCTACTAATTGATCTAAATTGCTTATGTTGTGTTTGGGCAGTTGTGTGAACCAATCCGAGGTAGGGCCTGCGAATGTGGTTATGAATGTTCTAAGCAACAATGCGTCATTATCTTGGATGCCGAAGCATTGGCTTAGAAATCGTGTAACGTGTTCCTGTGCGTCCTCTTCACCTTTAAAAACTGCCAATTGAGGCAACTTGAAGTGTTCGGGGTAAAGAGGTGTAGGCACTGAGGGATGCACCGGATTACTATGGAGTAGACGTAATGTGGGTTTTTGATGCCCAGCAGCTTTTGTCTCCACAGACTCCAAACGCTCCAATAGCGCTTGGTATGCATCGAAAGATTTTATTTCTTCCTCTCTTGTTCGCTCTTGTTGCAAGTTACGGTAAACTGGAGGCCTATGGAGGGGTGGCCGAATGGCATCCCTCCTGCCTTGATGGGGAGTTTCAACATATTCCTCTTCTGGTTCATACTCCTCGTAAAATTCTTGAGGAGTCTCTCGGGCGAAACCTATGACCCCGATCAAGCTCTTGCTGAAGGTACCCATCATTGTTTCGGGGAGTTGCCTCCCTCTCGAATCTATGAGGTCTTGGAGGCAGAGCTTGACGAGGTCGTGGAGACCTGTCCTGCACCAACGGATTACGCCTCTCATACTTGTTCAGCTCTTTGGATGCGAGGGGTTGGCCCCCTCTCAGGTATTTCATAGCGTAACTCATCCGCTTCGCGTTGCATGCGTTCTCTATCCAAGCGGTGTCGGTACTCTATTTCTTGATAACTTGGTTTAAGCCGCATGGTTTGGGCTTGACGGGTGGTATATCTGGTGATAGCTGGGTCAATTTGGTCTACCCTATTTTTCTCAGGAGGTTCGAATGTTTCTCCTATGTGTTTACCTCGAGTTTGCTGATCTAAGGTTTCAATGGGTCGCTTCCCTCTGTCGAGGTAAGCGGTATGTGCTCGAGGTTCTGGCCTCAAGGGGTGATCATGATATCCTGCTGGTGCGGAAATGCAAGGTTCCCACGTTGTTTGTTGCCCTCGAGGAATGCGATGGCTTTCCTCGTACTCCCTTTCACGGGTGTGAAGGGGGTGGGCGGAGTTAGGTCGCCCTATGTAAGGAGCCCTGCGCTCCGGATTTGGTCTCTCTGTTCTGATGATAGGTAAAGAAGGGACGCCATATCCACGTTGCCCCTCCAAATGGACGGTGTGCCTGTCTAGCGCTTCATCGCGCGGTGGCCACTCATGCCTAACTTCAAGAGGTGATTCTCTATTTATGTCAAGGTCTACATGTAAGGCATCTTCCCGAAAGGGGCTGCTTTGAATAGGCATACCCCACCGAGGATTCTGAATTGGATTCTTTTGTAGGTTAGACCTATAAGGCGGTATGACCAAATCCTCAGGACTGAAGCGAAGGCGACTTGTGCCTGCTTCTTGTGTACCTTTCGGAGCTTCTGCCCTTGATTGGGCTTGACTGCGGGTGTACACCATTGCGGTGCTTCTATGCTATCTAAATAAGTTTTTATCTCGTTTATGATTTTTTTTGTCTACACTAAGCAGAATTAAGCACACACATTCACAAAACCGTGATTATCTCTTTTAAGGATTATTGGTGTGCCCTAAGCTGGTTTAGTGCATTTTGGTGTTTTGTTTTGTTTTTGTAGGTTTTGAAGATCGTTTAAATGCATTATGACGGCTCATATAACTCCCAAAATGGTAGCCCCTTCAATATACCAACCGAGCCGATATACCAACCTCTCTATATACCCGCCCTTACGAGAGGGAGACTATAGGTACGTGAGAGCAGAAGGTACGTGGTACGTAGGCAGTACGGAAGGGGGATTGTCCTGTTAATGGCACCTACCATAGAAAACTTATCCTCGCGCGCATGGGAATCACCCCAGTGACACTCGGTCTGCTTTCGTCAGGATTTACGCCTAACAACAGTTGACAATCGGGAAATGGATGCAAATCAAGCCAAGGTGGTGATGAAATCCACCAATGGTCTTGATAAAGGGTTGGGGTCTTACGACCAGCTCCTTGGTTTAAAATTGTTACGTGGAGTGTGTGAGGTTCATTTTATTTAGCGAAAATGAAACAAGCATGAATGATTTTCCCTAAGCAATGCAGGATAAAATGAAAACAGTCAAAGAAACAGAAAACAAAAACAGAAAATTTAACAGAGATGATAAAATCCCTACCTCTTCTCTGCCTGCTCCAGTTGCCTCTGAATTTCTACTCTGAAAATCTGCAGACAGAAAATCGTCCCCTGGTGAGACGATTTACAGAACAGAAATCGTCCCTGGCAGAGACGATTTTAAAATCGTCTCAGGGTGAGACGATTTCCAGTAAAGTAATCGTAACAGTCAGAGACGGTTAACAGTCTGCAAAAAAAATGTACTTGTAAAACACAAAACACAAAAACCCGATTAGTTTTCTGTGATCTTAAAAATAAGGAACGAGTCCCACCGTGATCGCCACTGAAAGCACGAGATTCCGGGCAAAGGAAACACTAATTGCAATATAACCAAAACCAAATGCGCTTAAGTCCTAGAAACGTAAAGTGCATGAAATGGAAAAGAAACGCATTGGAAGAGACACAAGCAAATGGAGAAAACACAGCCCTTTCATTAATATCCCTTGATCTCTGTTACAATGACGTCTCCTCCCTTTTCGGGGGCTAGGAGCGTTAAAAGAATTCGATTACAATCACTCAATGTTCCTCTTTCCGCGTGCCCACGATTGCAATGGGCGGGCCAAGATGATGCCGCCGCTGATGTCGATGAGTTCTTCACCTCCGCTGCTTCTCCTGCGAACAAAGAAACAACCAAGATGTCAGTAGCACCTGCTGCAAGTGAAAAGTGTTCGTTCTTCTAAAATCATCAAAAGATGCATGCAAACATTTATCTAAAACAGTAAACAAAATGATTCTAAACAGCCTGAAAACTTGCCAGAAGACAGAAAATGTTACCAACAGGCCATTGCCACTGAGACAGTCGGCCAATCTGCTTTCAACTGGAAATCGTCCCTGGGTAGGACGATTTTTGACTGTAAATCGTCCCTGGGTGGGACGATTTCTTCTGTGTTGGGGAAGCCGAACTGACACGCTCCAATGTCGACTCCCGAGGTCTCCAAAACACCTCGCAGACAGAGGGGTTATGTAATTGGGGCCATTTTGGGACGACCCAGATGGTCGGATTCTCCCAATTTGGCCTCTACCCTCGGGAATTTGATATCGCCTCCTGCAAGTTAGTGAAACTACAAAACGACACAAAACATACTAGAATCTGATCAAAGGTTATGAAATTGCAGCTATGAATTCACCAAACAGATAACACAATATGCAGCATGAGAAAATAAACTAGAATGCTTCTGAAATAAAACTTAAGAAAAGTGCGGGGATGCCCAAGTGGGCCTCCCACCGTTGGCACTTGATTCCAGCGCCAATCCACTAGGGATGGGCCCAAAACCTCTTAGGATTGGGGGGTCGGCGAATTGGTTGGTTCAGGTGTCCATGTGTTGGATTTAGGTCCGATTCAAGCTTCCAAAAGCCACCCAACAACCTCCCTTGCAAAAGAGATTGGTGGATGTGGGAAGGTGAACCAAAAGGGATGCAAGTGGGTCTTCAACTCGGCAGCACTTCGTTGCTTGAAAACTCCTTCAACCTCGTATATCTTGGGTGAGAAAAGTCCCACCTTTTATAGACCCATGGGGTCTCTTTTGGGAGGGAAGCACAAATGCCATGTGTTGGTCATAGGCGCCATGTGGCGGTCTTGTCTTCCCATGAGGGAGGGGAGTCCTCCATTGACTTGGGCTTTCATAATCGCCCTTGTGACAGTCCTCAAATGGCCTATTTGTCCACTCACACACGCGTGCGAGGCGGGAGTCATCAACTGACTCGTTCCGGGCTGCCACTTGGCCTCATTTGTCTTTTTGCCCGTTAAACTTGGAAATCGTCCCTACTGGAGACGATTTCAGAAATCGTCCCTGGGTGAGACGATTTCAAGTTAGCAATCGTCCCTGGGTGAGACGATTACTAGGCAAAGTGTCTAAGTGTGCCAAATTGCTTCTTGACCTCACAAAATTGCTATGAAAGTGGTTAAGACCACTGTTTGACCTCTGAGGGCTGCCCTGGGGGCTGTGTTTGTCAAAGCGATCAGTGTTTGCAGTCACATAATCGGATTGGTGCTGTTTTGGTGTCTACAGGTATAAATTTAGTCCTTTGAATTTCTTGGATGGTTGCCCTAATATCATTCCCAAAAATATGCTAAAATTTGTGAAATAAAAAAATAGGAAAACCATCAGGACCATGAGCTTTATCACTAGTCATGGAAAAGAGAGACCTTATTTATTCTTCATAATAGGAATTTAGAATAAATTCATTGAGGTTTGGGGAAATGAACTGAGGAACATATAATTATTCCTTCCTCTTGGGACACATTCAAGAGGATTTGAGAAACCAATATATAGCCATTCATCTCTCTTGCTTGTGACACTTTCAAGATGAGTAGATATAGTTAGTTTAATATTTTGTCCTCCTTATTGGAAAACTTCTAAGATGAGATGATAAATTCACTACCCAACCATTGCTACCCCTTGGAATACATTCAAGATGACATGAGAAAATCAATCTACAATTATGATCCCATTTAGATAATCTTAGTTGTCCCTTTAGGAATAAATACAATCAGTATACAACCATCGTTTTTGTTTCAATTTTGTAACACTTCCATATCCATCCCTAAAAAATATAATTCTATTATTTAGAGAATATTAACTTTTGTAGGCTCTGTTACTACCTTTTCCATATTCATTAGATGTGTTGGTCTTGCATCAATGTCAACATCTCCCATGGTATAACCTATAAACTTTTGGGGAATGTCCATTTCTCATCTTCTTTCTTTGTTTTTGAACTAACCTTCATCTTGTTTTGGATTTATGTGGTCTCCTCTATATTAATATAGAGAAATGTGGGCTGAAAACCCTCATACTCCTCCATCTACCAATGGAGAAGTCTGCTATTAGATCGAGCTTCATCTTCACTACAATTTTCTAGGTACAACATCTATTCTTCATTATGCTCATACTCATATTCACCATAAGAGCTGCCTAACTCATAAGTTATGGCAACATCCTCACTAATCCTATGGTTATTCAAGTTGATCATGTATTTGTGTTGTCCCGTATTGAAGGTGATTTGGTCATTTTCTCAATTGTGATTGACTTTGGCTATTCATATCCATCCTATTCCAAACAAAGTATCATATTATATTTTTGCATGGTAATCATAATGAAATCCAATATGAATTCTTGGTCGACTACTATAACTTGTTATGTGGTCAAGACAACATTTGTCTCTATATCATACTAGTCAACACCATAAAATAGAAATCTAGGTGTCCATAATGATGGAGCAGCAATTTCTCACTAAATATTCTCAAGTAACACATTAACACTCGATCCTCCATCCACAATGACTTGTGTCAACTTGTGCCCAAATATCTCCATATAGACTAATGCAAGTTTCTTCCCAACACAAATCATCAATATGGTTGGATCCATAAAATAGTTCTTTTGTTCATCTTCCTTGATTGACTAGCTATGGATTTCCATCATCTCATAAGGTTGTATGTCTTCCACCATATCTTTATGCAACGATGTTATGGCTTCTAAAAACATTACCACCTTAATATCAATAGTCGTATTTAAGACTTGTGTTTCTAGATTTTGCACAACTACTTTGTCTTATGACAATTTCTTTAACTCTTTTTTTCTTGCTAGTCTCAATTGATTTACCTTATGTGCTTCTTCCTAAAGTAACCTCATTGCCACTTGTTATCATTTATTTTCTTTAGTAGGTTTAGGATAATTTTCCTTCTTAGCCTAATTCCTTGTTATGGCTAATACTTCTTCAGTTTCCTCTCTAACTTGAGGTACCTTAATGTCTAAAATATTCATGTTCTACAAGTTACTAGAACTCGCTGCTTTGGACACTTTGTTTCTTTGTGGTTCCATAGACCACAAAATCTATAAATATGTGTAGCATTAGTTTTTTGTGTCTCTTTCTTCTAAGGTGACAGACAATTATTCACAAAATTCCACCACTCTTGGCAATTGCGACACTATATGATTGGTATTCCTTCTGAATAATACTACAAGCGGCTTTGTCCTCCTTGTCAGTTATATTGGTATTGTCTTCCCCATATTTAGTTATTCCTATAACCACAATTGGTGGCTTGCTGGACACTCCCTTAAGGTTATGGTTTCTCTTCTATTATTTGATTTAGAGAACCTGTGGGTGTACCTTTTTATTAAATAGACACTATATTCCTTCATGTCCAAGTACATTGAAAATGTGGTCATAGTCATTTCGAGGATAAGTCACATTTGTGTGACCTTAAGACTTGCATTATGTACACCAAATATCCTTTCAATCTTGCTTGAATTTACATTTCACATCTTTTATTATATTTTTAAATTCCTTCCAAAATTATTGTACTGTCCATTGTATTGTATCATCCTCGTCACTATTTGAATCATCACACCTAACGTGCATTATCATTCTTGTGAATTTTTGTTTCATCTTGCTTTTAAAATTCTTTGCATTCTCCAAGGCTTCTTCATATGTGGAATATGGAACTACCTTCATATTTTTCTTAAATCTAGATAACAACCCATCTAAAAACCATATTTTTACTAGTACATCTGGTAGAGGCATTTACATCTTGTCCACCAACTACTTCAATCGACGATTATAATACTTCACATCTTCATCAGCTTTTTGCTTAATGGCATAAATTTTAGTTACAATATCTCCATCATCCCTCTAAATAAAAAATTCCTCAATAAAATCATCCTTCATTATGTTCTAGGCTTAAAAATTTGGTGTATTTTGTCTTTTCAAATACCAATTTATGGAAAGTCCTCATAATGTAGCTGGAAATAATCACAACTATTCATCTGGTTGGTCCATACCATTTTCTTTCCAAATGGTTATGCATGTCTCGATGTGTCTAATTGGGTCTTCCTTTTCTTCACCCATAAAGGGTGGGCATCTTTACTTTCCTACTCGATTACCTATGTTGGCCATTTTTGGAGGTTATTTTTCTTCACTTGATGAAGTATCTCCTAGAATCCTTGATTGATTCCACCTTGTAGGTGACTCACTTTGTTGGTCCTCATTAGAACCATCTACTCAAGGAATATTATATTCACCAAAAATTCATCTACCTATCTCATGTGCATATTCACTCAGTGATTTCCTTAACTAGTGTGTAGGTTGTGGCCTTGGTATTTCCTCCTGAGACCTCGTGTGTTGTTATTTTGGTGTCTAACTCTTATCCACTACACTCCTTTGCAACCTATATGCCACATTCTTAGGTGTTACCATCCACTCACCTTGATCTCACATAGTTTCCTCATTAAATTTTTTACTTATGTCAAATTTCTCCTTGAATCTAGGTGCTTCTTGCTCCTCTACTTCCTTTTGATCACAATGTATCCAACCTATCAATGTTTGCTTCATCAGATGTCCATAATTCTATCACTGGTTCATGTGTATTGTGTTCAACATTGTTCACATTCCCTCTTTGAGAAATTATCATGCTCCTCCTAACTGGGATATCTTATCCCTTATATTATATTCTATGCCTTTGCAAACTTGTTTCTATAATTCATCTCCAATTTGTAGTACTCACAATTTGTCACTTTGCATAATCTCCTTGACTGTAATAATTTTGACTCATTTTAACAAAAATACCAAAGTTCAATAAGGCAATGGTGCCAAATTTAGAGCAAGGGTGTAGAATTATTGAAGGGAGAAATGATTTAAAATTCCTATAAATTATTTCCAAAGTCTCAAACCCAACTTCCCAAATCGTATAGCTTGTATGATTTGCTTTGTACACTATGTCAGTTTGCCAAACAATTTGTATGGTCACCAAATCATACATTTGTATGATCCAAATCATACAAAATTGTATCTTGTATGATTTGGTACTTATTCAATCCACTGGAATAGGTTTTTCAAGTCAAATAGATTAGTTGTGTAACCGATTTTGCCCAACTAGAAATTATTCCTTATTTGGCAAGTTTTTTATTGTAGTTTTATTACCAAATGGGGTAAATTATCAGTTTGTACAATTTGGTACAACACCTATATGGTTTGTATGAACACTTGCTACAACTTATACTCAAATATATCAATCTACACAACCATTCCTTTCAATATAAGTTTTGGAATATTTCTTTATGACAATTGCTTACTTTCCTTCCAACATGTAAATCCTAATTCAATGGCAATGAATTACAATCATCAAGAACAATTCTAGAAATTGTACAGCTATAATTCATAATATAATCAATTCATATCCTCACACCAAGTCTGTATGATGATCAAAATCATTCACAATGCAATTCCATAAAATTAACTTAACCAATTATACATCCATACATTAATTACACAACCAAAACATACCATGCAATTCACAATGACATGGAAATAAGGAGAATTGTTGTTGTATTCCAATTAGGGGTATTCCTATAAAATATAGACATCCTCATTGCTCACAACCATAACTCAACAACCATAGACATCGACAATGAATAGTATGTAAATCAATAACTCCATGAATGAATGAACATTTCCACTATCAATGAACAACCTAAAAAATTGAATGGGGGCTATATAGTGCATGCCCAAACCATTCCAAAGCAATTTTTGAAACATCACATTACTTACAACTGCCATCTTGAATTAACTCAACACACTTCATTACAAGGTTTAACTAAGTCTAATTTTATTTTTATCAAATTCATCCCAAATGTACATTTCACCTAATTTCACTGAAATTTCACATTGTACATCTGTAACCTTGTATGTTTTACTCATACTTGTATGTTATGACACATGTACATTTTAATAAAAAAAATCAAAACTGGAAAAAATTATGCAAATCCAAAATTCATTTCTTCTTCTTCTAGGAGATGGATTTGTTGCCTACAAAAATTAATACTAAGGTTTTTGTTATTAATTAAACTCTGAAGCTTTAGGGTTTAAAAAATGAATTAAAAATGAGAGGCTCAAATGGATAGGTAGAGATGTTAGAAAATTAAATGAATGATTAGATATGTTATACAATTAAATGGACATTCAAATATGAGACTTCAAAATGAATAGGTGGAATTATTGCCAAAAAATAGAAAACAAATGTGATCACAGATCAAACCCTTATTAAAATTGTCTCAAAATTGTGTTTGTTTTTTTCTTAGAAATAATTTTGACCATTTTGACCACGGTTGTGAGATGGCTTGCAATCATGATTGAAATTCAAAGTTTACATTTGTTGACTAATTTGACCATAGCTTTGATATGGCTCGTAGTCATGATTTGAATTAGCTAAATTATTAAGTTGAATATCTTTGACCGTGGTTTTGAGCAAGCTTATGATTTCGATAAATCTCATTTTCATGGTTCATTTTTTATTTATGCCTTCACTGACCATTTTTGACGATGGCATTGAGATGGATTGTGGCTGGGTTATCCCAAATTAATCCAACTTTAGTGCTTTTCTTTATCTAGTTTGATCACGATTTTGATCAAGCTCACGATCGTGCTCCCATTTTGATTTGTGCTTTCGTTGACCACATTGATTGTAGTCTTGAGCAAGCATATGGAAAAAATGCATTTTGTATTTTACTCCCTTTGATCATGCTGATCACAGTTTTGAGTAACCTCATGACCATGTTTATTTTTGGACTTAGGACCGCCTTGACTGTGTCAACCATGAATTTGAGACATCTCATGGCCTCAATTTTCCTTATTTATCATAGTCTAGAAATAAGGTAAACATTCAAAGAGACCAAAATTTTATGAAACTTCTCACATTTTTAAATCATCCAAATGGGCATCCATAGTAGTTGAATTAACTAGAATATTCATTATGGATAAAAATCTATGGCCTTTTAAAATTCATGGATTACTATGAGAAATTGGTGTTGCTGAATGGTAATTTTTCCAAAATTTTCAAAATATTAATGTTATGTATGTAATTTTGGTACAATTGCAAATAAAAACTCAAGATATTTCCATAAAGATTTGAATCACATCAAATGTATCTCTCTAGAAAAATTTATGGTCATTATAGGTTTATATCTAACAAAAATGGTGAAATTATGAAAACTCCAAAAGCAGCTTAAAAATGGAATTTTCCAAACCTTGAAAAGCAATTGAAGTTCAATCCTTTCTAAAATATTCAATGCAAGCAGGTTTAAAAACTTTTTTGATGCAAGGAAATGTAAAACGTGTGTGTTGACAAATTTAAAACCTTGTTGTGAGAAAAAAATAATTTCAAGTGGGTTCCCAATTGGGGTGAGTTGTGCAATGGCAACAACATGTCCTTACTAGGAGGCTTGGTTAGTCTAATGAAGATCATTTTTTAGAAATTCCGTTTTCAAAATTTGGGTCTCACTACAAAATAGGTTGTAAAATATTTAAAATATTTATTGTGACTTACAAGGGACTTTTGATTGGTTAGAGGTTGGACTCCAAATTCTGGTAGCCTTTTTATTAAGCATGAAGTCAGACCTAGAGTTTTTTGATTGTAATGATGACTTATTTATATTCATCCTATAAAGAAAATTTGGACCACATGTGTTAATATCTCTTCTGTAGATCACACTAATGTTTCTCATGCCAAGATAGTTCATGATCACAAGACTTGGTCCATGAGAAACTCCTTGGTGGTCTTCTTTCGATGGATCCAATATTTTTTAGTGTTTGAGGATAGAACTTCCAAGGTCCCAATTTGGGTTGGAGTTCCATTTTCTTCCTCTTCACTTTGGCTTTTTTTGAACTACTTGGTGATGATATTAGGGTAAGTATTATTGGTTAATGCCAAAAAATTATTCAATGTATGCCCATAGAAAAGGAATTTGTGTTGAGGTCAATATTTTTATGGATCTATAGGAGGTTATCAAGATACATGTGGAGGACACCACTACTTCACAATGTTTGGTGTATATTAACTTGTTGAACACCTACTTAAAATACCATGTCTTGGACCATGCAACTAAGCACTATCCATTTCTTCCACAAAATAAACTAAAGTCGATCCCCATGCCATCTACTTTACCTCCTCCGTAGTCCAAAGAGGATTGTTGGACCATAGTGGAAGGAATAAAATCTTGTAGACCCCTATAGCCCAACCAAAAACAAAGGCAATACTAATTTTTTTGCCATAGTCTTAGATAAATATGGAAAATAAACAAGATGCAGGGCCACTAACGATGGAAATGATATCCCCTAAGGCTTATTTACCTTGTGCCTATTGCACCCCATCAACTACTATGGTCAATACAACAAGTTCTTCTCCCATTTATATTTTTATGAGATCTTGATGTTCGTACAATCCCAAGTAAGGGAAAGAATGGGATGGTTTTTTGAAAAAATAGTTCCATCTCTCCAACCCTTGGTCGGAGAGATCCAAATAAGGGAAAGATGTTTGGGGTATTGACATTGCTTGAAAAAAATCAAGAAGATGAGGATTTAGTGATTTTAATGACTACTTGAGATTTAATCATGGGGTTCTTCAACAGTTTTCAAAGATATGTCTCATTCAATTGTATATTCTATAGGGTTTTCTTCTATATTTTATAGCTTTTTAGTTAGTGTTTAAAAATGCTTACTCTATTTTAAGTTTATGGTTGTCTCTATAAGCCCTAAATATCAATTTTTAGTTCTAGAAAAATGATCAATTTGACATTTCTAGGTGTGCTTCCATGCCATCCACCTTCTTTTGTGATTATTCTAACTATTGTTTTTTAGTAATATAAGACACTTCTCAACAAAAGAAAATATGGCATAATGTTTATCTCATGAACCTTTTGATGTTTTTGCTTCAGTTAGACATAATTGTATTTCTTGAACCACTCCAAATGTGATGAGCATAGTTTTCCTTGCATATCTTTCATCATACTTTTACTTACCTTCTATCTCCTTAGTCCAAGTTTCAACACTTGTAATTATATCCCAAAGTTTTTCAACCACTAATATTATTGTCGTTTTTGTTTTCCATGGTGTAAAATTTGGACCCTTTAGAAACTAATATTGTGGTAAAGAGTTTTTATATAGACATGGAAAATTTTCCTTATAATTTTAAATGGTTCTCTTTTCTATATATTGCTAGTCCTATATACCAATCATTTCAATACCCAATCTTCTCATATACTTGTTGGTATGTGTAAGAAGCTAGTCCTCTTAACAAATATGGCCATACATGAAAGAGATATTAAGGTACATGAAATAAAGTGATGTGGCACCAAGATAGCACTAAACATGATTTGTTCTATATATGAAACTTAAAGAAAAATCCTCATACATGGGTATAATTTCACTATATACTTTTATTTTCTCAATTTTAAGATTTACATCTAATGATAGTAGCAAATGGGATAAATGATAGAGTGAAATAGAATATCACAAAAAATGTGTCCTTATTCCTTCCTAACAATTTACAGGGTCGATAACTAGACATCATTATGGTACCTATATTAGGCATTAGACGTAGTAACTTAACATGATAGCATTTAATACACATGCAATTTAGAGAACTTTTCCATACCAAATGCTACAAATATGCAAAGCACATGTTTTTATTTTTGTGTACAAAATTATTTTGATACAAAATTTGTTTGAGCAAAATACGTTGTTGATCACTGCTAAAAGTGTGTCTTTCGTGAAGAAATATTATTCTCCTTACAAAACAATTTACTAGAAGACCCTAACTTCTAAATATTTTAATTTTATTTGAAATATTTATTTCCCCCTTTTCAAAAAAAAACTGCCCACTTAAAAAAAGAATATAATACACCTTTACACATTTTAACTCTGTAGACACCAAAACAGCACCAATCCGATTATGTGACTGCAAACACTGATCGCATTGACACACACAGCCCCAAGGGCAGCCCCCAGAGGTTAAACAGTGGTCCTAACCACTCTCACAGTAGTTTTGGAAGGTCAGAGATCAATTTGGCACCTTCAGGAACTTTGCTCAATATCCGTTCCACCCTGGAATGAATTCAAACTGGGATTCGCCCCACCCAGGGACGAATTCTAGATTCGCTCCAGGGTGGGGCGAATTGCAGGTTTGACGGGCAAAAAGTCAAATCTTGACAAATGGCAGCTCAGATCCGCCACTCAACGCTTCCTTCATCGCATGGGAGTATGGGTGAGCATTTTTGAGCGTTAGAGGCAATTACAAGGGCAGTCATGAAGTCCCTATTCAGGGAGGAATCTCCTTCCCCCTGGGGAGGCATGATTGCCAAGTGGCGCCTCTGCATGCCCATTTCAAGAGACCTCCAGGTCTATAAATTGGTGAGTTTCCTCACCCCAAAATATAGAGAGAAGGAGCATTTTAGAGCAACGAAGTGCTGTCATTTTATTGTCATACCTCACACCTTTTGGATTTGCGCCTTTCACATCCTTGATCTCCTTTAGAGGGGAGGTCATTGGGTGACTATTGGGAGGACGAATCTTGAGCCCAAAACCTGACATTTGGCCACAATATCCCACCAAATTTTCTGAAAATACCACACAAGAGGTTTTGGACCCATCCCAAGTGGATTGGTGCCGAAATCAGGCCTCAAACGATGGGCGGCCTGCCCCATGGGCGCCCCCTCCCACACTGCCACAGTCCTAATCGCCCCCTTCGGAGCGATGGGAATTCCATGGTAGACTTTCTTTCTTTCATTTTTGCATTCAATTCTATGATGCTTAGATAGGTTGTCATTTAAATTTCGTCTCGTTTTGAACAATTTTGATCATATTTCTATCTTTGCTCGCTTCTACTAATCTACAGGTAGCATCATCAAATTCCCATTGATGGAGGCCAAATTGGGAAAATATGACCATCTGGGTCTTCCCAAAATGCCCCCAATTAGCTAACCCCAAGTTTGTAGGTCTTTTGGAGCTTCCTAGGTAGGACATTTGGGACAGTACCTTTTCGGCATTTTGTTGCAGGTGAATTCGTCCCGCCCTAGAGCGAATTCAAATCGGTGAGGAATTTCTTGACTGTTATTTTTGCAGGGCCTTCCTGGTGGTGTCTTGATGCCCCTATCAAATTTTTAGAGCATTTGGATCCATTTTAGTCATAGTTTAATTCATTTTTCTCATTCACTTATCGTAGGCTTGGGGATTGCATGCTTTGTTTTATCCGTAGGTGCTACTGACCATTTCTTGTTCCTTTGAACATAGGGTTTGGACATCGAAGGAGCAGCGAGGAGTCAAGACTCATCAACGCAAGTGGCGGTGATGTTTGGTCCACCCATTTTACATGTGGGCACGCGGAAGAAGGAAAGGCACCCATGGATGTAACAAGAACGCATACTTAAACGCTCCTAGCCCTTGGAAGGGGAGGATGCGCATTGTAACCGAGTTGTGAAACATATCAATAAAAAGGGCTGTCTTCTTTATTCACATTTGTTTCATTTTGATTCACTCATGCTTTTCCCTCTTTTCATGCACTTTCAAATTCCTAGGATTTAGCGCTAAGTTCGGTTTTGTTTGCATCGCATCTTCGCTTTCCTTTTTGCTTCCGTATCCTCATGCTTTCAGTGGCGATCATGGTGGGACCTTGTCCTCTATTTTTAATATCAGATATCTGATCCAAACTTGGTTGTTTTTGCTTGCAGGTACCACGTTTTCATACGTTGATCGTTGTTCGTTCCATCAGAGGGCGAATACAGAGCTGTAATTCGTCTCACCCAAGGACGAATGGGAATTCGCCCCACCCTATGATGAATACAGTCCTGTAATTCATTCCCCCTAGGATGAATTCTAGTCTATGAAGTTTTCGGGCAGAAACTCAGAACCGACAGATTCGGGCAGAGAAGAGGTAAGAGTCCTGAACTTTTCTTGTCATTTTTTGTTATTATTTTTCTATTTTTTTGGTTTCTTTTTGCATGCTTAGGAAAGGTTTGCTGCATGTTTATTTTATTTCATGCAAAATAAAAAGAACCCCACACACCACGTGGAAAATTAAACACCAAGGAGCTGGTCGTAAAACCCTAGCCCTTGATCAAGACCAACGGTGGATTTCATCACCACCTTGGCTTGAATTTTGCATTCATAAACCCCGATCGCTACTGTTGCTAGACGTAAATCCTGATGAAAGCTGACCGAGTGTAGCTGGGGTGATTCCCAGCACACGAGGATAAGTCTTCTATGGTAGGTGTCATAAATAGGGTGATTCCCCTTCCGTACCGCCTATGTTCCACGTACCATCTGCTCTCACGTACCTATAGTTTCCCTCACGTAAGGGCGGGTATATAGAGAGGTTGGTATATCGGCCTGGCAATGGTATATCGAAGGGGCGACCAATTTTGGGAGTCATAAGAGCCCTCATTTTGCATTTAAACGTTCTTTACAAAAACCTTCAAAAAAAAAAAAAAAAAACCAAAACACACTAAACCAGGTTTAGGACACACTTTCAATCTTTAAACGAGATAATCACTGCTTTGTGTGTGTGTGTGCTCTTTTCTGTTTAGTGTAGCATAAAAAAATCATAAAAAGAGATAAAAATCTATTTAGCTTGTAGAAAAACAACACCATGGTGTACACCCGTAGCCAAGCCCAATCAAGGGCAGAAGCTGCAAAAAGTGTACAAGGGGGCACAAGTCGCCTCCGCTATAGCCCTAAGGACTTGGTCATACCGCCTTGGTGGCCTGACCCACAAGAGAGTCCGCATCATTCCATGTCAAGATGGAACTATAGGGACACCCCTTTGGGGGACACGCCCATTCATCATAGCCCCTTTCAGGAGGAGTCCTTACACGTGGCACTCAACATAGACAAGAAAGCTCCCTTAGAAGCTCGATATGAGTGGCCACCGTGCGATGAAGCGCTAGAGCGGCATAGTGTCCATGAGGAGAGGCCACATGATTATGGCATCCCTCCTTTGCCCCCCATCACTGTTAGAACCAATAGACAAACCCCAGAGCATAGGGCTCTTCAAGCAGGGCGAGCTAACTCTGCCCACCCCTTTCACACATATGAAAGGGAGCATGAGGAAGACCATTACATTCCTCGAGAGCAATGTACAATGTGGGAGCCATGCGCTTCCGCACCCGCTATGTACCATGGTCACCCACTGAGGCCAGAGCCTCGGGTAAATGCCACCAACCTCGATAGAGGGAAGTGACCTATTGAGATCTCGGATCATCGTGATCGAGGTAAATGCATAGGAGAGGCATCCAGGCCTCCTAGGCTCAAGATGGCGAAACAAATTGACCTGGAAGTCGCCAGACATGCCACCCACCAAGCCCAGATCATGCGGCTTGAGCAAGATCAGCAGTAGCTAGAGCATCTATACCGCCTTAGCAAGGAGCGCATTCAGTGCCAAATAGATGAGCTGCTTCATAACCCAGCTGAGAGGGTTCCAACCCCTCGCACCCAAAGAGCGAAACCATATGAGAGGCATAATCCCTTGGTGCGAGATAGGTCTCCGTGACCTTATCAAGTTTTGCCTCCGAGACCCCCTAGACCTGAGAGGGAGGCCACTCCCCGGAACAATGATGGGTACCCTCCACGGGGACCCACCCAGGGTCATAGGTCTCATCCAGAGACTCCTCAGGAAGCTTACGAGGAGTATGAACAAGAAGAAGAGCGGGCCGAAATGCCCTACCAAGGTGGAGGGGTTGCTATCCGGCCACCCCCCATAGGCCTCAAGTCTCCCACAACCCACAATGGGAGCAAACTAAAGAGGAAGAGATTAAATCTTCCGATGCATACAAAGCGCTGCTAGAGCATTTGGAGTCTATGGAAACCAAAGCTTCTGGGCCCCAAAAGCCCATGTTACGCCAACTCCGTAGTCATCTTGTGCATCCGTCAGTGCCTGCACCCCCTTACCCCGAACACTTTAAGCTGCCTCAGTTGGCAATCTTTAAGGGTGAGGAGGATGCCCAAGAGCATGTGACCAGATTCTTGAGCCAATGTTTTGGCATTCAAGACAATGATGCATTGTTGCTAAGGACATTTATAACCACATTCATGGGCCCTACCTCGGATTGGTTCACTCAATTGCTGAAGCACAACATCAGTAACTTGGATCAGTTAGTGGATGCGTTCCTCGAATGCTTCACCTTTAACACCAAGAAGAAGGCATCACTAAGTGACCTGGCCAGCCTCAGGCAGTATGAGGAAGAAACCATGGCGGCCTACGGGAATCGATGGAGGACTCTGCTTTCCAAGCTACCCTACCTCCCTCCTATGTCCGACCTTACACAAATGTTCTCACGAAGTTGTTTGAGATCGATCTCTGTGCTATTGCAGCTGCAGCAATATGCCACCTTAGAGGAAGCTCTGGCGCAAGCCAGAATCATCGAAGAGATCAAGATACAGGATGGCGAGATTGCCAAACCTAAGAAGAAAGAATGGAACAAGAACACAAAAATAGGGACTACGCAACAAAAACCTGCTACGGTCAATCAAGTTGCTATAAATGTCCCTAAGCCTGCACAAGAAATACAGCCTCAAAAGGCTAACTATCAGGCAGTGCCTCCTAATAATTATGAAAGAGAAAACCAGAAGCAGGAGCAAAATCAGTAGCGTCACCCTAGGCGATAGTACACACCTTATACGGAGTCTAGGGACTCCCTATTTGACCGCTTGTCAATGGTGAACTTGATCAACCTTCCAGAGATTCAAACCATAGATCCCAATGCTCCCAAGCCTAAGGGATATCGGGAGGACTTGTATTGTAGGTTCCATAGGCGGAAGGGGACATGACCTGAATGCATGTTGGAAGTTCAAAGGATTGATACAAGACCTGATTGACAATAAGACGTTGGTAGTGGACAACCCCGTAGCGCCAAACAACCAGTAGATGGGAGTTTTCAAAGACCCCTTGCCTGCCCATGAGGCACAGGCAAAACCCCTTCAATTCAATGAGGTGCAATAGAATTGCCCCATGCAAGGGTATGTAGGAATGATAAGCATAGTGACTAGGAACAAGAGATACCCAGGAGTTGCCCCCGAGGCAGCCACAAGAGAGGTTCCATCGACGTCACAACCTCAACAACACCCTATGCAGCTACCTCCGCCTAGACCCACGACCATGATTCAGACCAAACTCACGTAGAGTTTGAGGACCACGTCGGCTAGGCTCTCCATATACGAGCTTATACAACAATCAACACCCCATCGGGAGGCTCTAATGGAGATATTGAAAGCCATCGAGTTGCAGCCCCATGAAGCGAATTCCTTCAACAATTTCGTGGGACATGTCAAACGATGCATGGAGCCAGTCATCACCTTTCGAGAGGATGAAGTTAAATCAGTGTCTGATGACATGGTAGATCCACCCCTGCACGTTATCGCGTGGGTCAATGGGATCCCGTATAAGAGGGTGTTGGTAGACACTGGCTCATCCAGTAACATCATTACCACAATAGCATTGAAACATCTAAAGTTGCCAGCCTCTCACATCACGGCTTCCACCTATACACTGCGAGCATTCAATGATGCGATATGCTCGATAGTTGGCACAATTGTCCTACCCATTCAAGTAGGACAAAAGATGATACCTACATTGTGCCATATTTTGGAAGGCGAGATGGCTTATAACATCTTGCTAGGGCGGCCATGGATCAGGGACATGAAGTGTGTCCCTTCGATAGCTCATCAGTGTTTGAAGTATACATTTGAAGGGGAAGTACATGTAGTCCCGATGGACTTAGAACCCTTCAAATATTGCAATGCGGTGCAGCTGATGCCGCAATCGACCCTTCCATCGATGCACTTGGATTTTTAGTTAAATCCATCTAGACAGGGTCCGATTCCGCAAGCACCACTGGTGATAAATCCATCAAAACCCTAGCCAGGTACATCTTCATCGTCCGGTCCTTCACCAACAATGCCACCTATCATGGCTAAATAGAAGGACAAAGGGAAGCAAACCCTGGAAGAGGCTCAACCCCTAGAAGAGGCACTGCCAACAGTATCAACCATCTCTATCGAAGAGATGCCTAGCACAATGGAAGTTGAGGCTCCTAGTTCACCCAACATGGAGTGGACTCAGGAAGAGCTTCCATTCCCTCCCTCTCAATCACCAACAATCACTATTGAAATGGCCAATACGGGCCTAGGGGAGTATCTGGTGTGGAATGTTGTAGCAACGACCACGCTAGAGTCCATGCAAGACATGGGGAGACCTCGCCTCCCCATCGGTACAATTGTTCCTTTAGGCTACCCACCAAACCAGACAAACTTTGTGTATGGGGGCCTTGATCATGGTACTAAGCCATGCATGCAAGAGGACGAAGATGAAGAGCCTTTTGCAGAAGATGTCAACTATCTGTCTAACCCAAACTTCACTCTGAGATATCTTGGCCAATGCAATTGGCATGGATATGGGCTAGGCAGGTATGAGCAAGGAGTGCGTGTCCTTTGCCAGCCAAGATACCAAATGCCTTATGACAAGTCGGGAGTAGGGTTCAACCACCCCCTGCCCTTGGACATCTTGGTGGAAAACATGCAAGGCCTAGGGATAGGCAACAAGGGTGGATTGGCATCAGATCCTTATGCCAACCCAAACACAATGTATACATTGGGAGATTACCTCCCATGGTCAACAACCACCCTTGTTAACCTCAATAACCCTTCTCCTTTGCTAGAGAGAGGCGAAAGTTCGGGGACTCACTTTCAAGGAAGGTATAAATAGTGTCAAGAGGGATCTTCGGAGGATGAATCAGAATATGAACCAACATCATATGATCCCTTCGAATCCGATAGTGATCACTCACAAGTGATCCCCATGAATGACTATCAAGAGAGCCTCTTGACAATGTTCCCTCTAGAGGCTCCAATCGAGCCAGTGTCGCGTCAAGAGAATCAGGTCCCCCCATGGAGAGTGGAACAACCACAATGGGGCTAGATTAATTTGCTCGAGCAGGATGAGCCTGTAATGCCTCAAACAGTTGTCGAAGCCAACGAGGGCTTTTGGATCTCCGATAGTGATTACGAAGATGAAACAGAAATGACATATCTTAATCACATGCGATAGATGCCACAACCATACCCCTTGGAGATTAATGACATATTTGAATAGATGGGCATAGTGCCAGGGCATGAGTGGTACGTAGACCCAGCGGGGTGGGACCAAGTGTTGGATCCGCCACTCCAGGTATACGAAGAGCACCTTCCACTCCGAGACCCTAGGGTGATATCAGTGTCGAGGGTAGACCCTATCCTCCTATCAGCACATAGGGCCGATCCATTCATGCCAATACCTCTAGAGCCAGATCCGGAGCACAGAGAACATCCAGAATGTTCGAGTCATCACACCCATGGTAATGGAGACCAAAATCATTTCATCAACATGATCTCCATTGACTTAACCGCCCCCATCCACAATCCGGCCGATCCAGCATGGTCCTTGCATCTAGACATAGATGCCATTGACTGGGATCACGTCAATTCACCTCCATCCCCATCGAGTATCGGCCTTTCGGTAAAATGCTTCATTTTACCCCAGGGACAACTCAGGATATCTTTCATGCTGAAGAGGAACCCGAGGTTCCCAACGTAGATTTAAACTCAGCAAATGATATCCATTTGATCCCAACTCCACATCAGTTGGAGGATGGATCCCACATGTCGGTCGAGGAGATGACTGACGTAGACATCGGCTTGGATCCAATGAATCCATAGATCATCAAGTTGGGGGTAAGCTTATCCCCTGAAGAGCAAGCCGACTACATTACCCTTCTCAAAGAGAAGAAGGAGGTTTTTGCATGGTCATACAGAGACATGTCGGGGCTAGATCCATAGCTAGTCATGCATAATCTAACGCTTGATCTGACAGTCAAGCCAATTAAGCAAAAACTATGTAAGATGCACCCAACAGTGGCCTTGATGGTCAAAGATGAATTGCAAAAGTTGTTGGATGCACAGTTTGTCATCTGCATGGATTATCCGCCATGGCTGTCCAACATGGTGCCCATCAAAAAGCTCGATGGGAGGATTCGCATATGCACTAATTTTTGAGATCTAAACAAAGCGAGTCCTAAGGATGATTTCCCCTTGCCAAGCATCGACGCATTGGTAGACGCTACAGCAGGTCACGAAATGCTATCCCTCATGGATGGTTTCTCGGGATACAATCAGATTCGTATCAATCTCGAGGACCAACTAAAAATGGCGTTCACAATGCCTTGGGGGACATTTTGTTATAAGGTCATGCCCTTTGGCCTTAAAAATGCTGGCGCCACCTACCAACGTGCCATGACGTACATCTTCCATGATTACATGCATAAAACTTTGGAAGATTACATGGATGATTTGTTGGCCAAATCTCTTTTGCACCTAGATCATCTCGATGACTTAAGCAAGATCCTCGATCGCCTCATGGAACATAAAGTCAGACTCGAATCCCAAGAAGTGCGTATTTGGCGTCACATCTAGAAAACTCTTGGGTTTCATAGTCTCAAAGCGAGGCATCGAGGTGGACCCAAACAAAGTCAAGGCAATCCTTGAAATGGTTCCCCCAACTACCATTAAGCAGCTCGAAGTTTGCAAGGAAAGGTCGCATCAATCAAGCGCTTCATAGCGCAGCTATCTGACAAGTGCCGACCCATGAACAAATTATTGCACAAGGGGGTAGCATTTCACTGGGATGACGAGTGCCGATCAGCCTTTGACGACATCAAATGATACTTGGCTTCATCGCCGGTATTGGCACCACCTAGACCAGGAGTGTCATTCTACTTATACATCTCAGCTCATCGAGGTGGCACTGGGCGCCATGCTAGCCCAGAAGAATGAACTTCACAAAGAACAGGCTACTTACTATCTTAGCCGCACCCGGTCAGTTATGAACTTAACTATGCATACGTCAAGAAACTCCGCTTGGCAGTGGTGTTTGCTACCAAAAAGCTATGCCACTACATGCTGAGCAACACTACGTATGTTGTGTCTAAGGAGAATCCATTGCGGTACATGATGAGTCATACTTATCATAGTAGTCGCACGGCGAAATGGATCATGTTGTTGACAGAATTTGACATAGAGTTTATTGGACAGAAATCCATCAAAGGATAGGTCATAGCCGATCAACTAGCAGAGGCTCCTCTCGAAGATGATCAGCCTCTGGTCATAGAACTACCCGATGATGGGGTCTTCCATGTCTCAGAATCACCAGATTCTGATGAGCCTGAGTCACAGGCCGACATAACCCTATTTTTTGATGGTTCTAAATGTGAGCAAGGTGGTGGCATGGGAATTGTATTCTTCACACCGCAAGGGGCTCCAATGCCTCTGTCCTTTAAATTAGACTTCCCATGCACCAACAATAATGCAGAGTATGAAGCCTTGCTCATAGGTCTTTAGACAACAATCACCATGAACATCAAATGATTGAACATCTTTGGTGATTCGTTGTTAATTGTCAACCAATTCAAAGGGGTATTCCAATGCAAATGCCCAGTTCTGCAGGCCTACAAAGCCCTTGTGGACAAATTCTTGGCAAATCTTGAATGGTACGACATCGAGGCACTCCCTCGATCATCGAATCATTTTGCGGACACTATGGCCTCCTTGGGGTCACTAATCCCGCAAGACCTTTCCGGTGATATGACAACCATTCAAGTCAAAACACTATCGCAATCCATGATGGACCGTGCAAGTTCTAACTTGATGCCAGGAATCCACATGATCCAGATTGAACCATCCTCGGATAAGTTCTCTCGAATCCATGATCATCTGAAACATGCCAACTGGGGGTCCTTGTTCTCCCCTACTCCCATTAATAGCAACACAATGCTATTCTTACAAGTTCTCTCCCGCTCAACGTTTGCTAGGGATGAACTTCAAGAGGGATTGGTTGTTCATACCATCGAGGCTTTCGATCAGCAGGATTGGTATTCACCCATAAGGGACTACCTCAAGTTAGGTAACCTCCCACTTGGATTGACGCATGCCGCAAAATGAGCATTCAAGCAGAAAGCGGCTAAGTATGTCTTGTTAGGAGACATTTTGTACCATCATAGCTATGAAGGAATCCTCCTTCGTTGCTTGGACCAGCAAGAGTCCACTTGGGCGATCGCCCAAGCGCACGATGGTACGTGTGGTGGCCACTTCAGTGGTATGGCCATCGCAAAGCGCATTCTTCGCATGGGCTATTATTGGCCATCTTTAGAGCGAGATTGTTGCGCATATGTCAGGAAGTGCGTGAAGTGTCAACATCATGCTAATTTGACACATGTACCTTCCCAGGCCTTGCAACCGATCCAGTCGGCTTGGCCATTTTCGTAGTGGGGCTTAGATCTAATCGAAAAGATCTCCCCTGCATCGTCAGGTCATCACACGTTTATCATAATGGCCACAGAGTATTTCACCAAGTGGGTGGAAGCAGTTCCGCTTACCTCTACGATAGGACCCCGCATTGTGGAGTTCATTTTGCATAACATCATATGTCATTTTGGTATTCCATCCAAAATAATCTTGGATAATGGGACGTCATTCAAGAACAAAGACGTGCGTGCTTTGACCACAAAGTACAAAATTCAGCATAGTTTTTTGACACCCTATTATCCGTAGGCAAATGGGCAAGCAGAGGCGTCAAACAAAATGCTAGTTGCCATCCTCAAAAATATAGTCATAGACAGTCATAAGGATTGGCACATCCAAATCCCACTTGCCCTATGGGCTTATCGCACTAGCATTCGGACGCCCACTAGGGCAACTCCATTTTTGCTCGTGTATGGCTCCGAGGCAGTCATGCCTCTCGAGTTGGAAATTCCTTCCCTGCGCATATCAATGCAAGAGTTCATCGATGATGACACCGCATGGCAAGCCCGGTTAGACCAGCTTACGTTGCTTGATGAACGACGCGTTAATGCTCTCGAGCATTTACGTATCTATCAAGAGCGACTTAAGAAAGCTTACAACATGAAAGTTCACTTGAGGGATTTTCAGGTTGGTGACTTGGTCTTAAAAGAGAACCAACAGAACTCTAGTTTGCCGTCCCATCTAAGGGACAAGTTCATGGCAAATTGGTTAGGTCCCTATGTAATTGATAGCAAAATAGGACCTGGAACATACCGGCTAGCCTCTCTTGATGGAATCAAGGAACTAGAACCCTTGAACATCAATCATTTGCGGCCATTCCATATCTAAAGAGCCATATCCCAAAATGCTCCAAGGATTCCTACAATCGCTTGGTCAATCCCAAAATGCTCCAAGGATTCCTACAATCGCTTGGTCAATCCCAAAATGCTCCAAGGATTCCTACAATCGCTTGGTCAATCCCAAAATGCTCCAAGGATTCCTACAATCGCTTGGTCAATCCCAAAATGCTCCAAAGGTACCCATTATCGCTTGGTCAACCAAAATGCTCCAAGGATTCCCACAATCGCTTGGTCAAAAATAAGAAAATTCAAAAATAGTAAAATCATCAAAAATAACAAAAATTTGCATCTCATTTCTAGGCATACTCCAACTCATCACAACAATAAAGAGCTATTCTCGCATCTCATCTTCATATTCACAAAAATCAATCCATCAAAAACACAAAAATATGTAGCTGCATTAAGCATCACATCCATACATTGCATATTTGTGGTCATACGGGTCAAAGGCACCATAGACTGTAATTACTCCGCCAATCCATCTTGTTCCACATTTCTCCATTCTATAAGCAGTCCATCAAAAATAAATGCCATTCACTTCTTTTTACCATACCAGAGTCAGTGGTCTTCTAATGTATCAAGAGTTTTCGTCCTTCAGTCGTCATTTGCTTTCTAGCCACGTACTGTACCAAGTCAGACAGATTTTACAAAGGTAGAGTTCTACTTGGATCACACCTTGTTACGTAGCATCCCAACACAAATTAAAACACATAAAAATTCCCAAGTTGTGTGAATGAAAGATGAAACCTGCACACCAATCCAGGTCACCATAAGCGAAATGGTTATCTTGCTCATCCCCCTGTGCGAATGACCCCAAGAATGCTGAGAGTTGGCAAAAGGACAAGCATCTTCCCTACCCAATTCCCCAAGAATCCCAAGTTCTCAAAAAGTTGCAAACATCATAAAATCTTGCAAAAAGTCAAAACTCCAAAAATTTGACATCACCACCAAAGTGCATACATCAAAAGGCACATACAATAGTGATTCTCATCACTCGAAATTCAAATCCCTTGCTCAAAAGAAAAATAAAAAAATAAACAATGATTTTTATCACTACAAAAGAGCAAGTATCCCAATACAATTGAAGAAAAGAAGGGAGTCGAACTTGAATCCCTGGAACTCTCAGCATTTCGACAGGTCATGAGGCAAACCTCAGTACTGGTTTGGTGGATAGCCTATCGGTCATTGGTGGTAAACCTCCCGCATGACGATATATCTGTCACATTAACTCGTGTACAGATCAATGTTTGCATGTGGATGAGCTAGCTTATGGTATCCTAGATAGCACCATAGATTAATCTGACTAAATACAACAAAGGAGTTAGTGGAGCTAATTAGGTGATCCTCAATACAGGTTTGGTTGACAACCTATCTGGAACTGGCGGTATCCTAACAAATACCACATAAACGAACTCAATTGCACACACAGGGATGTGAAATAACTTGGTCAAAGACAAGTCCGATTCATACCTTGTCCAAAAGTCTTGTAAGATAAAGGTACAGTCATGGCTAGTTAGTTAAAACCGTCTCTCAGAAAACCTTAGCTACATTCTAAACCAACTGCGCTATCTTTCATCCTCGCATTGCCATCAACAATCGCCAAAAAAACACAAAGGTCTAAACAGTCTATGGTGCTCTCGCCAAACAACACAAATTCAATTCATCCATTACATTTGCATATCCTAAAATTTAGAAACATTTGCATTTATCATAACATATGCATCCATCAAAATAAATTAACATGCATACATCCATACTCATCACTCATCATGCATAAAATCAAATCATCACTCGCATAAACAAAATAAAGTCATCTGTATATATCATCAAAAATGCTCGTAGGCTACAATGAACTGGTCCTGTGACCCCGCAACAAAATCCAAAAGCTCAAAAACCCCCAAGCCTAGGGCATCGGCCACCATGATCATGCAGGATCGGTGCGACGGGAACTACCCCCCGTGGTGTGGGTCCTATGAGACCCCTCAGGGTGGCTCTCTGCTAGCCCTCGCATCATGCCTACTCGCCCCCCTCATCCAGTCGCCTACATCGAGAGGATGTTGATTGCTCAGTCTCACTCCCTCTCGAGCGATGTGATGATCCACCTCCACTGAACGTAGGGACCCACCCACCAAGGTGGCTAATCTCTACCTCCAGCTCCAACCACTGCCACACCGAGTCCATCTCCCATTGGCGATACGTCGCCAAGTTCTCCTCGCATTATGCCAAAGCCCTATCCCTCTCTGCCAGCTACGTCCATAGGAGATCCCTCTCCTATGCAGCATCAGTACCCCCATCCTACCGATGGTAGGCAGCCAATGCATTCTCTCACTCTGCCAGCTGCATGCGTAGGAGATCCCTCTCTCGTAGCATGTCCCCTAGCTCCTCATCGTGCCTCCATAGCAACCCCTCCAATCATGCAATCTCGGTATGTAACCCAGACTCCGTGTCCTCCGAATCTGCTTGAGGCATGGGCATCTCTAGAATAGTAGCCTGCTCTGGCTCCCACTACTCCATGATGTCCTACATCTCCGGCTGATCCGAAACCCCAAAATCCACATCCTCATCCTCCACCTCCACCATGTCTGCATCCTCCCATGGAGCTCCCCAATCATCTCCTGGTGCCTCGACACCCTCCCTGCCCATTGTTTTGCCTCCGCACCTCCCAGTGGCCCCTCTCCCCGCCATCACCATAGTACCCACCATTGGTCATACTCTATGGTAGTCCCGATGTCATCCACATCCGGGACATCGATCACTACATCTGAATCCTCGCCTAGTGGCATGATGACCGGTCGATCCAGAGTCCTCTCGTCCCCCCGATATCGATAGACCACGGGCTCACCAGGCAACCCCTGGCGCACCCCAAACTATCATGTCACCCAACTGTAAGGGAAGAACTCATGCTCGGTCCCATGCCACCCAATCAGCCACCGCTCCCTACGTACCCATCGGAAGCCACTCTCCAGCCTTCGACCAGGCTGGACAGTCCCGATAGGGGCACCAGAACACCTCCCCTAGAGTAAGCCAAGCGAAGGCATCGACATAGTGCCCTACGACACCTGCCCACCATCGACTCTGTCCCTGCTCCTCAGACCATCACCATAGAACCGCATAGCCTATATCCTTATCCTCCATCTCCGTTCGAGTCATCCATGGTAACCCTGTTGGCCTCTCCATCGCTATGTGTTGCCAAGCCTAGCTCTGCAACAGATAGCTGTAGCTAATCCCCTTCCGCCTCCGACAGCGGACCTCGTACAGCTCACCATAGAGCTATGCCAGTAGCGTCTGTCCCCACCTCATGATCAGTGGTGCCTCCGTCGGGCACTCCACCAGCTAGAGACCACATCCAGCAGGTTCCATGGGAACCTCGCACCTGACGAGTCAGGTAGCAGCATGTTGGAAATGAGGCCCATGAGTATTGCGTGCCTCACTCCCAACACCCCTCTCTCAAGCCACCATCGGACCAAAATCCCACCAATCTGGCAGTCGCCCTCTGCCCTCTCCACTGGGCTCTCCACACCCAGCTCCTCCCCATGCCCGAAGCATCGTATCAATATAGCTGTCCGCTGATCACACGACGATGTTCTGATCGATAGTCCATCTATCAGAATCCATAGAATCGATAGACATCCTCCAAGGTCACTATCATCTCCCCTATTGGGAGATGGAAGGTGTTGGTCCAGGGATCCCACAGGTTGATCAGGGCCATCAGATAGGCCCGATCCCCGACCACAGGCTCCAGTCGAGCCACCTGCTTGAGCCCAAGGGCATCAAGCCACTCCTAGTCAGCCACAGTTAGCACCCCCATGCTTCAGCAAAAGCAGTAGGTACACGATACCGGCTCTTCACAACCTACAAAAGAAAACAACACAAAAACATTAAAATCATGAAAAAATGTACAACAATAACATGAATATACAGAACTGCCTACCAATGTACAACTCAAAAACAACAAAATTCACAAAAATTCAAAAAAAAAAAAAAAAAAACAAGTTGACAAAAATAGTTTTTTAGTCTTAGGGTTTGTACTCTAAGTTTAAAACTGACAACAACATAAAAACATAAAAACAATTTAGCAAAAATAGTTTTTCAGTCTTAGGGTTTTGTACTCTAAGTTTAAAACTGACAACAGATAAAAACACAAAAACATTTAAAAAAAAAACTACAGTTGTCAGTCTTAGGGTTTCTGTATTCTAAGTTTAAAATTGACAAAGTCTGCACAAACAAAACAAAATTAAAATAATAGTTTTTAACCTAGGGTTTTCACCTACGTTTTAAAACTGACAAGTTCAACCTAAAAAACTAGGGTTTACGTTCCATTTATCCTAGGGTTTTAGTTTAGCAAAATCAAAATTTTTCCTAGGGTTTACTTTAGTGCAAACCGGACAGTAAATTTCTGTTCCATTTTAAAAAGAAAAATAAAAATTTCCACCTAGGTTTAAACTACGTTTTCTGTTCAGTTTTAAGCTAAGTCTTGGTTTGTGTTCAGCTCAGTTTTAGGGTTTCAATTTTAATTTTGGAAAACAACATAACAAAGAAAATTAAACAAATCACTTGCAGTTTTAAAACATATAACAAACAAAAGCAATAACGCTAAGGAGCACTTACTGGTCTCGCTTCGGCTCCGCCGCTCGATCCGGTCTGTGCACTCATGATGTCGGGAGAAATTCGAGAGCGCTTCACTTCGTAGAATTAACCTCCTCCTCCCTAGAGCTCCAAATCGTAAGAAAATTCGAATGCAAATGAGCCCAAACCCTAGTTTTGGCCTTTAAATAGGCTTTTTGAGCTTATATTCGTTCCTCCCTAGGATGAGCACTCTGGTTAGTGCTCGTCCCACCCTGGGATGAATACTAAACTGGTATTCGTCCCACCCCGAAATGAATTCAGGGCAAAAATTTCAAAAACAACAAAAAATTGAACAAAAATGCACCAAAACAGCTAATAAACTTGCCCGATGAGAGTGCTTTTGCACTTGACATCCCGGGCATGCAAAATAGATGTCGGGGTCACAAATCCTCACTATCCTACTCCCTAAGAAGGCTACCATAGCCGGACCACTCCACGGGAAGATGGATTTTTGAGAATTTCCACCCTAAACGACGTCACCAAAAGGGTCAAAACCCACCCAAAAATAGCAATAACATTGCCGAACGAAGGCGCCTTCGTGCCTGACATTCTTGGCATCCAAAATAGATGTTGGGGCTACAAATTGTCACCATCCTACTCCCTAAGAAGGCTACCATAGCCTGACCGCTCCACGGGAGGACGGATCTACCAATTTTAGCTCCAAAACGCGTCACCAAAAGGGTTAACACCCACCAAAAATAGGTCTAAATGTCAAAAACTGCACACACGCTTAACGCTAAAACATCTAAAGGCACCCTCACACAAGTCATCTTGGGTCAAGCGACTCGTCGCTTTTCTCATGAAGGTCATTCCCTCATCGATTCGTCGCTTGAGGGGGTAGTCACACTTAGTCACCGACCAACAAGTACACACCCAATTAAGGAAAACGACATGCATTCAAAGAATCATTGACAAAGACAATCACGCTCCTGCTTGGGGCAGTAAACAAGCAATAATCACAACCTGATCAAATCACTTGGCATTTCGTGAATCATGAACTCAAGGTTCTCACAGACAAAAGGTTGCGCCCTTTGCCTATTCATGACCGATCAATGTCCAAGATCAAGTAACACCTCACCGAAAAAGGTTAACACTTGAATTAAGTTCCTTCGCTCGTCAAAAGCAAGGATTCAAGAATGCATGCCCTTTCCATACTTGGGGCATCAAAATTTGGTTAGGTTATTGAGAAACCCTAATCATTAGTGCTTTGGTTATCTATTTTTGCTCGATGCTGTGCCATGCACAGTGCATCCCAAAAAGGGGCATCTATAGACACCAAAACAACACCAATCCGATTATGTGACTGCAAACATTGATCGCTTTGACACACACAACCCCAAGGGCAGCCCCCAGAGGTTAAACAGTGGTCCTAACCACTCTCACAATAGTTTTGGAAGGTCAGAGATCAATTTGGCACCTTCAGGCACTTTGCTCAATATCCGTTCCACCCAGGAACGAATTCAAACTGGGATTCGCCCCACCTAGGGATGAATTCTAGATTCGCTCCAGGGTGGGGCGAATTGCAGGTTTGATGGGCAAAAAGTCAAATCTTGACAAATGGCAGCTCAGATCCGCCACTCAACGCTTCCTTCATCGCATGGGAGTATGGGTGAGCATTTTTGAGCGTTAGAGGCAATTACAAGGGTAGTCATGAAGTCCCTATTCGGGGAGGAATCTCCTTCCCCACGGGGAGGCATGATTGCCAAGTGGCGCCTCTGCATGCCCATTTCAAGAGACCTCCAAGTCTATAAATTGGTGAGTTTCCTCACCCCAAAATATACAGAGAAGGAGCATTTTAGAGTAATGAAGTGCTGTCGTTTTATTGTCATACCTCACACAACCCCAAGGGCAGCCCCCAGAGGTTAAACAGTGGTCCTAACCACTCTCATAATAGTTTTGGAAGGTCAGAGATCAATTTGGCACCTTCAGGCACTTTGCTCAATATCTGTTTCACATTGGAACGAATTCAAACTAGGATTCACCCCACCTAGGGATGAATTCTAGATTCGCTCCAAGGTGGGGCGAATTGTAGGTTTGATGGGCAAAAAGTCAAATCTTGACAAATGGCAGCTCAAATCTGCCACTCAACGCTTCCTTCATCGCATGGGAGTATGGGTGAGCGTTTTTGAGCATTAGAGGCAATTACAAGGGCAGTCATGAAGTCCCTATTCAGGGGGGAATCTCCTTCCCCCTAGGGAGACATGATTGCCAAGTGGCGCCTCTACATGCCCATTTCAAGAGACCTCCAGGTCTATAAATTGGTGACTTTCCTCACCCCAAAATATACATAGAAGGAGCATTTTTGAGCAACGAAGTGCTGTCATTTTATTGTCATACCTCACACATTTTGGATTTACGCCTTTCACATCCTTGATCTCCTTTAGAGGGGATGTCATTGGGTGACTATTGGGAGGATGAATCTTGATCCCAAAACCTAACATTGGGCCACAATACCCCACAAAATTTGTCGACAATACCACACAAGATGTTTTGGACCCATCCCAAGTGGATTGGTGCCGAAATTAGGCCTCAAAGGGTGGGCGGCTTGCCCCATGGGCGCCCCCTCCCACACTGCCACGATCCTAATCACCCCCCTTCGAAGCGATGGGAATCCCATGGCAGAATTTCTTTATTTCAATTTTGCATTCAATTCTATGATGCTTAGATAGGTTGTCATTTAAATTTTTTCTCGTTTTGAACAATTTTGATCATAGTTCTATCTTTGCTCGCTTCTACTAATCTATAGGTAGCATCATCAAATTCTCGTTGATGGAGGCAAAATTGGGAAAATCTTACCATCTGGGTCTTCCAAAAATTCCCCCAATTAGCTAACCCCAAGTTTTCAAGTCTTTTGGAGCTTCCTAGGCAAGACATTTGGGACAGTACCTTTTCGACGTTTTGTTGCAGGTGAATTCGTCCCACCCCAGAGTGAATTCAAATCAATGAGGAATTTCTTGACTATTCTTTTTGCAGGGCATTTCTGGTGGTGTCTTGATACCCCTGTAAAATTTTTAGAGCATTTGGATCTGTTTTAGTCATAGTTTAATTCATTTTTTTCATTCACTTATCGTAGGCTTGGGGATTGCATGCTTTGTTTTATCCGTAGGTGCTACTGACCGTTTATTTTTCCTTTGAACGTAGGGTTTGGACATCAAAGGAGAAGCGAGGAGTCAAGACTCATCAATGCAAGTGGCAGCAACGTTTGGTCCACCCATTTTACATGTGGGCACAGGGAAGAAGGAAAGGCACCCATGGATGTAACAAGAATGCATACTTAAACACTCCTAGCCCTTGGAAGGGGAGGATGTGCACTGTAACCGAGTTGTGAAACATATCAATAAAAAGGGTGTCTTCTTTATTCATATTTGTTTCATTTCGATTCACTCATGCTTTTATCTCTTTTCATGCGCTTTCAAATTCCTAGGATTTAGCGCTAAGTCCGGTTCTGTTTGCATCGCATATTCGCTTTCCTTTTTGCTTCCATATCCTCGTGCTTTCAAACTCCTCAAATACACTTTCCTTTTTTTTTGAAAATTTTAAGAAATATAGGAATTTAAAAATAACTTTATTTTAAAAAAAAATTCAACTTATTAAATAAATTTTTAACTTCATTTTTTAATAAATCAACTTTTTTTATGAAAATAGTTTACCATGAGTATTGAACCTACAATAATTTATTTAAAATTTTGAACCTTGCATTCAAAGACCAACACTCACACCAAGTTGTCTATGATTTTAAAAGGAAGAAATTAAAAGTAGTACCTTCTAGTGCACCCTTATGTTTTTCATTGTAGAACTTGCTTTTTTATTACATAGCCAATGAATAGACTTGTAGAGACCAAATTGTGTGTAAATTTATAAATTCAACTTCTTCCAAATAAAATTGTTATGATTCTATTTAATATGAGTTAATACAAAATTATTATTATGTGGATAGATGCCTATTGGAGGGCACCCTAAGAGTTATCAAATTTCTTAAAATATCATTTAAGACCATATACACTACATGTTCTTGGGTTTTACATGTCTCTAGAACTAAATTTCAATTTTATTTAGGCTTCATATGTCTCCAAAACTAGGATTAGCCAAGGTTGTGTCTACTCGTCAACTCCCATGTGATTCCAAAGTACTACGTTGTAGGTCTAGTGACTAAGGTTTCTCCTTATCAACTCTTGTTGGAGCACTATGTTGCAAGTCCAGTCAACAGAATTTCTCCTCATGAAGCTTTCAATAGTGTATAAATTAATATATAAAATAGCCAATCTAGTTGTCTTGACAAACTATAGTAATTTCTTCTATAGAAAATTTGATAATTTTATAAAAAAAATACTTTCATTTTTTATGTTTTCCTTGTCACATCAAACCACATCTCCACATTGTAAAACTATTGTATCTTATTTCTTCATAGTCATGTTTTGTCTCCTTTCTTCATGGATGTGCTACACCTTCTTTATTTATATATTTCTTAATGGATGCACATCTCTAGAATACTACTTCAAACATTTCCTTCTCAAACCTCCACAAAACATTACTTATAAGGGCAACCTGTTAGATGGTAATAATTATTTCTTCTCATAACCCTCATAAACTCTCAAATAATATTTGATATGAGATATTGGATATGGGAAAAATAAACATTAGTAAACAATAATAATTCAAAATAAAATTTCCAATATATCACCAATATTTTATTTATATTTTTGTAATACTTCACCATACAAATCATCTAGTCTTTGCTAGCATACATCATGGATATTTAATACAATATGGTGTGTCTTTGACTCAAGAGACCCTTGGTGTTTCACCTTCAATAATGTCTTTTCATATTCTCTCATTCTTCTCATGGGAGGTATGACTATCCAACCTTGCATGAGGTGGCATCATTGATCATTTTATAATAATTACATCACATCAAGTATTATAATAATATGATAAATAATGTAAAAATACTAACACCCTCTACACTAATATCTTGTTTTTAATTTTTAATTTCATAGGTCTAATATTTTTTGTAGGTTTATTGTTTTTCCACATGATCCAAAAAATGTGCCAATGGGAGGAAAAATTATTTGTAGCACTCCTACATGGTGGAAGTGCTTTTACTTCTATAAAAAAATAGTTTCTACAAGTTTCGCTCTTTTTAGTTTTAGTCTTAGGGCCTAATAACTATCTATTTTGTGTGATTTATATATTCCATTTCTATTTTTATACTATTTTAATAAAAATGGAATAAAAATATATCTTAGTTACAAAACATTAAGGGGAACAAATTATTTTCCAATATAGGTATATATGACCTTTTAAATCATAATTTTTACTTTGGGAATATGAAGAGGAACATCTCCTACTCCTTTGACATAATAAGTTTTATCATTGATAATGGTTACTAGTTTCCATTATTTGGCTTATACTGAATTTAACCATACTTTATTCCTAATAATGAGCTTAGCACTTGAATCAATACAACAAACATTATCCTTTGATATTTTCATTGCCTTGGACATTAGCACCATATATTCCAATTTAGAGTCTAAATATTATTCTTCATGTGCAACATTCCTATGTTGTTACTTCTACTTGGGAGATAATTCATACTATATTTTATTGATGAGGTTTGTATACTTGATCTCCTTCATTCATAGGATTATACCAATAAATATTTGTATTTTATCCTTCCCTATTATATATGTGGCAATACCTCTTTTATATTTTAGGTTGTTTTTATGATGATGATGGTGAGGATGGATCCTTCTATGGATTATTTCTCCTTTATTTATTTGAAATTAGTGCATTATTTATCAATTGATCTCTCAACTTGTTGATTTCTTCTTCTTATTGAAGTATATCTACCAACTCATCAAAGGACACCTACTTATTTGAAAATTATAAGGAAGTTATCAACAGTAAAAATGAATTTGGTAGATATCTAAGTATGATGTGTACAAAAATATTATCATCTATAATTTATTCCATGTCATTCAATATGCCTTTCAATTTAACAACTCTGTAAAATAATGCTTTATCCATATTGAACTCTCAATGCATGAAATGAAGACTAAAGGTTAAGTATGGTGGATTTATTCTTCCCTTCAAATATGGTATAAAGTGTGTCCCATGCTTCCTTGGATGTTTGCATTTAAAATATGTATGATTGAATAACATATACTATGAAAATGTTAATGATAATCAATGATTTGACATCTACATAATCACATTCTACTATACATCTTCATCATCTATAGGTCAAGTGACTTTGCTAGTGACTATGTTCTATATTTTCTCAGCTGCCAAGATGGTTATCATATTAGTTTTAAATTCCAATGTTTAATCCTTAAATTATTTATGAATCTATAAGAAGTACTTTCAATACGACAATGATAAGGATTCCTTATAACTTTTGAACGGTTTTCCTTTCAATAAATTACATGCTATACAAACGAAATCTTTCTATATACCTAGTCTTCCTATATACCCATTGGTATATAGAAGAAGACAATCCTCTTAATATGTGTGGTTGCATTTGAGAGAGAATTTAAGGTATGTGAAAGTATGATATAAAATACCAAGGTAATATGGAAATGGATATGCCCTATCAATAATACCTACTTAAAGAGAAATTATTGTACATGGGTGTAACACCTCTATATACTTTAAAATTTTTTAATTTAAGGGTTTATGTTAGTGATAGTGACAAATAGGGTATGATTATGGAACACGAGTATCAAAAATTATGACCTTATATCTCCCTCAAGGTTGATGCCCATAAATCATTATGGTAACTTTATTAGGCTATAGACAAAGTAGTTCAATGTGATAGCTTTACCATAAAATGTGAGCTAGAGATTTTGTTGATACTGAATGTTGCTAATGTACTTAAGCACATGTTTCAAAGGTATTAAAAGCATGAAATTTTAAAGTTATCTTCTTCAAATTTTGAAGGTGTCATTCCCCACTGAAAATGCACCTTTACAAAAAATTTAGTACCTCCTATAAAATTTCAATATATGCACTATAGTAATTTCTTCTCTAGAAAAAATTGATAATTTAAAAAAAAAGCAATTACATTTTTTATGTTTTCCTTGTCACACCAAACCACTTCTCTATATTGTAAAATCAGTGTGCTTTCTTCTTCATAGTCATGTTTTGTCTCCTTTCTTCATGGATGCGCTACACCTTATTTATTCATAGATTTCTTCATGGATGTACATATCTAGAATACTAATTCAAACATTTCCTTCTCATACCTACACAAAAAACTAATTATAAGGGTATGCTATAAGATGGTAACAATTGTTTCTTCTCAAAATACTCATAAACTCTCAACTAGTATTTGATACGAGATATTGGATATGGGGAATAAAATATTAGTAAACAATAATAATTTAAAATTAAATCTCCAATATATCATAAATATTTTATTTTATTTTTGTAATATTTCACCATACAAATCATCTAGTCTTTGCCAGCATACATCATGGATATTAAATGCAATATGGTGTCTCTTTGACTCAAGAGACCCTTGGTTTTTCACCTTCAATAATGTTTTTTCATCTTCTCTCATTCTTCTCATGGGAGATGTTACTATCCAAACTTATATGAGGTGGCATCATTGATCATTTCCTAATAATTACATCACATAAAGTAATGTAACAATATGATAAATAATGTAAAAATACTAACACCCTCTACACTAGTCTCTTGTTTTTACCTTTTATTTTTATAGGTCTAATAGTTTTTGTAGGTTTATTGTTTTTCTACATGACTCAACAAAGATACCAATGGGAGGAAAAAGTATTGGTAGAACTCCTACATGGTGGGCGTGCTTCTACTTCTACAAAACAAGAAGGTTTTGCTAGTTTTACTCTTTTTAGTTTTAGTATTAGGGCCTAAGACCTATTTGTTCTATTTGATTTATAGATTTTGTTTCTATTTTTATATCACTTTTACAAAAAGGAAATAAAAATATATCTTAGTTACAAAACATGAAGGGGATAACTAGATATTTAAATTTTCTATTCAAGCAATAATCTAAACTACTATGGTTGCATCATAGGCTAGAGTTGTTTTCTTTTTTCTTCATGTCCTTCTACTTGAATAACAAGAAAAGAAAAATTATTTAGTATTGTTATCATTCAAATATTAAGTCATATAGTATTAGGCTTATGTATTTTTGTATTTTTTTACATGCATATCATAGAATTAAATCAAGGTTAACATTAGGAAAGAAAGGATATTAAAAGAGAGTTTCACTCACAAGGAAAACATAGATGTTTATAATTAATCCATCAAAACTAGCAAATAGGTCTTCACAAATTATCCCCTAATCTTGACTTCATGCAAGCAAAAAGGAAAGGAGATTTTAGAATTACCTTCATTGGACCTTAAGAGAAATTATTATTTTTTGTTATCATTCAAGTACAAAGTCAACTAGTATCAAGCGTGTGTATGTTTATATTTGTTTACATACATACCATATAATAAAATCAAGTTTAGCATTAGTTAAGAGAGGATCTTAGAAGGAATTTTTGCTTCCAAGAAAAATGTAGGTGTTTGTAATCAATCCATAAAACATAGATGATAGGACTTCATAAAAAATACGCTAATCTCAAGTATGAGCAAGCAAAATGGGAAGTATGCTTTGGGATCCCCTTCATTGGTCCCTTTGTGATACCCTTTCACCTATCGATAGTATTGTTATTGTCGATAATGCAACATTAGGAGATGATATGACATCAAGTGTAAACAAGTCATTCTTATAGAAAATTGTTATGATAATTTTTCCAAATTTTGTGATAAAACACTTATTTCCATCAAGAACTCAAAATTATACCACCATGTTTTGATTTAGAGCTTTATTTTTTGATTGATAAAAAAAATATTTTGAAAGGGATCCTAAACATTTTACAAAGCCATTCAAGAAGAGGTAACCCAATCAATATCACTATCAGACATCAACCCAACTAGACCACCTAACAAAAAAAAAGCAAATATCATCTTTGGTGAATTGTAACACTACGACCAACCCATCAGAGAAGGGACAACTATTAGGGAGAATGAAAATGATGGCCAAGAATTTCTAATCACTCGATCATACAGACCAGCTAAGACATTCTCAATGACTTTGGTGCTCTTCTTGGTGCTAGATTTAATGCCATTCACCATTTTAAGAGCATGTCAAAGGATATCCCATGTGGTGTTAAACGACATGTCATCAACAAAACAAAATCTTTTAAATAAATATTAGTTGAAAACACCAAAGCAATTTATTAAAATATAATGTTTTAATTTTTTAATGACTTTCTAGCATCAATATCAGCTTGTCTAGAAATTTTTAACTCTTTAAAAAGTATATCATAAAACTACATACAATTAAATTAATTTGATTAAATAGGCTAAAATATATTTTATTTTTATCTTTCTAAATAATCATAGTTTGAAAAATGTCACTATAACTATTTTAAGTGGTTGAATTCACAAGGTCATGTGTACCTCAATACTACATAGATATCTGCGTATAACCACTCCATTTAAATTTTTTAGAATCCATTCCATTCTGCAAAGGTGCTCTAAAAATTAAGTGATTTTTATGTAATTGCTTAAATTTATGCTCTCTAAAATAGGTATATTAAAAAATATATAATAATATGCTAAATTTTTGGGAAGGGGGAAACTATCCCACTTCTACAAACCACTATTCTACTAAAAATTACTATAAAATTTCATATTAATCAATTAATAAATTATGAAGTTTAATGTATAATAATAATAATAATAAAATCCACCATTCAAGAAATGAATTCAAACAACTATAGAAAGTGCCTTTATGGTAGCCTAAAACATCAATAAATACTCTCGTAAGGGACACAACTCCTCAATATATCTTGATATAACAATACCACTTCAAATATGACTATGGCTACAATGTAATACTTCATGTATCACAAGTTTATAATCTATATATTTATATATTCTTAGCTTATAATTTAAGGGATGGTATAAACCTAGCTAACTAATTATTATAATATAATATCTCAATATTATGCATTTTGATGTATTTTATCCCATACCAAATAGTCCATGACACAAAAAAAATAATACAATATTGTATTCTTAGATAATTAACAAAGTACATGAAATCAAGACATCAATATAAATTATAAATATTTATTTTTAAGATAAAATAAAATTTAATATTCTTTTAATATTATGATTAGGAAAAATTACACAATTTTAAAGTGATATGAGGTCTCAAGTAATCATATAAATACAACATGAAATGCTTGAATAAGATAACAACATAAAATTAATCATTGGCGGATTTAGATTTATATCAATATTAGACTAATATTAGGAAAAATAAATTTTAAGGCATAGTAATTTTTAGCATTTTATAAGTGTTATGTATTGTATATAACATTTGTTTGTCAATGGAAGGTTTTATTATCTTAAGTAGTCCATTAATTAAATATAGAAGGCATTTTAATTGAAAAATACAATCAAGGTAAAATATTATTTTATTTTTTAAAAAGATTATTTATTATTTTCTTAAATATCAATTACAACTAATATATATGTCATAAATTGATATATGGATCATTATATTATATATATAATAAATTTATAGATGAATCAATGAAAGTAATATCTTTAATTTCATCTATAGGAGACATATAAGATAAGAGAAAAATATATATGGAATGAAATAGATATGACAAAAATAGATTGCATGTATATAATATTTTCATCTTATTAAAATATCAATTATGATTCCCTAATAGTATCACTACATTATTTCATAAAGGTTTTATTTTTATCCATTATGTAATATTTCAAAATATCCATAAAGTATTCAATCACTCTTGTAGATGGTAACTAAAAAAAATTGTTTATGCCTCATCAAGTCATCTTGCAACTAGTACTTTTATCTTGAATATATTTATGTCGAAAATACAACATCAAAATTTTTCCATCTTCAATTTATGGTTGCTTGTAATATACTCTCTTAAATTGATCTTTTATTCTTCATATTGAAAATACAAGATAATAAGAACTAAGTATAAAAATTTTATGATATATTTTTGTATTTATATATTGTCTTAAAGGTTATTGTGATCCTGATATGTGTGTGTGTGTGTGTGTGTGTGTGTGTGTGTGTGTGTGTGTGTGTGTGTGTGTGTGTGTGTGTGTGTGTGTGTGTGTGTGTATTAGATTTAAGAAGGGGTTTTGAAAGGGTCCCCATACATTTTACAAAGAAGTAAAATCTTCCAGAGAGATACCAAAGTAAAACACAAAGATATCTGACCCACCCAAGGGATTCAACAACCAAACACTAGACGACAACAAAGCCAAGAGAAACTAGGATCCAAGAGATCTAAGAGAACCAAGAGATCTAAAGAAACATATATCACCTAAAGCAAGGATAATCAAAAGAAAAATTTAAAAGTAGATTAGGGGTGAGTGTTAGAATATATTACATTATTTGGTATATTCTAATGTACTACCTTGGGTACATCTCTAGATTAGAAGTTTGATTAGTATTTACTTTATGCAATGTAATAAATGGACCAGTGTTGTTAGAATATGCAAAGTACTTGATGATGTAGATGTGCATGTAGTCCATGTGTACATGAGTCATAGAATAAGAAGATGAAGAGTCATAGGTAGGTGAAATACCAAGAGACATATCTCATTATATATAGGTCAATGATAGATAAAGGAGCATAGAGGATAGTAAAGAATATATAATACAGTAGAATACAAGTTAGACATAATGTAGAACTGGTATGAAGCATGGAGCATTTGAGATATCCATGTTTTGGATGAACATCCTATTTTTGTGAGATTTCCTTAATCGTAGTTTTATGAGTTATTGCAAAATTTTATTATGAAATTTTCCTACGTAGTATATTGTCATTATCATCTATTTAATAGTGCATGTTCATTTTAGTTCTTGTGGTTACATTTCCTTAAATATATAGCATCAACAACTAACAGTGGTATCATAGCACAAGGTATATTGATAGGAAATAGAGATAGATACAAGAGATATTTAGAGGAGATAGGGATATTTCATTTTCCAAATTTTTATAATTGCTATTTGGATAGAGTATTTCGATAGAATTGCAACTCGTGAAGACTAGGACTCAACAAATATCTCTTTTTCCACTAGATTGAAGGATAACTAGTGATGTTTATTGACTTATAGAGATCTAAATATTTGCATAGATTTACATGCTACTATCTAAGTTTTTGTTACAAAAAAACTAGTTCTCAGAAGTTGAGATTCTTTATACAACATATAGAGAACAATTTCACCTTCTATTATCTTAAAGTCTATGTGCTTTCCTTGTGTAGGGATTAGTTCTTTATTGCAGAAAAAGTAGATGTTGAAGATTAAGGAGGTCCAAGAAAGAAGGCCCCATTGGAGATTGGAGGTAGAATATTGAAGAGACCCAAGAAGGAAGTCCCCACTTAAGCTTAAATATTGAAGACTCCATATTGGATAAATAAGAGACTCAAGAGATGAAGTTATCATTGAATATTTAAGGCTCTAGATTGAAGATTGAGAAGAGAGAAAGAGACCAAATAGGACCTTAGAAGATCAAATATTAAATATCAAGGAGACCCAAGAAGGAGGTCCCCATATAATATTGAAGATTGTAGACTAAAGAAAGTAGAAAGCAACTCTAGAAGAAGGAGACTCAAGAAAGATATCTCATTGAAGAACTTCAAGATTTGGAAGATTAAATATTGAAGATTGAATATGGAGAAGGGTTAGGAAATGTTATATTGAATATTTGAGAAGCTATAGAATTTGAAGATTCCATAGAAGAGGTCTCAAGTAAACTTGGAAGGAGAAAGAAGAAGGCTAGAAAAACCCTATTTAATAAAGTTGAAGAAGTGACCATTGGAGGATATTTAAATAAATCTTAAGAAATAATAATAAATCAAGGAGAAGAATAATCATCATCACCATGAGGTATTACAACTTAGATATCATCCATGTATTGTTGGCAAGATTCAAACTTGGATATCCTTCTTGAATGTTGGGGAATCTATCTGACTGAATTAATGGCATGTGACAAGATTCAAACTTGAATCTCCTTCAACACGAAAAGAGAGAGACATTTTTTGCAGGACTGCCCAAACTGCCGAACTCGTTTCGGCCATATCTCACTCATCCGAACTCGGATTGAGCTGAAATTTTGAGGGTAGATGCCTGAAAAACCCTAGAACGTCTCCACCAATTTTCATATCATTTGGAGCAACACAGATCCTAGCGCATCCCTATGTGTGAACGATATATTTGGCAAGCGGCTATGCGAGGGTTTCATCCGGGTTGAGTGCAAGCGGCTCCGGAGGTTGGTTTTTAGGGCCTTCGGGCCCTAGCGGCCAATATTTTTGTGGTTTATGCTCAATATTTTAGCAGGAAATGTTGCAGGGGATACAATATGGGTTAGAAATTTGTCTTTCAACAGATCATACTATGAACTTGAGTGACAACGGCTTCCAATTTGCTGCACAAAAGAAAAGTGAAAACCATACCTTTCCACGGCGTCTAGGGCAAGGATTAAAGAGACCACGAAATAAGTTTCAAGCAGTTGATCAAAAAATGGCTCATATCTCAAGTGAATCTGGTGCTAAGGTGCACCCACAAAATAATTCTACTATGAAAACCCCTATCAAGGGTAAGAATTTTGAAGACTCGGTCCCAAAAATGAATTTTAGGGATGCCCTTCATGGTGGACAGCCTCGGCCCAATGCTAATATCAATATTAGGGCTTCTCATAAACCTCTAAGAATGCCTAAGATTGATCCCGAGAAAAATGGAGTCGGGATGTCTTAAAGCGGCTGATGGAACTCCTATTGTTAAGCTTGATATGGGTAACATTCGAGTGGCATTGAAGATTTGGAAAAAAGAGGACTAATTTGTCGGTTCGTGGGTTTTCATCCGAGTCTATCTGCTTTCAAAGTCTGGGCTGCAAAAATCTGGAAAACTAAAGGTGAGTTACAAATCTCTATTTATCCAAATGGTTATTTTCTTGTTTTATTTGCTAATAATGAAGATAGAGAGAAAACTTTTCAAGGGGGTCCTTGGTTTTTTGGAAGGGCGGGGCTTTTCATGAAGCCACTGGCATACTAAATTTAAAGCCGAAGAAGAGATGCCTTCTATAGCTCCCGTGTGGGTTAGACTCTTTGGCCTCCCTATTGAATTTTGGAATCCTACTATTTTTTCTTCAATTGGAAACTCTTTAGGAACTTTTATGATGATTGCTTGATTGTACTCAAAATTTTGAACATATTATTTATGCTCGAATTTGTGTTTTAATGGATTTTGACAAACCCCTACCTAAAAATATCACATTACAATTTGGGGAAGACACTTGGGAGCAAGTAGTGGACTATGAGAACATTCCTTTTCGTTGTAGAATTTGCCATGAATATGGTCATTTGGCCAGTGCTTGCCCAAATAAAATTCTTGATCAAAAGAAAGAAGATATAAACTCGGCGAGGTTTCCAAATACCTAAGAAGAAGAACACTCAGAAAAAACCGAGTAATGAAGGATCAATCAAAGTCATTTGCTAATATGTTTGAAATCCTTTCCACAAATGATGTCCCAAGTGAGGAAGAGGAAATAATGGAAACTAAAATCTTAGAAACACAATTTAAATATGAAGGAAAGAACTCGAGAGACAAACCAACAAATCAAAGGTTTTCAACGAGAAAAAAAAGGAGAAAATTTACACAAGAAAAACAATATTTCAAATGTCAAAACTTCAAATAATGGAGGTCCCAATATAGACTCCATTGAACCATCTAGTAAAATTTTGGCTGTGTATGAGCATTCTTCAAGGTTAGAAGCCATCTCAGATTCAATTGGAATAAGTCAAGAAACAGGGAAAAAAAATTGAAGATGGATTCTAATCAAAAAGTAGGTCGCAAGACCAATCAATATCATATGGTAAAAGAAGGTGAAAAGCTTGTAGAGGAAGGTAAGATTAATGCCCTTCCCAACATTTTTAGCCCTGGTATTAATGAAGATCATCACTTGGAATATTAGAGGACTCAAAGGGAGTCTTTCAAAACAAAATGAAATTAGAAGAATGATTCGGATAAATCATCCACATCTTGTTTTCCTTCAAGAAACAAAGATGTCAATGGAGGATATGGACTTAATTGTCGGTAAAATTTGGCCAGCTGGAAAAGTGGTTTCCCTCAGTTCCCAAGGGACTTCGGGTGGCATTGCTTGTCTTTGGGACCCAAAAGAGGTAGTTATTCACCATATGATTGGCGGTTGGGGTTTGTTGGCTATAGCTATTCAAAGTAGACATTCCAGCCAGATTATGCTCTGCATTCTTGTTTATGCCCCGACTTCTTTGGAGGAAAAAAGAAGACAGGTGGAAGGATATTACTCATATTATCTCTCATTTTCCTAAAGCTTGGATCTTGATCGGAGGAGATTTCAATACCATCCTCTCTCTGGATGAGAAAAGGGGGAAATAGAAATTTGGACAAAAGTACTGACCTCATGAGCGAATATATTGCAAACCTCCATCTTGTGGATATCCAACTAGATAATGGCCTTATGACTTGGTCTAACGAAGGCAAGGCTTAGCTTGTATAATGGAGAGATTGGATAGGTTTTTGCTCTCTAAAAATTTCTTAATCCATGGTCACATTCCTAAAGTGAAGACTCTTAATAATGTTGGTTCGGATCATTGGCCGGTCATGGTGGAAATGTGGAAAACCAATGTGAGTTTCTCTCCTTTTCATTTTCAATTAATGTGGCTTAGAGACATTTCCTTCAGACCTCGTGTGCAACAATGGTGGAAGGAAGGTAAACCTAGGCATGGGACTAAGATGTTCTATTTTGCCAAAAGACTGCAATACATTAAATCCAAAATCAAGACTTGGAGCTGGAAAGAGTTTGGGGATGTTCATAAAAAAAAACATGAAGTTATTGCTCATCTTGAAAATTTGAATAAGAAAATCCGTTTAGATGGCCTCACGAGAGAAGAGAAGTGCAGATGAAATTAAAATCACAACTCGAGTTAGAGGAATGGGAAAAAAGAGAAGAAATCTTATGGAAGCAAAAATCTAGAATTCAATGGCTCAAAGAAGGAGATCGAAACACAAATTTCTTCCACAAATCTCTTCTAGCTCGAAGATCTCACAACTTTATTTCTTCCTTAAAATCAGATTATGGAGATGTTGTTTATACTTGGGATGGCATGAACTCTATTGTTGTTGATTACTTTTCCAATATTTTTGCTACTCCTCTTGACTCAACTTCACAACAAAATGTTCTTCAAGCAATCCCTTCTCTTATCACTTATGAGGAGAACTCTATTTTGACTGCTCCTGTTACTATCAATGAGCTTCAACAAGTAGTTTTTAAAATGCAAAAAGGGAAAACCCCAGGTCTGATGGTTTTCCTATTGAGTTCTACCAAGAGTTACGGGATATCCTTCATGTTGATTTATTAGAGGTGGTGGAAGAAGCCGGGAAATCCAAAGAAATTTTGAAGGTTATCAATAAAACTTATATTACTCTTGTTCCAAAAGCTCAAGAGGTTGATCATATCTCAGCTTTTAGACCTATTGCTTTATGTAATGTTCTTCTCAAAATTATTACTAAAATCATGGCGAGAAAGGTTGAAGCCTCTTTTGCATAAGATTATTTCCCCGAGCAAGGGGGATATGTGGAAGGACGTCAAATAGTAGATGAGATAGTTCTTGCTCAGGAAGCCATCCATTCCATGGATATGCAAAATTCTCCTTCTATGTTCATCCGGTTAGACTTATCCAAAGCTTATGACGAGTGGATTGGCACTTCCTTATCAAAGTTTTGAGGCAATTTGGTTTCTCTAAGGATTGGATGGATTGGATTATGGGATGTATCTCTTCAGTTTCCTACTTAGTTCTTATCAATGGCAGGCCTTCTCAGTCTTTCCCAGCTTCCAGAGGTATTAGGCAAGGTGACCCGCTATCCCCTTATTTATTCATCATTCTTGTTGAATGCTTGGGTAGGACTATAACCAAAAGAGGGAAAACAAAACCCTTGAGGGAGTTACCATTGCTCATGGAGCTAGACCTATCTCTCATCTTCAATTTGTGGATGACTCTACCCTTTTAGGTAAAGCTACGAGTTAAGGAAGCTTCTAATATTAAGCAAATCATTAGCTATTTTTCTAAGGCTCTTGGGCGGTTGATCAATGAAGACAAATCTAAAGTTATTTTCTTTCAACTTTCTGCTAGACGAGGAATCCATGGTCTTGGATAAATTAAGATATAAGAAGACCTCTCTTCCAATCACTTATTTAGGTATTCCCATAAATATTCAAAGGCAGAAAAATAAATATTGGAATTGGTTGTTGGACAAAGTCAAGAAGAAAATTGGAAAGTGGACCAACAAGTGGCTTTCTTTCGGGGGTAGAATCACCTTGGTAAAATCAGTCCTTCAAGCTATTCCTATTTATGTTTCTTCCGTTTTGAATATCCCAAAGGCTGTTCTTCGAGAATTGGATCAAATCAGTCATCGTTTCCTTTGGAGTGGTACTAAGGAGAAAAGAAAATGGGCCTTGGTGAAATGGGATACTTTATGTCTTCCTAAGAGTGAAGGGGGGTTAGGATTCCGGTCTTCAATTAATAACAACAAAGCTTTAGCTGCTAAATTATATTGGAGGATGTTGCATAACCCCAATGCTCTTTGGGCCAATAATCTCCGTGCTAAATATTTTGAGAACAAAAGTCCTGAAGACCTTGTTCGCTATCAACTTCCTACCAAAGGTTCTCCCATTTTAGCAGTTCTTAAGACTGGTGAGGATTTGATAAAGAAAAAATTATTTTGGATCATTCATAATGGTCAACATGCAAATTTTTGGACAGATTCTTGGGATGGTCACAAGCCTTTGATAACTCGGTTTCTCGATTGGAGGCCTTGGATGGAGGAGCTTCACCGAGCTAATTGGATAAAGGTGGCTAATTACTGTCGGTACCATCCTGGTAATTCAAAGGTTGGTAGATATTGGATCCCTATTGAGGACTGGCCTATTCAAATCCCAGAAAGGCAAAGACAAGATATCCAAGGCATCCTTCATATGAGATCCCTCTCTTGGTCCCATGAAAAAGATTGTTTTGGATGGAACAACACTACTAAGGGTGAGTATTCGGTTGCTCAAGGTTATTTGACCTTATGCCATAATAATCCCAACCATTCTTCGACATATTTTCTCAATTGTGGGCTCAAAAGCTCCGGCCTAAGGTGAGGTTCTTTAATTGGATTTTATTGCATCGTAGGGTGCTACTTGGTGAGCAAATTATGAAGCGTGGTTTTCATGGCCCTTTTAGATGTGAAATGTGTGAAGAGAATGTAGAAAATATCAACCATATTTTTATTGAGTGTACTTTAGCTTCCGAGCTATGGAGGAGAATGGCAACTTTACTTGGCTTACGGTGGTCCAATTTTTTCACTTTTGAACGGCTTTGGAGGGATTGGCCTAATCAAGAGGGTGTTGATCATTTTATTAGGCGAGTTAGTTTGGATGGGTTCTACCATTCTTCTTTGGAATATTTGGAATGAAAGGAACAACCAAATTTTTAATCAAGATAGGAAGGATATTCACTATATTTGGCAAAAGACCATAGCCAACTTAGTTGAATCAGTCCATCAACTCCTTAATCACCCCCAAAACTCCCACCAAATATGGGATCAAGTGATGCAAATATTGAAGATTAAACCTTCTAAGGGCAACCAACTTAAAGGGAATGTGAGTATTAGTAAGATGGATAGGACTAGAAATTGGCAACCTCCTCCTAAGGATTTTGGAAAAGTCAATGCTGATGGAGCCTCTAGAGGGAACCCTGGAAAAGCCGAGTGTGGGAGGAATTGGTAGACTTTCGAGATGGCTCCCTGGTTTTTACTTTTCTTTGAGAATTTGGGTATTCTTTCCAATAACCTTGCTTGAGGGGTATGGTATCCTTAGAGGCCTTCAGGAGGCTACTAAGGTTGGATGGGAAAAGGTGTTAGTTGAGTCGACTCTCAACTTATGATTAATCTCTTGAAGACTCCTTATAAGAATCATAAGGTGGATTGGAGAATAAAAAGAATTATTGAGAAGATTCGGTTAATCCAGATGGGATTTTTGAAAGTTGATTACAATCATGTGGTCGGAGATCAAAACAAGAGTGTTGATGCTTTAGCTAATTGGGCTTTGGACAAAGGTGATCTTACTTGTTATGGCCACCCTCCTATATGGTGGGCTTCTCAAATTAGGGAAGCTCTTCTTTCTATCATTTCTTTGGATGGCTCCGAGTTCTGAAGGTACCTAGTTTCTTCTTGTTTTTTTTTTTGTTTCTCTTTGGTTCATTCGGTTTTTTTAGTTCCCTAGCTCATTCTATTCTTTATTTTGTTTCCTCTGTTGATTCTTGCATTAATAGTCTTTTGGTCTAGATAGGTCATTGTTTTGTTCATTTTTTTTTCTTTTGTCTTCTTTGTTTTTAGTTTTTTAAGGTGGGTGGGTTCTTTTGTTTTGTTTTGTTTTTGTGTTCTTTGTGTTGTTTTTTGTTGTTCTTGTGTTTTTGTTGTTTTGTTTTTTTTTATGTTTTTTGTTATTGTTCTTGTGTTTTTTTCGTTCTTGTTCTTGGGTTTCTCTTTGTTTGTGTTATTTCATTTTTTTATGTGTGAGTGTTTTCTATGTTTTTTGTTTTTGTTTATTGTCTGTTGTTGGTTGTTTTTATTTTTATTTTTATTTTTATTTTATTTTTTAGGTTTTGGTTGTGTTTATTTTTCATGTTTTTTGGGTTATGTCTTTGTAGTGTTCTGTTGTTTTTGTCTTGTTTGTGTTTTGTTATGTGGTTCTTGTGTTTTTCTATGTGGTTTGTGTTGTGGTTTCTTTTATCTTATTGTGCGTGTTTGGTTGTGCTTTTGGTTTTGACACACTCAAGGAGCATGTTTTTTATTTTATTTTATTATTTTTGTTGTTATTTACTTTTTTTAATTTGGTTTTGTGTGTTTGTTTGCTCCTTGAGTATGTCAAAGGTGGTAGGCCAGGTCCGAGTCCTGGGCATTTTTGGCGGAATGGATACCCCTGCCTCCTTGGGT